>CM029389.1:19642648-19735148 GCA_017165825.1 Hepsetus odoe | reverse complement strand
TGGACAGGCCTGTCTGCTAAGCCCTAATCTCTGTGAGTCCCCGTTCTCCCTGAGAGCCCATTATGGGCGTGTGCTGTGTGTTAGCCCATTAATCTGCTGATGGTGTGGCCCACTAGATTCCTTCCACACTAGCTCCCGAGGGAAGATGTTGTGGTGATAGATTGAGCATTGTGTGTGTGTGTGTGTGTGTGTGTGTGTGTGTGTGTGTGTGTGTGTGTGTGTGTGTGTGTGTGTGTGTGTGTGTGTATGTATGTGTGTGTGTGTATGTACGTGTATGTACGTGTATGTATGTGTGTGTGTGTGTGTGTGTGTGTGTGTGTGTGTGTGTGTGTGTGCGTGCCATCTTCATCCCTTTGTTCGACCACAATAAAGAGAGAAGACACAGTAACAATATCCCACTTTGGTATCTCTCTCTCTCTCTCTCTCTCTCTCTCTCTCTCTCTCTCTCTCTGTCTTTCTATCTCTCATTTAGAGTCTGGTCACAGCTTTCTCTCTTCTATCTGACTGCTGCATGATTGTTATTTAATCCTGTATTATTTAATGAATCCATGCAGAGCTTAAAGTTGTCTCTCTTTGTCCGTCACTCTCAAAGAGCATTAAAAGAATGGATTCAGTATTTTCAGTAATATAAAACCAATGCGCTTGCAGTTCCATGTATTAAATGATTATAACATGATGTTAGCATTCTAACTATGTTTGAAATTATATGTAAAAAAAAGAAACACTACGTGTCAAGGATGATGAAGAAATGTTTTCATGATTCCATAATTATTAGTGAATGACATCAAAAATGACGTACCGATCAAAATGGCACAAAATGACTAATTCTGAGTTTAAACAATAACAGAGGAATCGATCATCACAGCAGTAATGTTCGTTGCTCTAACACACAACGTCTGGTGTTCTATCCAGCTGGTCCAGTAGTTGTATAAAATAAAGAAAAAGGAAAATAAAAGAAGCTTCTAATTTTTCAAAAATCAAATACCATTTAATATCAGAAATACCTTCCACAAGTAACAGCAGATTGCTTTTGGACTGAGCCACAAAACTGTCCTAATTCAGCTCAGCTTTTTCCGCATTTATCAGATTGAACTGGATGTGGTTTTATTCCAGCCTGTGTGTCTGACCAAATGGGCAGCTGCTAACATCTTATCATATCCACCTTAATCCTAACTCCCATGATACCCTGCATGATATATGAGCCTGACCTCCGGTTTGTTACACCACTGAAATGGAACCAGTTTTTGGAGAAATAGCAAAATGTCAAATGTCATACCTCTGCTTTCCATGGTCAATGGAAGGGACGTTAACATTTTTAAAAAGTGCCCCCCGCAGAATATATATTAACATATTTAACAATCACAGCTTATTTAACATATTTACATAATTTACTGAAATGGTCACAATAGATAAAGAGTTAATTAAGAAATATTAAAAGCTCTGAGGTATCAGTGTCTCTGTAGCAACAGGATCAGTTGTGTGTTTTTTTTTTTTTTAAAGGTGAGAAACAACCTTGTTTACTAGACAGCTATTATATAATGGAGTCTTAAGTTATAAAATCCCACATCACCAGGTCTGGCTTGGTTTTCATGCCAGGAAATACAAATGGCCCAATGCTCCTGTGCAGCAGGACCAGAGTGGTCTTGCAGACACACATCTGTGGTACTGTGGAGAGTAAATAGCTAAATCTTTCTTTTGACTCTGTTTCTATTTGTAATACCATTTACAGCTGCTGAGTTTAGTTTATTACCAATATTTTGTATGGGGAGTAAGAAAGCAGTCTGATATTTTGTAGATAAGTTCCATCCTTTCATCCATCCGTCAATCTATCCATTTTCTTGTCATAACCAGGATAAGTGGATACTGGAGCCTAGTCCATGTCAAAGTATATAGAAATATATTTATAATTCCTTCAATTTTGCGTCTACATACAAATTCAGTTGTGTTTAAATTTAAATTCTTGTCATTTTGAGAACACACAGCACAGCACACAGTGAACCACAACAAAATTGTACCTCTACATGTAACCCATGCACACACAGTGCAGTGACGGGGACGGTACCTTGCTCAAGGGTACCTCAGGGCAACCTACTGGCCTAACACTAGGTCTGAACCCACAATCTTCCAATCCTGTGGCCAACTCCCTAACCATTAGGCCACTGTTGCCCGAAGTGGTTTGACTGTGTTTTAAAATATAAGCTTACTAACTTTACACTTGACTCAACCATGGCATATGAAAAACCTGTTCCCTGAACACCACTTTATGTCTGTTTTCATTGTATAATGAATTAATGATGTTCTCAAAAATGTGCAGGTTCTCTTCCTTAATATTTAGTGCAATTCTGAGGTCGTATCCAAACACTGCTTCTAGAATATTCTTATTCCATTACATTTTCATTCCAAACATTATTCTGAATGATTTAACACATGGATTCTTCTACATAGCTGAATTTGTGCTTGACTTTGTGTTAAAATGACCTGAAAAATCCTTTTTTAAAACAATACATAGTGGGTTTTTTTGAGTACTCAATAAATCAATGAGATTTGATTTTGTGCAGAGTCCTGTTCCTGGAATAGGAACAGTATTCACAATGAAATACATATTTCCACAATAAAATACACATTTTTTCTATTATAACAGCGTTAAGGAATATCAGTAATTAACTGGTATTTAGCATTTAGCAAATGCTCTTATCCAGTGCGACTTACATGTCCTAATTACAAATTAAATTTTATTTAATGTAATTTACAAATTAAAAATTTTGTTGTTATATCTATTGTATGTGCACCTGTAGCATCTCACCGTAACATGGGCAAACTGAAATTAAAAGAAAGCACTTTCACCTTGTTACTTAATGTCCTTGGCCATTTTAATCATGATTCATCCAATCATATCATCAAAAGATGCCAGACTTTTATCAGTCTTGCCTGTTTTCTGTCTTTTTCCCCCTTTTTTCCCTGATAATGCAGGTGTGCTCAGCTTAGCTGGCAGGTTCGACGGTAGCTGTTGGAACACAAATAGAGCATGTCCCGATCAATAGCGTCATTAAACGCGAATTAGTACTAACCTGATCAAACAACGCACTTTAGCGCCAATCAATTACCATGGTAACCGCGAGGGGCCTCTGGCTGACACAAGGGCCCACTCAATCCACAGCAGGAGATGCCAATCACTCTTCACAGCCCGCAGCGAGCTTAGAGAAAGAGGAAAAGATGAGAAAGCCAGAGAGAGAGAGAGCATATGTGTGGGGGATAGTTACCATGGCTCACTTCTCCAATCTCAAGATGAAGTTCTAGGATAGATAGGAGGAAAACAATTAATTTATTGAAGCTGAAGGAAGGGTGGATGGAACAAAACTATCGGTGAATGTGCTGTTTGCATTTACTGACATCATTATCCTGCCAACAGAGAGAGAGCGAAAGAGGGAGAGAAAGATAGAGAAGGGCGGAGGGCTAATTGATCAGCACTCACTCTATACAAATCCACCACATGTCAGACACACATTACAAGGTAAACATGCTTATGCCTAATTAAAGGAATCCTCCAACCTTTTTCAACCTAATCTATCTGCTACGTCAATATTGTACTGATTTTCAATGTACTAATATTGTATTTGATTATTACAAATCCTATTTTGCACTCGAAAACACACTAATTAAACACAAAAGCTCATTTTAAAGAAGTTCTCTAAGTTAAACTATATAATGCTTTTTTTTTTTTTGGAACATATTTTTGAGTGTGATTTTTTTTAAACCTAAAAACAAAATGGATTTTTGTCTTTGAAAGTGAGCGAACAATTAAACATTTTTTGGCATTTTCTGTAAGCTTTAGTTGTGTTCATTTTATTTCCACCCCCTACCCCCATTGTATAATGCTCTCTAGCAGCTCAACATCTTCAAAACATTTTACATTAAGAGGCAAAAGTAACTTGAATAAACTGAAATTAGAAGTGTGCAGAAAATGTTTTTATTGCCTTAGACTGAATTTATAAAAAAGACTGATTTCATTTTCTGAAATGAAATCAATGAAATCAAAATTTGTGTGTAAATGACTGCTAGAGGGCCTGCAGTAGAAAACAGGAGTGGGCTGCTCTTTATTTGGTAAGATTGATTTAAAACAAAGCTCCCCTTTCCATTTTCAGATTTTGCCTATAATTGTTTTCTTTGTTAACTTATTAGAGGTAGCTGTGTCACTACAGCTAATAATAAAATTAAATTAACACAAAACAAGCTTTCTAACAGGCATTTTTTACTCAGTGTCCAGCCTCTACACTTTACTTTACCTGATGAGCTAAAATACACCTTCATAATAAAATGGATAATGACTGTGGGCAGTGATTGACAATGGTCAAAGTACATAAACAGTGTCAGAATTATCTTTTCTGTTGCTTCCTTTTCTGAGTGTTTAAGAGATAAAACAACTGGCCAAAGATACAGTTAGAGGTCTATTTGGTTGCCTGAGGTATATCTTTGATAAATTGTGCTTGTAGACTAAACCCCCACTATGCCGACAGCTTATGTTAATGAAAGACCAAAGAATGCAGCAAGATCATTACTGTAATCACAAGCACTGATGAGGTAGGTTATCTTTATCATTACACACATACAAGCATACACACATCCTGGTATAAAGGATGTCCTGTCTGAATGCACATTGGGGTAATTGATGCAGATACGAAAATAACCTGTGCTAAAAGTGATGGCACAGCATACCCTGCTCTAATTGACCTGTGTAAAAGTGATGAATGAGTAACATGGAACATTATAACTCTTAGAGTAAACAATATATACACCATCAGTTCCTTGGCTTAATTGGTACCAGAATTAGCCAGATCCAGATCTGGATCTCACGGACCGAATCCAGCACTTTAGTTAGATGATTCTGCCCCCTGGTTTCCAGATGCTGGGGTGAGGTGTTGGGAGGGGTTAAAAAAAATAGTGAAATTTTTTATTTCAGCAGTCTCTATGTCATTAAAATGTCAAATTTTTATCTACAAAATAATAAAAGAGGACATTCCAGGTTTCATGGGATTTGACCATGGTTACTGTTTCGCTATAATTTAATATGGTGAAGGCCATCAGATAATATTGGTTACAACTACAGTTACTAAAACACAGTAGCCCTTAATGTTGGGTGAACAATCGGCATGTTATACCTCCTTAATTAAAAATGATGCACTGTATTTAAAGATAACATGGTGGCTAAATCTCAGTAGATACATGTAGCCTGCAAATCAACTATGTATCACCTGGTAGTACAAGTCCCAAGTCCTGTAACCCTGCCAATGATTCCAACCCTGTGTAACCTACTGGCCTCAAAAGGTAAGGTGAAATGCTATGGATTCACTTGTTAGATTCAGGTCCAGTTTTGTTGGGCACAGCTACAGCTGAAGACACTCCCCATTTCTAGTGGAAAGATGTCAGAGCATTTCCCTGGTTGGGTACAGCTGGTCACCCCAGTTTATTTTGTAGAACTGTGCTATAACTGCAATATAACACTCAAGGTTGTGAGATGTCTCTCCACTGCTTGATCTACCATCATGAAATCTTGGGTGAGAACCCTAGAGCCCTGCATACCAAAGGGCTGGGGCTTTAACAATAGATTATCTTAGATACCAAGTAATCTAGCAATTATTTTGTCAATTAACTGAATAATAGCTTTCTTTTTTTGGTTAAACCCTTTACACCCAAGTTATCATCATCATCATCATCATCAGCTGTTTAGGTGTGCAGAAATCTTATAGGAATTATCTCCATGTCTGATCTTAACACTGCAAATCAAGATTGGAGTACGATTACCTTGTGGGAAAAGTTTATTCTGCAGGGGATGCCTTTAAAATGATGTGGTAACTTCATCATTCAAACTGTGAACTAATTTCCAGTTCATCAAAAAATTATAATTGGTTTATTTTTTTCCTGACAAATCAGAATCAATCTGTTAAAGGTGAAGCCCTTATATGTACTCTTTTTTGTAATATTTCATGTTTTTCAAGCAAATGAACTGTCTCTGTTCGGAAAAAAACACTTTTAAAATAACACTCTCAGGAGGCCTAAGACTTCAGCACAGTACCGTAACTCTGTAGAGATGAGAATGCATGAGAAATGGCATGATGAAGAGAGCAACAAAAGGGAATAGCAAATGAAAATAGCAGCTCCATGTGCTTTTGTTTAGCCTGACCTGTCTTCACTGACCTCCAGTCTCCCATCTTCCCCAGTGGAGTGTGGTACAGATGTCTGTGGTACTGCGCAGCGCAGTGATTTCCCATGTGTTCTACCCTCCCATGAACCTCTGATTCACTCGCTTTCCTCTCCCTCCTTTCCAAAAACTTATAGATTCCTGGCTGGGATTCAGATGGTAATTGAATATGGTTTATGTCTGTTCAGATGAAAGCAGAGAAAGAGAGCGAGGGCTAGGCCAAATTGAGTTTAACACCTGTTGCTTCGCTGTAAAAGCCAAATTACCCCCAAAAGCCATTATTTATTAGTTTATTTATTACTTTGTGATGAGCGTTCACATAAGATGTATTCAGCTGTGAAACCAGGGTCGTAAAAAACCACCACTGCTGAAAAATTTGAATTGACTGTAATATTAACAGTAATATTCAAAGTATACAACTTTCTAGCCCAAAATAATAAATATATTTAATGTGTCACCTCACAGCAAGAAGGTCCTGGGTTTGATTCCCAGGTGGGGCGGTCCGAATCTTTTCTGTACAGGTTTTACATGTTCGTCCCTGCCTGCGTGTCCTCCTTAATAATGACAAGTGGCTATGAAACTGTGTGAATGAGAGAAAATTAAATCACATAAATCATATAAGTGGACTTTAGAAAATACAATACAAGAGAATGTGAGCTAATTACAGGGCTGTGAATTGCCCAGGCTGCTTCTCTGCCTTTAGCTCTTAACTCTGCTCAGGATAAGCTGCTTGGATAAAGAATGTATGAAATAGTAAGCAGTTAAGCAATGGTAAAGTAAGTAGCCCCCCCTTCTGTAAAGAGGGACCTAACACCTGAGGAAAATTCTCATGTTTGCCATACAACTTAAGTGCCCTGATGAACTTCATGTATTCTCTGTGCACTGTCGTGTCCTTTCTATTTTTTCACCATGTTCATCAGTTTATTTTGATTTAGCACTCATCTTAGCATGCCTATTGTTCATTGTCTCCTTCCTTGCCCTGGGTTATGTATCAGGTGTTCATTTGTGTTTCAGTTAGTGTTTGTCAGGTTGGTACTGTAGTCTAGTGTCTTTGACCTTGCCCTTTATCTCTATTATTGCTACGATTCTTGGTGTGTTATTTCATGTACTCATATGTATGGCAGGGTGGCACAGTAGGTAGCACTGTAACCTTGCACCAAGAAGGTCCTGGGTTTGATTCTCAGGCGGGGAGGTACAGGTCCTTTCTGTGTGGAGTTTGTATGTTCACCTTGTGTCTGTGTGGGTTTCCACTGGGGAAAATGGATGGTGTGGATTGGAGATGCTGAGTAGCCCCCTGGGTGTGAGTGTGTCTGTGTACTTGCAATGGACTGGTGACCTTTCCAAGGTGTTTCTCTGCCATTTGCCCTGTTAGGCTCCAGCATTACCTCCAACCCTAATTAGGACAAGCAGTTATATGAATGAGAATTATACATTTTTTTTGTTTGTTTTTTATTCAAATTTGGACTCAAATGTCTCCAGTCTGCCAACTTTCCAAAGACTTAAACTGAGGACAAGTTTGGCATTTAACATGCCAAAGAGTGTGGAAAAAAAGAAGTGAAGCAGATGACTTGACAGGGCTTTTTGATTAAATACCTTTTTTTTGTAAATAATAGTAAAATATTTGTAAATTAAAATTGTAAATTAAGGGTTTTTTTATAATGTCTTTTTTATAATTTCAGATTTTTTTCTAATTTCTGATTTCTAGTGAAATATGTTCAAAGATCAAGGCATGCCATTACTGTAAATGATGACTGTGAGACTGAGATTCAGAATTATATACCTATGTAAACTATGGCAGCATAGTAATGGCTAGACTAACACAGCTGTGTGCTCAGGACAGCTGTCTGCTCATTATATGTACATGTAAACATTTCTCTGCTGGTTTTGGTCCTCTATATGTGGGTATTTAAAAAAACACCCTTGAGTAGTGTGCTCAGAATCTCTCAAATATATATGAGTCCAGGGATGTTTCAATTAACCACATAGCCTAAAGAAATAAATAGTCACCAGCATTCACATCGGATGCTCGGATAAACTGAAGAATTGCTTTCCTGGGTGTCACTGTGTGTTTCTGTAAACGTGTTTATCTTTCTGTAACCTGTCTGGGTTGTTTATCAGCCATTAGCTTCAAGAGCACTGGGATAGGCTCCAGTATGCCCCGTGACCTTGGTTAGGACAATTAGCCTTATTGATTTGACTATTCTTTTAACCTTAATATTAAGATTTGTCCTGGAATGTCTCTTAACTCTTAAGCCAGGCTTAAGTTTAGGGCCTTGCTTAAGACCTTGCCATGGACCGATGGATCAAGAGATTGCAGGTTTGCATCCCACCTCTAGAACTGCCATCACTGAGTTCCTGAGCAAGACCCTTAACCCTGAATTGCTGTCCCTGTAATTAAGACATGGAAGTTGCTCTGGATAAGAGCGTCTGCTAAATGTTGCAAATGTAAATGAGATCCTGCTGCTTTACACACAGCACCTAATGCTACTGTCCTACCAGCAGTGGCCTAGTGGTTAGGGAGTTAGCCCCAGGCTCAGAAGGTTGTGGGTTCAAATCCCAGACCAGTAGGTTGTCCTGAGGGACCCTGTGCCCTTTACTGCTCCCTGCTGCATGGTGTGTATGAGTTTAAAACAGAAGTTGTTTTTCACAATGACCAGTAGTTATTTTCACTTCGTTAGCAATCCAATTATGCCATTTCTGTTCTGTCTGCCTTGAACAATGTCTTCATTGTGGACACTCACATAAACAGTCAAAACACAATTTTGTGGACAAAGTAGCTGATACAGAAAACAAGTCATGCTTGATGAAGAACACTCATAAGTAAAGATCTATGAAGCTCAATTTGAAAACTCACACACACACATATAAACACAGATGGGGGTTACCCTCTGACAGAGCCCTAAGCTGTGATTATCTGTGCAGGCAGTAAAGGGACCTCTCACAGTCATCCTAACCCCTGCCTGCCAATAATTAGCCCCAGTTAATTACAACCCTAGTGCAGGTTAAGCTAGTGAAAATCACCCAAGACACACACACACACACACACACGCGCCTTATGCAAGCCTCCTGAGACTAGTTTTATGAGCTTAGTGTCCTGGTCCAGAGCTGAGCTTGACCAGTGTCAATATCAGAACTGACAGGCCTTTAACACACATACACACACTCTCACAGGCTCTGAACAGGCTTCAGAGAGCAATTGTATGAGGAAACAGAGAGAGAAGGTAATGGGAGATGGTTCGAGGTACCTTGTTCTCAGTGATGTTTGAGCTTGTGTTGTTTATATATATATATATATATATATATATATATATATATATATATATATATATACATATATACTATAATATAATATAATATATACAATAATATACAGCACTCTCAAAACAATCTCAGTTGCTGATGGGGCTAAATGATTTGGGTGTAATATCTAATTGCATTTTTTTTTAAACCAGTATTGCAATTGCAATTTAAATGCAAATATTTTCTTTCATTTATACCAGCTGCACTTTTCATTGTGTAAAGGTAAAAACTGCAATGGTTCAAAATAACATGGACGATTTTCCTTTTGCTTTGTGAAGTGAAAACCCTTGTCATTGCGAGGTCACGGCACAGCACACATGAACCACAACGAAATTAGACCTCTGCATTTAACCCATACACACACGTGCAGCAGTGGGCAGCTATTGAAAGCGCCCGGGGAGCAGTGATGGGGACGGTACCTTGCTCAAGGGTACCTCAGGGCAACCCACTAGGGTGGGAATTGAACCCACAATCTTCCGATGCGGGGCCAACTCCCTAACCACTAGGCCACCGCTGCCCCTATTTGAAGTCACTATTTTGAAGATATGAGCTTTTAGTCTGACAGTGATAATATGGTGGCGGCTACATAGTAGTACATAGAGAGTACTTTTTTTGTTGATAAATGAGTTAATTTTTACATCTTTGAAACAAAGTCCTTATTTCAGCCAACTATAAAATTATGACCTCAAAAGTCTATTCCTTGTGTTTTTTTTTTTGTTTTTGTTTTTTTCTGTTTCTCTTTGTTTCCTCCTTGGACTCTTGTTTAAGCTTTTGCCCAAGCTTAAAGGGTTACTGTTGTAATTAAATATGATTTGTCAAATATTGTCACCATAATAAAAAAAAGCATGTATAAGGAAAGTATACTATACTTTTATCAAATAGTTTTAAAGTAATGCTAGAAAACTTGATGAAGGCTGCTGTCACACTCTTCTAAAGAATCTGTCCAAATCTGATGTGGGCCGCAGCTCAGAAATGATCTCAAAGAAGTGATCTAGCATGCTTTTTTATTTCTTTATTTTGTTGCGAGGTGTGATAACAGATGGAGTAATGGAAACTGTTAAATAAAAAGAAATGTTGAATTTTAAACTGTTAAACCCACATAAAAAGTTACTTGCACACAACATATACACAAAAACAAATGTCCTTACTCTGTACTGTAGCCATTATAATCTCACGGCCTGTTAACTTTTCATGTTCTCAAGGGGATCACATTACACTCAGGCATTTAGAACAACTCAATTAACCACAGGAAATTAGCAATTAGCCAATTAGCAATTATACACTGCAGAGAAGACTCAGCAGGGTGTGTATAATCCACACCTCTGGAACCTGTTAAAGCTGAGCACCAGCTGACAACTCATTCCATGCACACACACATAATGAAAATAAATAAAACAGTACATATATTGATATTGAATATAAATAAATAAAGGGAAAAATAAATTTTTTTATTCATGTCTGGAAATGAAGTATACACAAATATACACATATAAAATATACACAATGTCAGAGCAAAGGTTATGTCCTGGTAATTGTTCATGGTACAAATAATGTAACTTTGACCTCCATGATACAGTAGTGCTGAGGTCCAGCTGTGTACTTTAAATACATCATCGCATGAGGAAAGTGACGTATTTGAACTTTTTTTGGAATCAAATGTTTTATTAAAGAACAAGAGAATAAAAGGCCTGGAGTTAACTCTAGGCAGTCAATGCAACTCAAATATGTAAATAAGTGGAACGTGATCAAATTCTTAGTTCCTTAACTAAAGATACTCCAGACATAAAGATGAGATCAACATGCTCTTATCATTTGAATATTCACTAAGCAGCCATAACATTAAAACCATCTGCCAAACAAGGGCAGCGTGACCTAGTAGTTAGGGAGTTGCCCCGGATCAGAAGATTGATTCCCTCACCAGTAGGTTGCCCTGAGGTACCCTTGAGCAAGGTACCATCCCCGTCACTGCTCCCCGGGAGCTTTCAATAGCTGCCCCCTGCTGCATGTGTGTTCAACGCAGATGTTGAATTTCATTGTGTTGTGCTGTGCTGCATTTCACATTGACAAGACTAGTCACTAACATGGTATAGGCATTATCTGGCATCAAGATGTTCGATTCTTTAAGTGATCTAAGTTTATTAATATTCTTTTTTAATACTTAATATTTTTAAATTTAATATTCCATCAGCATAATTCAGGGGCCAAGTCAACACATTGAACTCTTTTAACCTAAACCTTCCTGCCATTAGTGAAGTGAAAGTGACTATTCTCATCATTGTGAGTACACAGCACAGCACAGCACAGCACAGCACAGCACAGCACAGCACAGCACAGCACAGCACACAGTGAACCACAACCTCTGCACATGTGCGGCAGGGCACAGCTGGGAGCAGTGACAGGAACGCTACCTTGCTCAATGGTACCTCAGGGCAACCTACTGGTCAGGGATTTGAACCCACAACCTTCTGATCATGGGGCCAACTCCCTTACCACTAGGCCACCGCTGCCCCATTAGGGAACACCATTGCCATGAAAGGGATTCTTGGTGTGCAGTACAGTTTTGGTAGGCTATAAAAAACATTCACAGGAAAACCACCATTTCAGGACATTCAGAACAGCAGAACATTATCCAGAGCATTGTATTGGCTTGCTTTTCTCCCAGGATGAACACTTACCTAATCTGATAAACCTATCTTTTATGATTTTTGTCCTGAAAATGTATGAAAGTAAAGCACACACACACATATGCATGCAATAGGTGTTTAGTTTTCCTAGTTATGAGCACTTGTGAGCTTCCAAAACAGATGCTCGATTACTAATAAAAATCAATGGTCCACATTATCTGAACAGCCGCCCTGCGCCCCACTCAGCTCAACAGCTTCACGCACAGCCTCTTAATTAAATCGCTGGCATGAACATTTCTTTTGCCTCTCCAAACTCACTAACATGCAAGGCAAACACACATGCATGCACAATTAAGTGTCTTCCCCACAAGGTTGTAAGTGTTTTGTGTGTGTGTGTGTGGTGGAGGGGTTGTTTGTGTAGGCTGGGCTTTTGAATAAGTGCTTGGCCCTCTTTGGCCTCTCTCTTGGCTGTCTCTGTAATTCGGGTGCTTCTATTAACTGCTGTATTGATAATGGTCATTAGCATATTTATGGTGACGGCAGGGCCGTTATTGTTTGTGCAGGTTATTAATCTTCCTTCTGAGCAACTGGTCTGACAGCTCAATCTATTCTGCCATCGTGCTGTGCGCCCGCTCGTGCCACGCATCGCTTTTGTCCCCGGGTAAATAGGCAGGGAGTGTGTGAGTGTGTGTACACGGGGGATTTTGATTGACGTGACCCCTCCTCAGGTGAGCGCTCCTACCAGCTGGGCCGATCCTTCTCTGGCATCACTGACACCCTGCCAGTCGCTGCCAGATTCATGTGATTGTTCTTACTGATTACACTCCCCTGGGACTTTTTCATGCACTTTGGCTTATTCAACATAAGACTAAAAAGCTCAAAGTTTGAAATGACTGTTTTTAATCAGATGAAACCAAATGTATTTCAGAAACATGTGTAAAACGAGCCTAATTTGATTCTGGTATGCTCATTATGCTTTCTACACTTTTGATCAAAAGCTACTTTTCATAACTTGCAAAGTGTATACTGCAATGTTATAATCTAGACATCAAATGACACATCTAGAAGCTTCATTTTTTCTGATTTTTCAGAAGAAATATCAAGACGTTTTCAAATACACTGGAACTATCTATAGGACCATATTTATAGCACATGTATTATAATGTATATATTCAATTCAATTCAATTCAATTTATTCTTGTATAGCGCCTTTTACAACAAAGTTGCCCCAAGGCACTTTACATTGATAACAGGTTACAGTAATAGATGTTTAAGCCGGACGACTACGGAGGAGAGGAACCAAAAACTCCACTATGTGGAGAAAAAAACCTCTGAGGGTCTGAGGGATATATTGTAAATGTTTTATAAACAACATCTTAAATCAAGTCATTAGGTTTCAAGCTTTCTGCCTCCAGATTTCATGACATTTTTCTCTCTATTTCATTTGTTTACAGCGTCTTACTAAATATTTTAAATGTATGAAGTTCCAGAGTATCATATTAGCTACTGTTCAAAAGTTTGAAATATATATATTTTTTTACACAACTAGTTTAGTGGCAACATCAATCTAGAAGGTTAGTTCTGGGCAACTTCACATGTCTAAAATGTTTTGCAGAAGAAAAATGACCACTTCCAAAGTGGTGAATAAAAATTGAGGTAGATGGCTTAACAAAAAAATGATTAACTGAATAAATAATTGAAGCATAAATTAGAAAATAGAGCATTACAAAGTGTGTTGTATTTCTTCATTCATTTTACTTTCCAAAATAAATAACTGTATTGATTCTTGCTGATCATAAAATAGTATGAATTATTGAAAAGATGTTTCTAAACTACCTTCTATTATTTTTAGTAAAAATGTAGTAAAATAAAAATAAAAATTAGTTTCAAAAAGGTGTTTTGTGTAATATGTAGACACACACAGCTGATTTTCAGCTGATCTAAATCTTTTTTAGGTTTTTGTTAAGCCTTGTCCTGACCACCTAAAACACCCCCAGTTTAAACCAATAGCAGATAATAGGCATGATTGGCATCCACATGGTTTATTTGGCCAGCCAAATATTATTTACAAGAACTAGATTTTTAAGAACTCCTTAAATGTTCTTTAGAGAAACAAAAAAATGCTTCTTTATTTTTAAGAGTGTATGACTGAAGCGTGATGATATCTGTGGTTTGGTTGGTTTCCTGTCCCTATGCTCTAGTTTGAGTGGTGAATTTCCAGATTACTAGAATAAGTGTGTTTCTGTGTGTGTTTCGGTGCCTGAAGGAAGAGAGTGATGCGGACCAGAGCGTCTAGTCGAGGGGTCCCAAGCCAGCGGGGAATACTTTGGGTGTCACTCTCTCCAGTTGACTGACAGCTTGTTGATGAGGGGTCGGCAGAGGGCTGGAAAAAAGCCAGGACCACTAGGGGCAATCAGCATCTCCACCATTGGCACATCTCTATCTAACACACACACATACACAAACACACACTGTGCCAACGGGAAGCAACAGGATCAGATCATGTGTAAAAACACCCATGTTTAAAAGAGTAATAAAGAAAGAAATACTGGCAGTAGTCCTTTGATTACAAAGTACATGATGTAACAAAGGTAAATTCCTTTTTGTGCCAAAATTTTATTTTCAAGCTATTGTCAAAAGGATAAAAAGAGTCGTTTTTTTTTTTAGATACAACGCACCTCATTAACTACTCACCCACTCATGTTTTGCAGCCCAAAAATAGTTTGCAAACCGTCACTCAACAGTATCCAGCAATAAATTTATTTCAACTTCAACCTCCATTACTACCATTTTCTGTTACCTAGCTCCACTCGATAGCGTGTCACAATCAAATCAAATATCAGACACATATTATGGTTAAATTAAACTTTTGGAAAAATGTGTTTTTCAGCAGTCAGTTAGGTGAAACTCTGGCCCACAGAATATTTCCCTTAAACTATTAAAGGTGCCCCCGATTCCATTCTTTGCCCAGCTTTGACTCTCCATCTGAGCTGGACACCACTAATGTTATTTGAACTTAAAAATACTGTTTACTACATACAGTCATGTGAAAATATTAGGACACCCTATGAAAGTCTGTGTGGTTTAGTAACATTCTTGGACATACTGATATTTAATCTCAACTTTTACAATACTGGGAGATTCAAGTAATATAACTTAACAATTAAAACTAAAGAAAAGACTTTTCAAAATCTTCTGTAATATGTAATTCTACAAAAATGTGATTTATGGTGAGGAATAAATTAGGACACCTCCGACTTTATTCCCAATTAAAATCACACACAGATGTAGCACATCAGGTGCACATGATTAGAACATCGTTACTCACCATTTTGAAGGAGGTTTGCCCTTTTTAAACCTGGGAGGGGAGAATGAACACCATGATGAGATCAAAAGAGCTGTCTGAGGCCTTCAGAAAGAAGATTGTAGCAGCCTATAAGTCTGGTAAGGGATTTTAAAAAGAATTTGCAATCAGCCATTCAACTTTCATGGGAGGTGTGCAAGGAGGAAACCTTTAGTCTCTAAGAGAAACATCAAGGCCAGACTTAAGTTTGCCAGAGATAACATAGACAAAGACCAGGACTTCTGGAATTATGGACAGATATGTCTAAAATTGAATAATGTGGACACCAGAACAGAGGACATGTTTGGGGTAAACCAAATACAGCATTCCAGGAAAGGAACCCCATACCAACTGTGAAGCATGGAGGTGGAAGTGACATGCAGGACCTGGCCAGCTCGCCATCATAGAATCCATCATGAATTCTACCATGTATCAGAGGGTGCTTGTGGAACATGTGAAAACATCTGTAAGAACATTAAAGCTGAAGTGGAACTGGACCCTGCAACACAACAATGACCCAAAACATACCTGTAAATCCACCAAGGACTGGCTGAAAAAAGAAAGGGAGAGTCCTGGAGTGGCCGAATAAAAGCCCAAATTTTAATACCATTGAGATGCTGTGGGGTGACATGACAGGCTGTACATGCAAGAAACCCCTCAAACATCTCATAGATTAAAGAATTCTGCATTGAGGAGTAGGGCAAACTTTCCTCAGACCGATGTCAGAGACTGGTAGATGCTACAAGAAGCGTCTCACTGCGGTTATTTCAGCTAAAGGGGGGAACCACTAGTTATTAGGGGGTAGGGTGTCCTAACTCATTCCTCAGGTAGAATAAACATATTTGTTGATATCTTTTGTTTAATGAACATACCAAGGTTAGTTTTTGTTGTTTACCTGCAATGAAATCACTTTCTTTTCCAGAGATAAATAAAAACAACATAGACTGTATTTTGACAACATTGTATCCTTTCCAACTCAACTGAATAATTCCATTTGCTTCATATAGTGGGTTTGGTGATATGGAAGATATATTTTGTGACCTTTTTACAAATTGCATCAAATATATTTTTGTCAGGTTGAAAGCAACTGAATGCAACATCAGCAGCAAAATTGCTATCCAAAAGTATAGCTACAATCTTTTTTATTTAGTTTTTAATTATTTTTTTATTAGTGCAAACTTCACTGCAGTAGAATCGGAGAAGCAGGAGAAATTATACTCACTTTGCTATAAACCATGCAGTCATTTATGTCTAGTGCTTGCTTTTGGCAGCAGCTCTGGTTTAAGGGAACCCCCTTTTTTTCATCAAGACCTGACCCTAGACTGAGTCCTAACAATTAAAAAATTAAAAAGGACAGGTATTTCTTCAACAACCCACATAGAAATGTCACAGGCAATGACATCATATAATACAAATATCAGATCCTGTAACTAGTTTAGTATTTTGGAATGAGTTATTCATATTGTGCATCATCAGTGATGGGTCATGTTGGTCTTGTTTAACTAACATAAGTGGGAGAACTTTTTGATAAGCACCAACAGCCAAGAGCTTTAAATATACAAATATTATCCAGTTCACTTTATCCACATAACAGACCAAAACTGATGCTCGTAATGCAATACCATCACACATTATGCATTTGACACTTTATTTATTTGACACTGACACCAGAAACAGGCCTAGACCCTTCGCACCATGCCTGAGTGTGAAGTCAACCAAAGTAATCCCCTGTGTATTGGTCCAAAGCAGATTAAATTCATTTTTTCTATGAAGGAACATTGTTAGGACACCATTTCTTTATCTGTGGTGATAAATATCTGCTTTTATTGAGGCTATCATTCTGCTCGTAATGTGGCAGAGTGATATATTTCTGATTGCTTTATTAAAACACCCAGGCGAGATTGTGTTATACTACAAATGTAAATCAAAACTCACTATTCACACCACACCAATTACCCAGGGCCAAAATATGCTAATGTAGCAGAATATTTTATAGAAGCAATAAAATCTGAAATCCATAATTTCTCAGTATATTTCATGTAAGAAAACACTAAAAGGCAAGCTATGAATACAAATTCCTGGAGGCTAATCTGTTATATGGAGCAGCAGTGAACGATAAGCGTGTGAAAGAAAGCACAAAGGGAAAGGCAAAAGGGATCTTTAAACCGAGTCTAATATACACTTCTTAGACTTCATTGGGGGGAAAAAAAAATATCATAGAACAGGGGCTCCCATAAATGAGATGACATTTTATTGAGAATGCAACCTTGCAAAGTTATCACACTTCCAACTTTTTTCAGCACAAGTGTGATATGTGGTGTTTGAATTTAAGATCTATTATTAATTTTCACATTCATTTTCGAATCTTTCTCTATTGCTTATATTACATTTTGTTCCTTAGATCTTTATGTTAATATTTAGAAATATGATGCAGAACACTGTGTAGCAAATAAGAAAAACAAAAATACTGCCACCCAACCATGATTTTTTTTTTAGCCTTTTCTTAAACTGAGGTCTTTATCTTTGTTTTATTTAATTTAATATAGTTATTTAATAAAACTGGGGCAGCAGTGGCTTAGGGACTAGGCCCCAGGATCGGCAGGTCATGAGTTGCAGGTTGCCCCGAGGAACCCTTCAGCAAGGTACCGTCCCCATCACTACTCCCCCCTGCTGCACATTGCATATGGGATAAATGCATAGGTTGCATTTTGTTGTGGTTCACGGTGTGCTGTATTGTTTCACAATGACAGTCAGTCACTTTCACTTCACTTAAATAACTAAAAAACTTTGATTTGTCTACTAATTTGAGTAGAAAAATCAGGATTGCAGACATTGTTAATAAAAAATTATTAATATAGCTTAGCATGTGACCTGTTTTAGACCAATCATTAAAACTGTCGCATATTAAGTGTGACATTATTTATATTTTGTTCAAATTTCTCTATCCACTGAATGGGGAAGTAATGAGTGATCACAGCCCTCTGCCCCTGTAAAGTTATCCCCAGCTTCTGGGGAGCTTAATCTCCTGCTGAGTTTTGTTCCAGATTTAATGTTCATGATAAACACAGCTTACTCTAGATCAGTAAGTTTGTGTGCAGATCATTCTAGCAGGATAACAGCAGTGACCATGTTCAAAAGGGGATAATATGAAGACACTTTTATATAGTACTGTGCAAAAGTTTTAGGCAGGTGTGGAAAAAATGCTGTAAATAAAGAATGCTTTCAAAAATGGAAGTGTGAATCATTTATTTTCATCAATCAACAAAATGCAGTGAATGAACAAAAGAGAAATCTAAATTTCTCTTTTGTGGAAGATCTTCTGTGGATGTAGGCTTCCTCACATCCTTCTGTCTCTTCATGTAATCCAGACACACTGGATGATGTTGAGATCAGGGTTCTGTGGGGGCCAGAAGAATTGATGCTGGTTTGAAGGCAAAAGGTAGTAACACCAGATATTGATTTGATTTAGATTTTTCTTTTGTTCGCTCACTTTGCATTTTGTAAATTGATAAAAATAAACAATAATTTTTTATATTTCTGAAAGCATTCTTTGTTTATAGCATTTTTTCCACACATGCCTAAAACTTTTGCACAGTACTATATATACAAATTAATTATATACAAACTGTTGAAACCACTGATAAATGAACTGAATAACAGACCAAAAATGCAGTTTATAAAAACCACTCCTGTAAACACAACACATGGTTTTTAAAAACCCACCAAACCTTTGCAAATATACTGATTGGGTATGCTGTGCAAAGGTTTTAGTCAACTTAGAAAATACATGTGTAATGTATTATTATATAAAATTAAACAATACTTACATATATAGCAAGTGTCTGTTATAGGCATTTATCCTGGTTTGGGTAATCAAGGCTTCATTAAGTTAAATCAGGAGTGATGGTTCTGTGGATCAGGGATGGAAATATGGAACCAAGTGCATTTTAAAATCAGCTCATAAAATATGAACTACTTTAAAAAAAAGTTCATTACTTTTTAATGAATTAATTGATCTATTATTTATTGATATTTCTTATCTAAAAATAAAAAAAGGTATCAATGGGAAAGTGCTAAAGAGGAGGAACATAAAAACTCAAAAACAGCTTGATAATCCCAAAAAAAGCTTGGGTTATTGTTTTATGGAATAATGTGTCAGGAACTTTTCGAAGACGTGTGTCCTGTAAAATCTGGCATAAAGTTACCACAAAAAGCGCACCATGCCCACAGTCAAACATGGCGGTGTTAGAGTGATGGCGTAGGGATGCTTTGCTGCTTCATAATGAAGGAGGAATTCTGCTCTAAAAAAATTAAAAAATTAATAAATAATAAAAAAAGAGAGAATGTCCCATCATTGGTCTGTGATCTGAAGCTCAAGCGCAATGGGGTTGCGTAGTATGGCAGCAATCAATAGTATAAAGCCAATGTCTGAAAAACAATCAAATAAAAATTCTGGATTACCAAAATCCCAGCATGAATCCCATTGACATGTTGTAGAAAAAGGGAAAATCCTCCAATGTTACTTAATTAATATAATTTTGTGATTTTGCAGCTTTGACTGACCTCCAGTTGCCATGTTTGGAACAGAATTGTTTTTACCTGGGTGATGTACTTGTAGGTTAATTTTACCTTTAAAATTGTGTTTTTATTACAAAAATAATACACTTGACTTTACTCAGGTTATCTGTAGTATTATCCTTATGTTTCTGGAAACCAGCAACAATGGATATAAATGGACAAAAAATAGAGGAAATCAGAAAAGGGGCACTTTTTCACTGTAAACAATAGCTACACTTTACAATACAGACTAATCAAAAAGCTGAACCAAAATATACAGGAGTGAAAGTTCCCACAACAATAAATTTCAGTGTACTGAACATGGTGTTAAGTGTTCCCACTTTCTGTATCCGTCTTTTAAAACTCTTCCATATTCAAAACCTTCTGCAGAACTCTGCTGTTGAGATTAATTCAAAGATCATCCACGAACTAAAATGCAATGCTTACATTGGTAAAATTGAAACTATGTTTTTTTGAAAGACATTTGAAATGTTTTATTTTTGCTAATAATTAAAAACATTTTGACATTGCTTAAAATGCTAGCCAGTGGTTTGTTAGCATTAAGACCATGAGGAGAAGCAGCATACAGGTTTTAAATCAGTAAATAGATTGTGTAGATGTTATATAAATAGATGTAGATTGTGTCTAAGAATGACAGGTTGGTGTGGGTCTTATGTTATCTGCGTGCAAAAATGTTAACTTTTAAACATCCTGATTTTTGGTTTTATTACAAAAATCAGCCAAATTATAAACAGCATATACCCTGCAAGGCTAAATGTACTGTAAACATTTTAGTCTGGCTGATGCAGCAGTGAGAAAAGTGCAGCAGTGCTCTGTAACCTCTGCTTGTACTGAAGGTCATGTTGCCTGACCTGGTTAAAGCTCCCACTTGATTTACACCATTGCAGGCCTCATAAGCCCTCCCTTGTAATGCATGATTAAGACCCAATCAGTGCTCAGGTAAAAATAAGCTCTTCATATTTAATGCGCCGCTTGTTAATGAGCAGACTGTGCTCTGGAACTGCCAACAAAACGGATGCACTGGCCACTGTGGCATCTCCATTATGGAATTAAAGATGAGGCTGTTTAAGGCCTAAATAATAAAGTCTATGAGCGATATTAACCTGTGTTCTGCCTTTAGCAGCAAGGTGCCCTCTCAACAGTACAGAAAGCAGCATGTTCCTGAATGAAGATGGCAAAATTATTTGAAAATGACCATGAAATTAATGTAAATTATGGGTATGACCTTATTAACATCCATCATTTTAGAAGAAATGTTTAAACATCAACTTTATACACAATGCTAAGTATATAAAGTTTTCTGACCCTTTCAGGTTTTCCACATTTTGTGTGTCAGACTTCTTGTAAAACGGATCATTTTTTCCATCCCCATTTACACAGTAGTCAACAATATTCAAATGAATGCATAAAGGTCATAATGGCAGAGTGACCAGACAAAAGCTGTATCTTAGTAAAAGAAACATGACAACCAGACAAAATTCTCTGGTCTCATAAAATAAAGATAGAACATTTTTGGCCAAAATCCTCAGCGACATGTCAGAAAGGAATCAGGCAATAAGCATTAAACTTAATATTCTGATCCCCAAAGAACAACATGGCAGTGACAGCATAATGCTCGGAGAATGTTCTTCTAAAACCTGGACTATGAGACTACTCAGCACAAACAATGAATGCATAAAAAAATAATGACAACACAAGACAACAACCTGATACGAGCTAAAAGGAAAAAAAAACCAAAAAAAAAAAACCAGCAGTCGCTTTAGGAAAGCTTTTTTTGAAAGAAGTAGATTGAAAAAAAGTTAATTGAATCCATTTTAAGACTAAGAGTCAGAAAACATTGTGTTGTGCTGTTTGCTTCAAGTTCTATATATGACAAATATCCAATGAATTATTTATTTTTAAATTATCAGCCTAAAAACTTGAGAACTTGAGTTCCACATTGCACAAATCTATAAATAAATGCTCTTTAAATATTGACCAAACAACACAGTGTGTCATGTCATTTAATGATGACCTCAGTTTCATATCAATAGCATCTATGAGACAGGCAGAGAGTCAGTAATCTCAAAAACCAATACAGAATTGTGCCCCCTTGTCTCTGGAACTTTCCTTCCAACCAACTTATAAAGTCCACTAGTTTCAGGCTAAAATAACACCCTTTGTTATTACCGAACAAAGGCCTGAGATGCTTTAAGACGGAGAGGGTAACAGGAATACTCCCCATCGATTTCTGCTTCGGACACTCTTTAATGGTCCACAGGCAAAACACACACACACACACACACACACTTCACTTCACTTCCTTCCCCTGAGATGACACGCGATCAATGTACCCAGCAAACAGTAATTCATTAACCTCCCAGTCAGACAGGTGCTCCACATTCTGGCCCTATCCAAACTGAGATCCGCATTGTCCCCCTAGCTGGAGTCCGAGACAGGTTAAAACTGTCCGTTCGCCTGCTGCTCTTTTCTCTAATTAGCAAGCTCATACTTTCATTGGTCTCACCATGGCGACGTACACAGTGGAATGCTGAGGGTTCTGCAAAGAAGTCATTGAGTCTGGATGATGTCAAAGTATCAATCAGTCAGGCTTAGGATATGTTTGTGGAGTTGGTCAGTGAAGGCTGACAAAGAGAAACGCTCCCTAACTCTGTCTCTGCCAGCTTGGCCCAAACGCTGCTTGAGTCCCGGATCCATCAAAAAGTGCCTCATTGCCTCAGAGAAACATTTGGGTGTGGGATCACACAAGAAACCGGTTTCGCCATGTACTATAGACTCTAGCGGCCCACCAGAGCGAACAGCAATGACTGGACAGTGGGTGTACATGGCCTCTACTGGCACAATTCCAAAGTGTTCATTGCTGGGTGTGTAGAGCACACAGGTGCTGCTTTGAAGGAGGGCCACTTTCTGGTGATCTGAGAAAGAACGCAAGAAGGTAACATGCTCCTCCAGGCCTAAAGAGACTGCTAGTGAGCGCAGTTCTTCATAGTGCTGCACATTCTCAGCCACTCGTTCATCGTAGCCACCAGCCATCACCAAATGCACCTGTTCCCACTGACTTGAGGTGATCCTATCCCTCAAAGTGGCTAACGACTTCAGCGCTAGAGGCAGGTTTTTTTTTCGCTCGTAGCGGTTAATCGAGAGGAAAATTATACGTCTGTCCTCGGGAACCAGGCCACCAAGATCTTCTGCCACTTCTACATCGAAAGCAGAAAAGTTCAGAGAGGGGTACAGGACATCGGTGTGAACCTTGGCCAAGTTGGGAAAGGTCTCCTTGAACACATAAGCAGTGAATTTGCTGTTGACCACAATTCGGTCAGCCATGCCTGTGGTCAGCTCCTCCAGACGGTCAATGGGTGCTCGGTAAAGGCGCTTCAGCGCTGAGTGTCGCTGAGTCAGTAGCTGATCCGGGAAGTGACAGTAGAAAAGAACCTTCTTCCTGTGGCGTGCAAGACGTAAGACGGGAATACATGCTGAGACCTAAAATGAGAGAGAGAGAGAGAGAGAGAGAGAGAGAGAGGCGTTAAATATCGTGTAATTACATATCTTTTCCGGTAACAATTACACACCTTACTAATTCACCACTTAAGCTTTTCAACTCAATTGCTGTACTGTTAAATGATTTACAACTTTATGCACACTCCTTAGCTCTCACCACTCTGTAGCTTGAATTCTGTTCCACACTTGTAGTTCACTCTGGATAAAGCCTCTGGTAAATAGGTAAAAGTAAAATGTAATGTATCGTTTTGGAAAAACAAAAATAGGCATGCAAGTTCCTGTGCGACAAGGGCCAAATACTGATGCTATACAACTAGGTTAGAGCATTTAGTTTCAGGTGTTCATGGTATGCGGTGATTAATAACTACCAGGAACGAATGCAATGGCAGTTTGATGCGCTGAGCAACGTTCTACTAAACAAGCCAAGTACACTCCTTCATGGAAACAATGTTACCTACTGGCAGTGGCTTCTTTCAGCAGGATAAAGTGGCTCCTACACTGGAAAAACTTTTCAGGAATGATCTGAGGAACATGAATGCCCCCAGATACCAATCAAATCAAGCATCTGTGGTGCAGGACAAATCCATACAATCCACGGAGGCTTCAACTCAGAACTTCAAAACTTCAGGATAAATCACCTAATTAACCAAACACTCTGGAACAGCTTTTCTTTTTTGCTAACTGACAATAAATGACTTTGAAAACTTATGTAGTTTTAATTTTATTTCTAGCAAAAACATTCCCATTTGCATATCGGTTACAGTAATGGGAAAAATACCACACCTAATGTGTTTAAAGAGCTGCGGATACCTGGTCACAGAAGACAACGTCGAACTCTTCCCCACTCAGAAATACCAGGTAAAATGCCACATAAATCATGCGTAGGTAGGCGCAAAGAGCATGGAAGTATCCAAACACACTGGTGGGTAACCAATCGCCTGCACACACCACAGGTAGGTCAGGTGAGAGCGTCTCTGAAAAGCAGTGTTTTGGATCATAGTGCGCTGTCCAGATCTGCACGCTGCAGCCACGAGAGATCAATGCCACAGCAGCATCCACCACCAACCGCTCTGCACCTCCTATACCCAGATCAGGGTGCAGGAACACCACACGAACCATATTCCTGCAAACAGCACCAAATAAATAATCAAATGATTTCTGTCAGTCACCTAAAATGATAGTTGGGAAATAACTGAATAAATGAAATTTAACCTGTGTGTTTCTTAGGTATGATGGTAGGTGCTAACTGGCGGTTTATAGACTTCCATTTCCTAAGCTTCACTAACCTCATAGTTTGTGTACAAAATTAGAGAAGCACCCCACATTATGGGTGATCACCTGAATTTGGAATAAGCAGGAAATTGTGTAAATTTCTCAAATGACTGTTTTAAATAGCATTGACATTGTTCTTAGGGCTGTTTCCAAACACTAGGAGCCCAATTATAAAACCTTTACCCCAAATTCAAGACTAAGGCTGATCAGAAGTTATATGGTGGAGGTAATTCTGTCCAATTCAATTCTACAATAAGTTATCATTCTGCCCAGTCCAAAAACAATCCCCAATTGAAAATGACTGTGCTCATTTAAAAATGTATTCACTATTGTTATGCTTCTAATGGATGCCATCCCATACTACAGCTTCTAACATTAAAACATTAACCTCTAACTAGCTATTTGAATTGCAGTGCAAAAAAAGTGACAGTATTTTTACAGTCCTTTGAGATTCTGGGCCTGTAGCAGGACCACTGATTCATAGAAATTCATGATGTTTGTTCCAATGCTCTTGGAAGATTAGAGAAAGTTTCCAAGTGCAGTTGTACAATATGGATAATGATAATGAATACAATGCCAAAAAGCTTTGTGATCATACATATAATACTGACAAAGGTATTGGCAAAATTGAAAATTGTTTTTATGTTTTTTTGTTTAATATGGATTTATGTTGGATTTTTCATGTTTGCCCTGGGTCATAAAAATAATATCACAAAATGGTTCACCCTGAGATGGCCAAGCAAGGAATTTGTGTTGAGTTAAACCAGAATGACCTAATATTCATGTCACATTTTTGTTTTCTAGCTCCACTGACTCAAGAGTTCCAATAAGTTCTCCAGAACCCATCAGTAATACAGATGAAATGCATATTTTTGATACATCATTGCAGTGTGAAGACAAAGATAGAACTCTTGGGGTGATCATGGGTGTACAGTTATCTCAGGATGTGTGTGTGTGATATGTAGCCCCTGCAACATGGTCACAATGGGCCCATGTGAACCTGCCCCCAGGTAGTTCTGCCACTTCCCCAAAAGATAATAACAGATAGAAAAGCATTTCTCAAAAAGCCTCTGCATTGAGAAATAAAACTGTTTTGCTACAGCCACCCTTTCCTTTAATGAAAGGTGTTACTGTCAAAGACAGCTTGGCAGAAAAACTTTGAACGCAGGCTTGTTTCTTAACACCCAGTACAACCAGAACTCCTCAGCGGCTCGACACTCTCCTTCTACTACACTATAGCAGTAGCGTGTTATTATATGTCGAATGACAAGCAAGTTTTTCACAAACTTACCCTGTGTTGTTGTCTTACCCGGCTGCCCGCGGCTCGAGGTTGCTGCCATAAAGGCTCAAGCTGCGCCGGTAGAAGAGGGGCCCCGTCCGAAATAACACTCTCTCTCACTTAACTTACTGCACTACCGGGTCCACTGGCACATGGTGCTGTCCTCGTTTGACTTCCTATTTAGTTTGCCAAAGTGCGGTTTGTGACGCGGCCTCATTTGGAACGACGGAAACTGCAGACTGCCAGATCCAAAATGTCTTCCGCGTATCGACACGTCACAACACTCCAAAATGCCCGATTATTAGAGGCAAAATAAAGCGCAAAATATGAACCACGTATCATTCAATAACGAAAATGTATTATTTTACATCTAAATAAGCCATCAATAAACCCAAAATAAACCTCTGGCAGTTCTGGGCTTTCTATCGCGTCGGGGTTTAAGGCAGGCAGAAGTTGGACTACAAAGTGGGTCCTTCTTAGTGTTGTCGTGGCCTTTTCGGTCTTCTTGAATCGCTTCGCCCGAGGTGGGAGTCCATTCACATAGTAGCTCTAGCTCTTCAACATTTTCTCCTCCTAGCTCCAGAAAAGCACAAGAGAAGATGGTAAGCAGTTTTTTGGGTTTTTTTTTTTTTTTACATTCTTCCTGATTTATATGTATGTTCGCGTACAGAAGTTGGCTTTTTATGAGAACTTATTTATGGTTTCCCGGTTTGACAGACTAAGATAAGGAGCGTCATGGGTATCCTTGTGTAGCTCCGTAATGGTTGATAAGCAAAATTTCTTCTTTTCTGCTTGTAAACTGTACACATGTGTTAACACTTGCTGTATTATATCCTTTACTCCTGCTGAAGGGGCATTTAGTAGAATGCTTCATTCATGTTTGCATACGTGGCTTTAGGTTAGTGAACCCCCAGAGCAACAGAACTGGTCTTGGGGCAAAGTCTTAACTCTTAATGTTATTTAACTGTCTGTAAATATGGTGCTCGAGTTGGCTCAACTTGAAATTATTTTTCAATAATGTGGAAGTGTGTAGAACAATATCATGCTAGGCAGCGGTGGCCTAGTGGTTGGGGAGTTTGCCACAGGATGGGAAGATTGTGGGTTCAAACCCCTTAACAGTAGGTTGCCCTGAGGTACCCTTGAGCACGGTACCGTCCCCGTCACTGCTCCCTGTGTGTTTGTGTGCATGGGTAAAATGCAGAACTCCAATTTTGTTATGGTTCACGCTGTGCTGTGTGTTTTCACAATGATAAGATTAGTCAGTTTTACACTTCACTTTCATGTTGTTGCTTTAAAACTGTGTATTTTCTCTCTGTGATCACCTTCAGCCTGGACCTGCAGCAAGTGCATCCAGTGTGGGCGCCTCTGGCCGTTCCCCCAGTAAGACTGTAGCCCCCCGTGCAGCTGGATCAACAGTCAGACAGAGGTAGATCTTAATTCATCTCCATAAGGTCATCGTACGATCTTGCTGAAACGTTCAGGGTGTTAAAGCCATCTTAGTTGGCAAAATGACCACGATGCCTCTGTTTAAACTCCATCAGTAAAAATCGCACATCATCTCAGCACTGGATCAGCAAAAGCTTTTTTGGTTTTTGTTTTAGTAAGGATTTGCAAAGTAAGTATGACTAATGTTTATTTCAGAGAAATTATTTCCTGGCATAGATACAGGCCTGCGTACAAATCACTTGGCTTAATTATCTTTCTATATTATTCTATTTTTATTTGGGATTTTGAGTTACATTTTGATGTGTTCTACTTGAAGGTCAGCTGGGGATCTGTGTTGAAGGGAAGCTAATTAGGTTTTCCTAGTTGTTGTGTTTGTGTAAATATTCACAGTCCTAATTGATTGCATCAGTCATCAAAATGATAGTACTGATCTTGAGTGGCCACACACTTTGTTCTAAGCTAATAAAGCTGCCCATAGTGTTAATCAGTATATTATTGAGTCATTTTATTTAATAGGTTTTTTTTTTTTCAACTATTGCATACACAGACATGAGTTATAAGTCTTCTTTTTACTTGTAACATGTTATGTGAATGTTTTTCCTTTCAGGAAAGGAACAGGCAGTGGAACACGGTCTGCAGGAAGAGCTACAGCATCAGCCGGCACAGGAGGCATGTGGCGCTTCTACACCGAGGATTCTCCAGGGCTTAAAGTGTGAGTGAACAGTTACACATGTCAGTAATTTACCTGTTGACAAAAGCTCACCCTGATTTTTGTGAGTATACTTAATCCAGGTTATGGACAACATTCAAAGTGACTGTTTAGTTGATTGACATTTATATTCCAATAAGATTTAATGTTGTTGTTTGAAAGTACAGTATTAGTCATGGATAATAACAGATGCTGGAAATTGGAATTCTAGTGATGTCATGCTTGTAAAACTGAAGAAAGATTTAAAATTTGCAAATGAGGGGGGAAAAAAATTCACAACAGTTTTTTTTTTTTTTTTTTTTTCCCCTCGCATCTGGTAAGTTAGGACAGACAAAGAACTAGAAATGACACACATGGATGTAGAGTTATTTATCAGAGATTTGGAACAATTCTCAGTAAGCTATACCAGTATACCATTCAACACTCGGGCCATATTCACATGGGTGTTTGTATCTTGGATTAAATTAAGGGGCTCTGAGTAATACAGGTTGCATTTGTAGTGGTTTATTTCATTATGATATTACGTTTCTGTGCATTTGCCTCCACACACCCAGTTCACATGGACATTTGTCATAAAATCTGCCCAGATTGAGAGAATTTCTGTAGCTTATAACCTCAACCTATAAAAGAAAATAACTGATCAAAGTACAAGTTACATTAAAATTAATTTCCTAAGCAGCTACCCAAAATAGGATCAACAAGATGAACAAAATTTTCTTAATTGACTCCCTCCAACAGTCAATATTTTTGTCTGGATAAGCCTTAAATATAATGGTTTAGTGACTCTTGCCATATTTTTAAATGTTTCAAGGTATTAAATGTATTGAGAAATGTAAATGTATTTCTGCATTAATGCCATGACAATGAGCAAATTACCTTTCCAAAAGGCACCACAAAATCCTTATGCCGTGACAGACTCTGGCTCTTGGACTTATTACTAAAACAGTGTGGATTGATTTCTTCCCAAAATTATCTGAAATCTGATCCCTCTGACCACAATACACATTTTCACTGTGTGATGGTCTATACCTGATGGCTTTAAGCCAAGCCCCCCCCCCCACAATGCTGTGTTGCAAGCATGGATGTAGTTTAACAAATACAATAAAGTTATTTGCATTTTTTTCATGGTTTTTTTTTTTTTTAAGAGAAAAGGCAGTTCTGAAATCAGTAGCTATGTACTGCTTCATTTTTGTAGGATGACATAATGAATAAATGAATAGAGATGCTTAATCTGTTGAACACACACACAGCCACTCATTTTTAATTCATCCCCTCAGCTCAACAGGAAGTGACATGGAAGGGAGGGGCAGGGGGATCTGGGAGGTTTAGCATTTATGAGGATAAACATGAAATTTTAACGACAGGAAATTGGCCTCTTGGGTTCTGCCTCTGTCTTTATTTGATCTCTCTCCTGCTGATTGCCCTCCTATAGTTGTTTGTGTGTGTGTGCATGCGTAGAATAACACTTATTGTACACTCCTGCACTTACTATTTTGAGGCAACACTCTGATATTATCTCCTGTATATAAAATTAATATATATATTTTTTAAATTAACTGCAGGGACATATTGTAAACACTGGTGAATCATTTGTGACAGAACAAAGGAGAAAAATAAATTCAAATATCAGCTTTCAAATTAAACCCACTTGGTGAGTGGTCAGTGTTGTATAGGGTTTTGATGGATTACATGAATATCCCATAGATAGTATGATATCACAGACCTATGTCACTATTTCTGTTAACAGATGATATATTGTGCAGCCCCAGCATGTGTACTTATTCTTTATGGCAGAATAAGATTAGCTTGCTAAAGATATGCTGTTATGTGTGTCTCTAAGACTAACGCCTCTGAGGTGTTATCAAAGATCTTTCTATCGCTATCAAAGATTGATCATTTTAGTGAGTAACCATAACAATAAACTGTAAATAACAAGAGGTCAAATTATTTATACTGGATGCTTTTTGGGTGTCCAATTCAAATGAATATTTGTCTTTCTTTCCCCCCTTTATTACCTGAATTTAAGATGGTTTTACAGCTTAATTTCGATACGTGAACTGCGGATTGCGATTTTGGGGAAATGCTCAGTTGAAAAGGTCGAAGCACTTTCTAAATCATCTTGAAAGTCAAACAGATCTTTGTTTCAGTATACATGATATTGTGTGTTGACACGATGCTGTGCTGTGTATGTAGCACACTAAAAGTAACAAAGATCTCTCACATTTACAAAATAATGAAACAAGCCTCTAAATGCTTTCTTTTGAGAGAGGAGTGTGCTGACTGGCTATTAGCACAAATCAAACTTTGCAGGGGAAATAGGCTAAGTATCTTATGTCTTATTAGGTGTGTGTGTGTGTGTGTGAGCATGTTTTGGAGCTTAATTAAAGTTCTGCCTGAAAAGGTCATATCAATTAAAGCCTGGGGGGGTGGGCCTTCAGTCGGCATGGTTACATGGCTGCCTAGCGACCCAAGGGATGGTCAGTTCATACTCTAATAAAGCCCCTCGTTAGCTGCCCTGCTCGTTAGCACAGTGCCACTCACCAGTATTTATAATCCTAATTACCCCTCCTCTGCATCACATGACCAAGACGAGCAGTCCCGATTGGCCCAAGGGAAAGGGAACCCAATCGACCAAAGCTGTCAGTCAAAAATCAAGGAACTTTTTCTTTACGCTGCATCTCTGATTTATTCTTTTTAATTACTTTTATTTGCTTAAGTAAAAATAAATTATAGTTCAGATCAAAAAAGTAATTTGCTTTGAATTAACTTAGTTAAATTTAGATATTACAAAGTGGTTAGCAATGTAAAATTTCAACAGCGTATTAACAAGACAAATTGCAACAGAAAACACACACAACTCTAACTTGCTTTGCTGGTAGTGGGCGAGGCTTCACTGAAATTGCTGTTCACCACTAGGGGTCCTTCTCTTAACACGGACTGTTCGGTTGAGCTTTTAGAAAAAACCATGCTTACTTCACTCTCTCACCATCTTTCTCTTTTCCTTTTCTTTTTTTGTGTTCTCTTTCTCTAGTGGGCCAGTTCCAGTGCTGGTTATGAGTCTGCTCTTCATTGCATCTGTCTTCATGCTGCACATATGGGGAAAGTACACCCGTTCCTAAACCCCACTGACTTTTGACCTGACCCCCAAACTCATCAGCGATTTTCCCCCCCAACTCAAGCCATTGGACTCGGACCAAACTCTGACCATCAGTGTCTTGAATACTTGTTTATTTTAAAACCCATTTCAGGGGCTTCACGTCCCCCCCCCAGTGTTTCATCTGGCCCAACAAAGATTTATTACCCACTACAAGCTTTTTTTTTTTTTTTTTTTTTTTTTTTCTTCTTCTTCTTTCTCCTCCATCTCTGAAGCAGGATATGTATTATTATTATTTTTGCTTACCTTTGTACAAACACTTGTGTAAAATTGTACAATAAAACACCAAGACATGTATTCTGGCTGTTTCTTCCCCTCTTTCTAAAGTGAAAGAAAAACTGTTCTTTGAGGGTGGTGGTCATTTGCATAACCTCAGCTTGCACTGCAAGAAGGTACTATGCAAATGCACATTCCAGACCTATGTCAGTGGGACTCCACCTGTCTCAGAGCATTATGCCATTGCATTCACCGTAGCCTGCAGCCCTGAACCGACAACTTCAGTCCAACTTATCAGATCAGCTCCAAGCAAAGTACACACACACACACGCATTCCTATCCTGACAACAAAAGAAGTGGATCTGTTGTTGCTGTTGTCTTAACTTATTACTACTGCAATAATGTCAGTATGCCCAGATCTGTTACAGTTTTAATTGTGGAATTTATAAAAATAGACCTTTTTTTTATAACAAGTTTTAACATGTTCTTTTGATAGAAAAGTGTTTTTAAAAAATAATATGGCTATCAAATTATGAGAAATAAAGAACTGTTGGTCAGAACAGAAAAGTTTAACCCATGAAACAGCAAGAGTGGGATTACAAAAATATCTAAGGGTGTGCTGCTTTTATCTACCAAAAAATTGTGCAGCAGATTATAGTTATAATTAACATCTTCAATCTGAAGGCATTGACATTCTTATGCTGTCGAAGATTTGAAGTAGCTGTGTTCAAAACTGATTGGCCCATATTTTACATTTAGGCAGGATGTAACGCACAGCTCACTTATAACCGAAAGCTGGTGCTTTGCCGACAGTAAGCAGTTTGTGGCAGTTTAGAGAGAACGTTAACAAACATGTTTGTTTAAAGGATGTTTGTTTCATTGCAATATTGAAATTTAGTGCAAAAGGTAGGCTATATGCAGCAATTGTTCTGTTTTTAAAGAGGCTGATGTTCATACCAAAAAGCATTGGCTTTTCAACAATGAACACATTTTCTGTGTGGAAACTCTGAAAACCTATGAGGAACACATTTCCTCTGTACAGTTCATGCCATATTCTCAACTGAAAAGGTATGGGCATTTCTTCTGCAAAGCTGAGTAACTTGAAATTTATGTACCATTCCAGTTCCTCATGAAAAAGAAGTTGTTCATTGTTTTTGTCTGAGATTAAACATACAAAAAAGATTTAAAGGGGACTTCCTTTATACAATGAAATGGTTAACCTTTGGAGATTGTATGGTCAAAGGTCATGATGTCATATGACCCTTTATCGCATGTATAGCCATTTACTAGCCAAACCCAACAGATCCTACAAATCAGTAATATCGATGATTTAACAATAATGGTAAACCAGAAAAAAACAAAAACATTCAAAAATGATACGTTAAAATAATATTAAGAACAAATTTGCTATAAATGTCCAAACTCTGATCTCATAAACATCAAAAAGTGATCTTGCAGGCAACATATTCATTTCTTTTGTGTATTAACCTTAGCTAATGTAGGCTTAGAGGCATTACAGGTTCCTCAGATGTCTGGTTCCTATCAGCACCTCTATGAACATTTCAAACATTTTTCTGCCGCTGGGTAGATGAAAGGAACCACAGCAAGCTTTACAGCTTTTCATCTCAGATGTAATAATAGTGTCCAGCGCTGAATGCATGATATTAAACAGTGGTTTCCCGGCACATATTTACACCCCGGTGAGAAAGGCGTTGCTTTCCTACAGTCGTGTTGATGAACTTTCCCAGTTTCCTCCACACACAAGTGCCTGTAGGAGGTGCTCTGCATCACCATACACACTTCATGAAGGTGCCACGCTGCTGTGTCTTTGCTCCACTGCCTGACTGTGTGTGTGTGTTCTTCATTATTCATGCCCTGAATAATGAGGGTTAGGTTTCCCACTGGTCCACTCTAATCCCAGCCGTGGCCCACACAGCCAGAATAATTCAGCCTCACCTTAAAAATAAATCCATATAGAGAGAGAGAGAGAAGGTGTGTGTGTATATGTGTGTGTGTGTGTGCGTGCATGCTCGTGGACATTGTTGGGTACATACACTGGGGTATGTGTGCCACTTCAAGTTCAGATCTTGAACTCGCACAATTTTAAATAGTGTGGATCATTCGGGAAATATGTGAGCAATGCTTCTAAACCATTACATTCCAGTTCGCCTGAGATTTCACTGATCAGCTGAAATATTGTACCAGGAGTCTGGAGTTAGGAAGTAAATAAAAAAAGCTTGTTAATTAGTGGATGTGTTGGACTGTGTGCTCAAGATGAGACAAAGAACAGAAATGTGCAAAGTGTTGGGTCTCCAGGACTGGGATTAGAAATACAGGTGCAGGACACTTTGACCCCTTTCTTCAGGCTCCCTGCAGACCTTTCCTCCTTAATTTTATTAATGTTCATTTTCAATTATGCATTAATTTAAAATCTAATCGAAATGTAACTGAAACATTGTAAAGTCATTAAAACAAAAGAATTCCATGCTGATCTAAGGGACCTCCAAAACAACTAAAAGCTGCATTAACAGGAGCTAAAGTTAAACCTCTTCTGCAAGTGTTTTAAAATCCAAAACAACATTTTCCTTTGTATATATATTAACCACTATACACACATTGTTTACAATTCTAATCTTTGTCATTTTTTATTTCTTACTGTTTTATCTTATTTTAAAATTAGTCATTTAAAATTCTCCACTCATTAAAAAAAACAAAAAACACATATTCCTCTCAATGCAACCCAAGCCTCAATAAAGGTAATTCAAAAAAGATGTGGTTTCCTGAAAAGGCCTGTGTGGAGTTTGTCCAATGAAAGGAAAATGTAGTCCAGGACCAGCTTAAACTATGTCCGAGTGACCAACCCATGGTGTATAAAAACAGAGAAAACTGACTGATTTTGTGGATGGTGAACACCTGCCCATTGAAAATGTATTCAACAGAACCTAAACACTTAGTAAAAAGGGGCTGTACATTCTTGCTTTTTAGAGTTAGCTTGAATCTGAACTTAACTGGAAGATAATATGTAAATTTGCTATTGAGAACAATGAAGTTGAAGGTTTCTTGGAAATTGCCAGAGTTTGCATGAGCAAGGAGCGTTTGAAAGTTTTTTTTCTTTCATTTATTTTTCTTTATGTGCTTTTTTTTTTTCTGGTAACCATTTCCTGAGCTCTTAACCACTGCCTGTGTAGAGGGACAGCCCCAGGAACGCACACACACACACCCCTATACATACTTACACCTTCAATAACAGTGCCACTACATGCATGGATTTCATAAAGAGTACAAAAAGTCCAAGAACAAACCTTAAATAATGCACTTACTTGAAGTTCAGTCCAACACTTTATTATCAAACCCTTCCCCAAATACACAAATATACACACATGCAATTAAGGCTCATTTCCACAGAGGAAGAGACACAGGAAAGAGTTTTAAATAGGTCAGTGTTTTCACTGACTTCTCTCGCTCTGATATCATCCTGGGTGCCCCTGCCATCAGCCTGTTCTCTTTACTCATATATTTGGTCCAATAGTTGCCTATATGGTGATTGATGCTGACGTTAAGGAATGGAGTTAATCTGCAGCAGGTAGGTTTCTGCTTTCGTGATATATAGTGGTGGAAAACCAAGCTGGGCCCACTGTAAGAGGTAAAAAAAAAAAAGAGGTAGGGAAAAAAAAATACTACCCCTTCCCCCCAAACTAGAGAACGGACTCTTCCGTGGGGGGTTGTTGTGACCTAAACAGGAAGGACGGGTGGGGGCTTGGGTGTGAGTTGCACCTTTTATACATTGGAAAGTAAAAAGTTTGAATGATGCATATTATCTCTGTCCGAACAGAGCACACTTGTATTCCTTTTTTTGTCACTACATGTATCACATAACTTAAAAATGCCAGTTGCTTTCAATAGAAATGCCCCAGATGTCCAGAAGTATTTTGAATCAAATATTCTTTTAATTAGTACTTTAATTAAAACATCTGTTACGTTACTGCTTTGGAGATATGAGCATTCTTGTATTTTCAACTCAGTTTTAGAGTCCAATTCAACCCGCTAGCAATGTTTCTCACAATTTCAAATCATCAGTGCTGGAAGGCTTTTTGAGCAACACAAACTGCAAATTCTTTTGCACCACAGATGACTGTGGAATCACCAGGAAATTGAAAACTGGAAACTCTTAATGACAGAGTCAACTTCTAGATGGTTGCTTCACCCCTCATATAATGTAACTTGCAAGTTAGCATAAATAAAGCTTCTATTATTTCAAGGTGATTTGCGGAGATGCGTGTTGGATTACTACTGATTTAAAAACATTTGGACACCTTTCACCAATTTGTGTTTTGTTGGTATTGTGAAAATGAGACCCTGAAAAAATATATATTATTTACATTTACGGCATTTAGCAGACACTCTTATCCAGAGCGACTTACATGTCCTAATTACAGGGACGGTCCTCCTGGAGCAACTCAGGGTTAAGAGTCTTGCTCAGGGACCCAGTGGTGGTGTTGCTAGAGGTGGGATTCAAACCGGGGACCTCTTGATCCAGAGTAGCCAAGTACCCTACCACTAGACCACCGCCACCGCCATATATTCTCATTAAAAGAATATATACAGTACTGTGCAAAAGTTTTAGGCAGGTGTGGAGAAAATGCTGTAAACAAAGAATGCTTTCAAAAATATAAATAATGATTGTTTATTTTTTATCAATTTACAAAATGCAAAGTGAGTGAACGAAAGAAAAATCTAAATCAAATCAATATTTGGCCTTACTACCTTTTGCCTTCAAACCAGCAACAATTCTTCTGGTCCCCACAGAGCCCTGATCTCAGCATCATCGAGTGTGTCTGGGATTACATGAAGAGACAGAAGGATGTGTGGACGCCTACATCTATAGAAGATCTGTGGTTAGTTCCCCAAGATGTTTGGAACAGCCTACCAGCTGAGTTCCTTCAAAAACTGTGTGCAAGTGTACCTAGAAGAATTGATGCTGTTTTGAAGGCAGAGGGTGGTCACACCAAATATTGATTTGATTTAGATTTCTCTTTCGTTCATTCACTGCATTTTGTTGATTGATGAAAATAAATGATTAACCATTTTTGAAAGCATTCTTTGCTGACAGCATTTTTTCCACACCTGCCTAAAACTTTTGCACAGTACTGTATATTTAAAAAATCTTAAAGAATAAGACTACAAAATTGCCTGTGTCTGGGCACAAACTCAGTTTTAATTTTACATTTGAAAAATCAAACATAAAATATTAAATGTCACATATGAACTAACTCTGAAGTCCTTTACGAGGTGATTTGGATTTTAGAGTGGAGAAAACACTAAACTTTGCAGCGATGTGGCCTTCTGTGACCACCGTTTGACACCTGTGACCTGAATCTTGATGTAAACGAGCGTAGGTTGGCATAAACATGCACTTTTGGAGACCCTCGTCGCTCACTGTGGACGAAGAAGAAAAAGATCAAGCTTAAACTCAACAGTATGAAACGTATTTTACTTTGAAAATCCAATTTTACATAACCGGACTTTGTGTAACTGTGTGTCTTTATAGCTGTATGTGTGTGTTAAAGGTTAAACACAATTAATTCACGGAAAACTTAATCTTAAACTCTACATGAATACACATGAGGTCTTAGCACTTTCTTTGGAGATACTTAAACATGTTAAATTATTATTATTTTTTTTTTTTTTTAAGTTGAAATAGAAAATTCTTACATGCTTTTGTTGAATTTCTATATGAAATTAAATACACATCTCCTGTAGAGAACACTTTGGCAAATTATGATACACCATTTTATACACTGGGAACTAAGTGATAAAGTTTTTCACATTTAAAATCTTACATATAATTAACATATAATCTAACATCTAATGTTAAATGTGAAAAATGTAGGGCAGTGGTGGCCTAGTGGTTAGGGAGTTGGTCACAGGATTAGAAGATTGTGGGTTCAAACCCCTTACCCATAGGTTGCCCTGAGGTACCCTTGAGCAAGGTACCGTCCCCGTCACTGCTTCCCTGGCACTTTCATAGCTGCTGCGTGGTGTGTGTTTGTGTGCATGGGTAAAATGCAGAGGTCCAGTTTCATTGTGGTTCACTTTGTGCTGTGCCGTGTGTTCTCAAAATGACACGAATAGTCACTTTCACGTTATGTTAATATGTAAGCAGACATTCTGCAGAAAATGCCTATTTCATATAAATGATGTTTACTTATTGTTGCTTAAAAAATAAACCAAAAATGTCCTTTGACCAAGGGTCAGTCGTCATCACTGAGGAGATGAGAAAACATTCTGCCTGCTAAAGCTAGATGATCTTATTTCAGCAAGGGGCCGTCATGTCCAGTGCCCGTGGAGCAGTGACAGGGACGGTACCTTTCTCGAGGGTACCTCAGGGCAACCTGCTGGTCTGGGACTTCAATCCACAACCTTCCAATCTTGGGGCCAACTTCCTAACCACTGCCCCTAAATTCTTGAGTAATTCTTGACATTTCTTAATAGTCCATTAAATAAATATTTACACATTGCAAAAGGTAGCTGGAGGTTTAAAAATAGTACAAAACGTTACAAATGACAAGTTTTATGGTAAAATAATACAAAGATAAATGATATATTCTTCATACCTGATATGGTAAAAAAAAAAAAAAACCTGTGAGTGTATTGTGGTCAGATTGTATGGCTCAGTGGCTTTGGAGCAACATTGGAATCCTCTGTTCTCCTCAGAGATGCAGCCCAGGCAACTGGTGTGGAATGGTAGGAGTAATGTGTGTGTGTGTGTGTGTGTGTGTATGTGTGTGTGTAGGGGAGAAGCATGCCAGTGGAGAGTGCCTGGTTTTAATGGATCATATGGTTGATAAAGCATGGAATAGAGCGACAGCCGTTATCGATCCTACTCTCAGGGCCAATGCTTCTGTGCTCCTGTGGGACACACACACACATACACAAATAGTCACAGATGCACATACTCTTTCTTTTATTCTCTTATTTCTTTTTACCACCAGATATTCACAAATGTCAAGTCAATGGCTGCAAAGCTGTAAACCATAAAACAAGCTTACTTATTGAAATAAGAGTAATTGGCTGTAGCTTTAGGCTTGGCTAACATCCATCCCTTACACTTACAACTATTTTCCACCTTTCACAAACTGCCGCCAGCCCACATTGTAGTCACCCCCACAAATATCCTTTTAGTACTTACACACAAATCACAGATATTCTACCACTCTAAAGTGGAAAGGCTTGTCAGGATTTTTCCCCCATCTTTTTTTTAAAACATTTATCGATGTATACAGTTCAGCTTAAAATATTACAAAAGAAAAATTTTTTTTAAATGTCATTTTAAATTTTAAAATGGAATTGAGGTAGTTATGTGGTTAAGTGGTTATAACATGATTGAACAGTTTTTACATTTTCACCTTTAGTTTTCAATCATCTGATTACACTGAGGTCCCCTGCGTGACAGCCCACCTCATCAGGAGGGGGTTGGTCTCCCGCTACAGATGATCAACGCCGGGTGATCAAACTTCTTTATTTGCTTTGAACTTTGTTCATAATCCTAGTGACATCTACATTAGTATCCTCAAATATTTTTGAAAACTATGTTTCACAGCATTAGAATCATTTTACACAAACATCTGCCAAAAAAAGAGTTTATATTAAAGAAAACCCTGATTTCAAACTGCTGAAAGGCAGTGTAATAAAATGGCTAGTGGTTTTAGTAGAGAGTTAAGGTGGAAAGGTGAGGATATAGTATCAGCAGCTTTTAATTTGAGCACTGGCACATTGTCAAAGTGTGTTTGGCACAGTGCAGGCTTTGCTGACTCGGGGTCCTGCTCTGGAGAGCCTGTGCCTCTGGAGCTGCGACAGATAGTGAGCCAGCCATGTGTCAGCCTCGTTGGCAGAGAGGAGAAAATAATCTCTAACAAGCTCTTACAAGCTCCATTTTCTCTCTCTCTCTCTCTCTCTCTCTCTCTCTCTCTCTCTCTCTCTCTCTCCATTTTTACTTGTTTGCTTTCTGGAAAGACAGGAATTCAGCTCCCTTTCATTTTAATGGTATTATATCAGAACAGCATCATGAAAAACATGTGACTGTTCTCACTCCAGTGCCCCAGACAATGATAAACAGTTAAAGAAATAGTTTGGCTAAAAATCAAATTCAGCCATTTGCCTCCTTCACCCAAAGTCTAGTTATGCAGTCAAACCTTCTGTTTTCAGCTACTCCCGTTAGGGGTCACCACAGTGGATTGACTGCCTCCATTTCTTCCTATACTCTGCATCTTCCTCCTTCAAACAAACAGCATACAAGTCCTTTCATCGCATCCATAAACCCTCTTTGGTCTTTCTGCTTTCCTCATTCCTGGCAGCTCCATCTTCGACATTCTTCTCCGAATATAAGCCTTGTCTATGCTCTGGACATGTCCAAACCAATACAATCTTGCTTCTCTGACTTTGTCTGTCCAACTTTGTCTCTGTGTTTTTTCATCATTGGCACTGTTTCCAACCTGTATGGCATCACTCCCATCCTGTAAACCTTCCCTTAATGTGAACCTCAAAATCACACTGAACAGAGTGCGGTCTTTATCTGCAACAGGTAATAAGCTTTTAGGAAACTGGGCTAAAACAGGACTAGCCACTTCATTAAGTACCCCTACCTTGTTTCCACACTGCTTTGTGTGATCTACACAGGCGATCCTTTGGGTGTTCTGACCATTGACAAATGGGGTAAAGCTAGTAAACAACGCAGAGGAAAAGACTGAATGTAAATCTGGGTACCTCTAAGCAAAGATGATAAAATGCACAATGAGTGTTAAAACTTGAAGTGGCTTTTCTGTTTAATCCAAGAGCCTTTAAACTTCACTTCCCCACTTTCATAATAAAAGTAACAAATAACTCAAGCAACACGAAACCCACTGACATGAAAACACACTTATAATAAAAGTCATTGGACAGTAACATGCCATAATTATTGTCCATGGTGTGCTACAAATACAGCAGATTAGGTTGATAAAAGCTGGCGTCTTCCTTTTAAGGTCAGTAACTGAATACTAACCTTAAGGGTTAAATGCATAGTGTGTATAAAAAGGCAGAGATAGCAGCATATCGCCACTGGGAGAGCGCTGAGGAGGTAGGAGTGCGCCTCTGATGATGCGGCGCGTGTGACTGCCCCTGGAATGTGGCACAGAGGCTGTGTGTGTGACACGCCGTGGGTGTGTTACCAGCGGCGGTATGCACGACGTGTGTGTGACGCGAGGGGCACGAGGAGACCCCGAGCTGCCGCTTAATCTAGACCAGGACAGTTTGGACACTGGCAGGGTGGTGGGGAAGCAGCTGGCCTCCCCAAACTGCTATTACTGTCTGTGCTTTCTAATATTATCCCCCCTTCCTCCTCTCCACTGGCATGGCCTGTACCAGCTCGAGGTGAGAGCAAGTGTGCCCGTTATTTTTAGGGTCTTTTTCCACTACTGCATCGGTACACTCAAGTCAGGAGGAGAGATTTGAGAGGGGCCTGCCTTATGAAACAGAGAAGCATGCTATGTAATGAGCCATCCACCAAAAAAACGCAAAACATAAGCCAACACATGACTGTAATAGTATCACGATTATATAATTACAATTATGCAGAAAAAAATAGAACAGACTGAATCAGGTCAAGTGGCAGTTCATGAAAACATGATAAAGTCATTTATAGCTAAGAAGCTTTAAAGACATTTGGACTTTTCCATTTTTTGTGTTTTTCACTGCTACTCTTCTGAGGGTGGAGATGCTTTTAAAAACCATGGCAACCGGAGCTGAACCCTCAGAAACGTTTCAGGCCTTTCAGAGATGATTCCTAGAAAGAGGCATCTCTATCCTTTAAGTTCATTTTTATTCAATGTAATGAATTTAAACTTGGCACATACTCTTACTTCAGTATAAAGGTTGAAAACAAAAGTCTTAAATTCTTAAACCTAAAGGAAAATGATTCAATCAGTTTGTTTTCTCCATAGAAGAAAATGCAAAGTTAGCTCTCTTGTTGGTTAGGCTTTCAGATCCTAGATAGTCAGAACCACTGACATCAGGAAATGAAAAAGAAGTCAATGAATCAAATTTTTACTTACAGTGAGTGGCAGACGTTTTTCATCTGAAGTCTGAACTCGATTCTGAAAGAATATATCATGGCAGTTACCAATATCAGGGACTGCCTGTACTTTTTTCTGTGCTAAGATAGCATTTCTGTGCAGCTCCTTCATGGTGGGACATGAGGCAGTTCTCCATAAGCTATTTATTTGTTTATAGATATATACAGATTTCATCTGGTATGTTTGCCATCCTCAGTTTCTGGCCATAGAGCTACTTTAGCTGGACACTGGTGGACAATTCTCAACTTGTACAAGCACCACTGCGCCTAATTACCACTACATCGTTATTGTTGCTGCGAATGGTTCACCACCATAGCAAAATATGGCCTGCTGTGGAATTGGGGTCAAAAATTATGCAGCTGATGTTACAGGCTTTATTTGTAAACCTCTACAGTCGACTTCTAAGGTGTTTCTGATAATCTAGGTGGGGAACAAAAGTTCAAGTCGGGTCTCTCTCTCTCTCTCTCTCTCTCTCTCTCTCTCTCCCTCTCTCCCTCTCCCTCTCCCTCCCCCCTTAATGAATGTTACTGTGGAAGTCCTCTAAGTGGGAATTTGGGCCACGAGGGTTGGAGTGTGCGAGAGTATATTTTTGTGTGTTTGAGTGTGGGTGTGTGTGTGTGTGTGGTCATAGACCTCCCATCTGTTGCCACAATGTGAAGGGGGTGGATGTAAAAAGAGAGAGGTTGGTGTGGCAGAGGGTGTCCCGGTCACGTACCTCTCCACACACACACATATGATACACTCTGTTCCAGAATCTCCACCTGCTCTGTGGTCTGTCACAGGGGTGCTGGAGCCCATCCCAACTCTGTTTGCCTAAACATTTAATTTCATTTAATTTTTGATTTGCCTTTAGCTCATTTTCAAAGCAGCACTTTGGAATATATTTCAAAGTAAGCCGAGCATTACTTGGTCAAGGTGTGTGAGGAGGTAAAACAGACGCAAACCCTGGTCAGGATGGGAGTGTGTACTGAGACCTTCTGGCCAACGTGCTTTCTTCCTGTTTGCCATGAGACAATTTACAAAATGTACTCTCACAAGAAAGGCCTATTTTTGCCTATTTACCACAATCAATGGGAGAGTGTAGGAAACAATTATGGAAGAATGTATGCTAATATTTTGTGGTTTTACTTTTGCACTGCAAATGTAAATGCCATACTTTGTGGCTTATTATAATAAAGTTCATATTTGTGGTAATGTCTATCATATCCTGCAGTCAGTTTTTGCTAATTCACCCTACACACAGGAATCACATATTATTGAAAAAGCACAGATTAGTTCCCTGCTAGTTGTTTAGTTTGGATGATTTTTTTGATGGGGTGGCAGTCATGTGACTTTTCTCAGGAGCGACAAGGCCCTGAACTAAACAGTGATGTTGTCCCTGCTGCTTATTAATGATTGATGATTCTGAAAAATACAAGCTTGCTGATTTTTCACACAGAATTGTGTTTATTTTAATGATTGATGACATGGAGGCAAACAGAAACTGGAGCGGCGTGTGTTCGTTTATTTTTTTGATGTGTGTATATATCAGGTACTTTTTATTTTTCTTTCATTTTTCTTTCGTTTATATCTCTTTCATACGAAAATATTTTCAACATTTTTAAATCGGCATTAAGTGGTATTTCAATTGCATTTTAAAATAAATTGCAAAAAGCATAAAGTCTTCTACCTGAGCCGAGACCCACAGGATCTGATAGTGTAGTGACCAGTAACTAATAGTGACCAGTTGTCATCATGTACATGCACATCATTGGAGCCTCTCTCTCTCTCTCTCTCTCTCTCTCTCTCTCTCTCTCTCCTTCTCTCTTTCTTTCTCTGTCTTAGATGCACTTTCTCTATTGCATATCTTCAATCTTTCTCAACTCATCAAACCTTGGACAAAAAGAGAAGTGTTGGGATGATGGGATGTCTCAGCGGATATTTCTCCTTGTTCGATAAATTCACCCAAAAAGTGTTGAGGATTTCTGTGAGTAGCTGTAGAAGTGAGAGGAATTTTGGCACTTTGAAGAGTCACTTTATTTTAGCGCATTTGAACTAAGTGAAGCTCTGTGTATTTCTATATCTGTGTGTGTATGCTGGCTGGGGTTCATGTTTCAAATTTAGCAGTAACAGCTGGGATTTGCCTTGTCAGATCTAGAAGCTTTAGGTACAGATTGAGTTTGGGCTTCAGATTCTTTATAATATATATCTGTAATGATTACACTGTGCTTGGCACTCCTGATATGCCACTTGCACCGATGTCTCTTATATTTGCAAGCTCCCATGTCTGAGTGTCTAACAGGCTTTATGAGTGTGTGTGTGTGTGTGTGTGTGTGTGTGTGTGTGTGTACACCCATGTATAATTGAGCTGTTGGGAGTACAAGCTACAGTGGAGATTATTACATATTAATAAACTGCAGTTTAGAGTCATTCCGTGATTTTTACCTCTGGGGGGGGGAAAAAAAAGATGCTTCAACTAAGGCAGAATAATGAGCTTCCTCCCACCGCCCCTTAAATAGTCTGATTTATTTGCACATTAAATAAATTAGGGTCACTTACTGACATTTTCACTGTAGCTCCCCTCAGTGTCCTATTTTGCTATGTTCATGGTAATCCTGTTGAATAGTCACAAAGGGTAGAATATATTTTTATATTTTGCAATAAAAGCCATCTATGAATGGACCACTGACCAGAAAAGAAAGGATAATCAGACTGCTTACATTTGTATTATAACTAGCATCCCAGCAATCAGCACTTTCTTAAAGCTGAACCAGAAGAACTACATGCTAACAGAACCTGTACTTTACTGAAATCACACAACACTGCACTGTCTTTTAGAATAAGTAAGCTGTAATTTTTCAAAACAGCTGCCTTAAGCTTACAAATGGTATGTTTTCAACCTCCACGTTGTGCATAACAGAAGACAACAGAGACAAATTTCATCCAACAATAAACAGGTTAACAGTTACAACAGCTCTGTCAAAAATGTGAAAGAAAAGGCTTAATTTGCAGGTCTAGAGGAACAAAAATTTTCATTGTTGTCCACAAACCATTCATATTGGGTGAAATATTTGCCTTCATTTCCATTTTAACATAGTACCACAGATTCTCAGTAGAACTTAAGATCACTGGCCATGTCCTACCAATTTTCCTTCGGCCTAACTCCCTCAGTGGACGAGTCATATAGAACCTTGCTGGAAGATTGTTTTTTTTTCCCCTTATTTTACACGAAGTGATCTTTTCAATCACTTCACAAGCAGTTGGTAAACATGAGTGTATTACATTTGTGCCTTGGAGCAAATGGGTTGCCAATGTACTCTTCAGCAAAAACAGCAGTGCAAACAGAAATGCAAACACATGCAAACACAAAGACACAGTAACCAGTCAAACTGACTGTTGTTTTAGCATACTGTGTATTTAATACTGTGTATTTAATACTGTGTATTTATGTGTGTGCGTGTGCGTGTGCGTGTGTGTGTGTGCGCGCGTGTGTGTGTGTGTGTGTGTGACCGTCCCAGGCCGTTCGAGGCTGAAAGCTGGCCGTCATGCTGAGTTTATCTGTGCATGCGGCCGGAACATGTAGCCTCACGCTGGGGTCTCCCCACTAATCAAATATGTATTACTTACAGAATAACATGGAAGCAGAGCAGTGGTGCAGGACACACACACACAAACACAGAAGTGCATATCTTTCTATCTTGATTTGGGGTATCCATTACGTAGAAGAAGATAAAACCAGGGACATTGCACTGTGTCCGTAACATGATGCCTTTTCAAATGCCTTTTAATCTGCACTATGTGTGTATGTGAATATGTGTGTACATGGATATGTGCACCTGTGCACGCATGTATTAGATCCGGCAGATAGTTGCACATCAGTGAATTAGAATAATGGTATATTCCATTAGATACAGTGTCACTTAAAAGCAGGAGAGCACTCACCAGACATTGAATGCTAATGATGAAAGAGTCTTTGCTGAATAGGATGAGAAGTAATAATTTTGCTGACAGGCTTGTATGTTCACCCCATGTGTGAGTTTACTTTGGGTACTCTGGTTCCCTGTCACAGTTCAAAGACATGTACAACAGATGGACTGGAGAAGCTAAATTGCCCCCAGTTGTGACTGAAAGTGAGTCCCAGTTCAGGGGTTATGACCTTCCAAGGCTGATTACATCACAGAGCTGTGACTAGGCCATCCAATTTTGAGGACTCCTTCAAGCACGGCCAAGAAACGCAGCCTTCGTTTTCATGGATCCAGGTGCGTCCTTCTCAGCCTACCCCATCCCGTGATTTATTGTGTGGTGGTGATGGTTTTATCAGTTATGCATGCACACAAGCACACGCACACACACACATATATGTATACTGATACATATTTTCAAACTCCAATCTGACTCTTCTTTCAGTTTGCAGAGTTAACAGCTGACTCGTTCTTCACAGTGGTGGCATTAGCTGTAGCTGTCATAGTCTAGCGATGCTTCATCAGTATCCCGGAATGTCTTATTTAGCGTTTTCATGGTTCAGTCTTTCCAATGAAGCCTCTGAAGGCCATACCTACGTAGACCACATCCTACTGAGGATGAAGCCCCAGGATTGAGAAACAACCTAGACAGCATCACTGTGTGCAAGGGCATTTGCACCCCCTGCAAGTCTAGTCAGGATACGCTGTTACGATAGTGGATAAATGGATTTATATGATATATAAAACAGTAATAAGTTAGTAATAGTTAAGTAATAGTTAAGGCAGTGCAAACTAGATTTACAACTCCTGGAGGAAATACAGGGCTTGCTAGGTATGAAAATGCAAAATATTATTTCACAGGAATGCTTCACAGAACAGAATGAGAAGGGAAGCGGAAAAGAAAGACCGAAAAAAATAAAAGTATATGCCTAAATCATCACACAGTATACTTTGGAGCACTGGAATATTTCCTGTCAAATTAAATTTGGCTGTAGAGGTCATATAAAATATTTAGATGATGAAAATGTAAGTTTAATATTAAGTGTGTAATAACTATGAAGTCATATTTTAGCAATATAGGCAACAGCATTTTGACTGCTGGTGACATATTAATTGTTACAGCTGGATTACAGTAATACAGTTTATGTAATTGCACTTGTTTATCACTTTCTGTTTGGAAACATGACTCATTACATATAATTAGATTAGATTAGATTTGTTTAATTATAGTAAAAAGTACAGTAAAATAAAAGGAACTTTATACATGTGTTTATTAATATAACACATACCATTATAATCTACCTGTAACATGAAAACGTCACCATAATGTATAATTACACAGTTATTAGGACTCTAGCTATTGGTAATAGAACTCACCATCATTTAAACATCTGCACATCAGCTCTTTATAGTCACAAGATCAGATTGTTACCTGCAAATGCAACAGCCCAGGGACAGGAGTCAAAATGAACATGACTGACATTACATTACAAAAGTGTTCACCTCCAAGCATATTGATGTTAAAGCCAGTGTGAAAAATTGTGGTGCTTCACGTGTTTCAGAGGACACTTATGCTTTCCTACACCCCAGCTTTGTTGTAACAGTCAAGGAAGATAACTAAATATATGTGGGATACAACCATACAAAATGACGGTAGATGAGGTAGATACGGTTAGATAAGGCTGATGTTAAGACAGTTACGTTGTCGCTGTTCTTTGTCTAGCACTAGGTGGCCAAGACAGCAGAAATAAGAGTTTCCTGCTGTGGGGAATGTGTGTGTGCGCATGCGTGGATCAGTCCAAGTTAGTATTATGCAACCTCCAGACCCGAGGACCCTCCCACAATTCATTACATCTGAGCAATGCAACTGCTTACATATGTGATGATCTCATCTGCATGGGACATCCCAGTCTGGATGACCTCATCAACATCTTGCACGCACGGAGCAGCGTTGGACACTGACCACATCCCCTCAGATGGATGACCCCTGACCCACAAAAAGCTTGACTGTTGCTCATCAGGGATCAAAGGAATGTACAGATTCTGCCAGAATTTCCTTTGTGTGTGTGTGTGTGTGTGTGAGAGTGAGTGTGTGTGTGTGTTTGAGTGCCTTGTATCCCAAACTACGCAGGCCTGTGATGTCACAGCAATGCTGATCAGTCGGTTCTTAGTCACAGACCCCCAAGACAACTGCGAAAAAGTAATTTTCTTCCCTCACACACGCACTTAAAAGCACACATGCAGTCTTTTAAGTGCAGAGGTCTATAACCACACTTGAACCACGCAAACAGCACGAGAAAGGACACTAACGCACGGGCCGCTTGTTTGACGTTGTCCTGCCCGTGCTTTCTCTCCTCCATTTGCCTTTCACTTCGTCATCAGGATTCACTCACTCAACCAGCATAAGCATGCACCACAAACAGCAAGCCACTGGGCTTGCGGCGTACAGACCACAATCTGGGCAACAGTCCACCTGACGACAGGAAACCGGGAAGTAAAAAAGACAACAAGAAAAACCTTTCAAGGGTATTGTGGTGGCCAACCACTGTGAGCAATCTGGAGTGGATATTTAAAGACATTTCAGAATCCACTAACACTGTCTTGATTTCTTCTATTCCATTATGGTTGTTACACAAAATAATTAAAATATAAGACAATTAAATAAAAATAAAAATTAAACCATATATCCCCTCAGAAGGGGAATAGAGAGTGCAGAACCAAATATGCAATAGCACTTTTAAAAAGGTGAAAAATCTAAAGTAAATTTTCAGAATGAACTAAAATGAATTATTTGTACTTTGTTACTTTTTTTTCCTCATAATTCCGTATGTAAAAGAAAAGTCCCTTTTTTATCTCAATACAGAAACAATTAAACATGGAGCCTGGTTGGGTGGAAAACGCCTTAACATCTCTAGAGTTACTTAGAGTTGCTTAACTTTGTTTGAGGGCAGATCTGATGCACACCGCACTGGGTTGATAGTCCGGGAATAAGGAGATATAACTTTTCTAAATTGCTGAGGACTTGCTTCACTTGCCTACCGAACACTCTGTCTGAATCTGAAGTTCGGGAACCTTGTCCCTCCACCGCATTCAGTGTCAGATGATCTTCCTCCAGTTCAACAAATTTTTCCTGCAAGGAAAACCTCTGTTTCAAGCTTAGACTAACTGTAGACTATAGCTGTGGCCTGAGGATATGTCCACTTTCAATCTTGGTGCTTGGTGTATGTAATTGGTTTTAAACAATGAGTATTACTAATTGGTTAACATTATTTGATATTCTGTTATGGCAATTATCTGCATTTATTATGTTAAACATGGGTTTACAAAAACCCAGATGATGCAGTAGAGTTGTGTGATGACATTAATTAATAGACCATATATTTAATATTTAACTTTTGGAAGATATTTCTTGTGTTTGTCTGGAATACACAATCAAGTTATACAGTATATCAATCAATGTTAGTATGTTCAAAATACTGAATTAATAGGAGGCTTCATTACTGTTTATGCCTTTTTGTGTGTGTGTGTGTGTGTGTGTGTGTGTGTGTGTGTGTGTGTGTGTGTGTGTGTGTGTGTGTGTGTGTACATGTGCACGTTAAATGTGTGGCTATATGCGCATGCCTTTTGGTGCCTGAGTAGTTAGGCTACAATAAATGTGAACTGACAGAAAAAGTCTGAAAGCAAAAGTCAGTCTGGGGCATGAAGTGAACAGCACACACGCACACACACACACACACATACACTCACATACAGTCTTGATCATCCCTTAACACATTACCCAAGGGAACTGAGCGTGAGTTATGACAGAACATGGCTATTGAATGAGAGAGAAACTGGACCAAAAAACCTTACAGATATGCCACAGCATTAGAACCACTGACAGGTGAAGTGAATAAAACTAATGATCTCATTACAGTGGTACCTGCCAAAATCTGGGATTTATTAGGAAGCAGTTAGTTCTTGAAGTTGATTTGTTGAAAGCAGAGAAATGGTGACGTGTAAGGATCTGACCAGCTTAAGGGTCTGTAATGGCTAGAGAGAGTATCAGAGCATCTCTAAAACAGCAGGTGTTCCCTGTGAACAGTAGGTACTACCTGCCAAATGTGATTCAAGGAACATCAATACAGTAAGCAACTGTAGAACAAATGGCCTTAAAAAGTTATAGAGTTATAGCGCTGCTTAACTGCAGCCCAGTCAGAGTGCCCATGCTGACCCCTGTATAGAAAGTGCCAACAATAGGCGTATAAGCATCTGAACTGGCCCCGTGAAACAATGGATCAGGGTGGCCTTATCTGACCAATCACATTTTCTTTTAGATACTTGGTGCATGTGTGTATTTATTTTGATGGCACCAGGATGGGACGAAGGCAAGCAAAACGGAGGCAGTGTGATACCCGGTGTTCTGCTAGGAAACCTTAGGTTTGGACATTCATGTGGACTTTGACATGGGCCACCTATCTAAACATTACTGCAAACTGTGTGCACACCTTCATGCAAACAATATTCCCTAATGGTGATTTCCCATTGGCTTCTTTCAGCAGGAAAATTACATGTGGCTTAAGGTTTGTTTTTTAAAGTGTGCACATGGCCTTCAAACCAATCAAGTATCGGAGGGGGGGTGCTAGACAAATTAATCTGATCCATGGAGGCCCAACCTCACAAAGTGCTTGATGCCAGACAGTCAAGTCAAATCAACTTTATTTCTATAGCACTTTTTACAACTGTTGTTGTCACAAAGCCGCTTTACAGAATCCGGGTCCGAGCCCCAATTGAGTAAGCCGAGGGTGACAGAGGCAAGGAAATCTCCCCAAACATGAGGAAGAAACCTTGGGAGAAACCAAGACCTAAAAGGGGAACCCATCCTCCTCTGGTCGACACCAAAAATATTAAGGAAACAAAAAAAGAGAAAACCCACAAGACACCACAGCATACCTATCAAGGACTCATGGAGTCCATGCCTTGATGGGTCAGACTGGTACTTTGGCACAAGGGGGACCTTCACAACAATAGACAAGTAGTTTAAAGGTTGTTCAATCATCAGATTTTATGCCTGTTAAGAATGGGTTGTTATATCTGTTATTATATCTTTGTTTTTAATTGAGATTAGAGTAATATTAACTTCTGATCAGTCAGTTTCAACATAGTGTTCCTTGTTGTCATTGCTTGTTACCAACAGCTCCATAGCTCAATTATAAATAATTGTGTAAATTGTCCCGGTCTATTCCTGTAAACATCACAGACTGAGAGAGTTGTGCTGTGTTGAGTGTGTGCCCATTGCTCTGCTAATGTTCTCATCTATAATAGATCCAAAGCTGACATTCTGTGTCAAACAAATCCTCTCAAATGTGCTTTTCATGTTAAGCTGTGTGCTGTAAAATGTGACACCTGCATCCAGTTATCTGACACACACACACACACACACACACACACACGCACATGCACATGCACATGCACATGCACACGCACACGCACACGCACACGCACACGCACACGCACACACACACGCACACGCACACGCACACACTTGTTGTCTTACACCCTGTCTCTTATGGGTTACACAAATTCTTCCACTTATTACATTACAGTCATAACAATAGCTTTAGAGTCAAACCAGTTTATGTTTATTTCAGTTTGGGACAAAGTGTAAAATATAGTCTTGATAACACATTCAGTTCCATCCCTTATATTAGAGAACTCTCACTCATGGGCTGCTTTATTAGAAACACCTACAGCACTGTGCAAAATTCTCTATCCATCCATTCTTTTTTTTTAATTTTGCTTGGGAATGCCCTCATTTGTTAAAAAAAATATATTTTATTTAAAACTGTCCTAGCTTTGGTACATTGAGTAGATACAATTAAAGACATAGGAGCAAATGTTTTAATATGAAAAGGCTACAAAGTGCCCAAAGATACAAGGTGTCTTATAAGGAGTTCCAATCATGCACCATTCAGTACCAGTATTTACATTTACATTTACCGCACTTAGCAGACACTCTTATCCAGATCGACTTTTAATTCCTGAATACACGGATAGTCCTCCTTGAGCAACTTGGAGTTAAGGGTCTTGTTCAGGAATCCAATTTGAACCTGCAACCTCTTGGTCCATAGGCGAGCAGCCTACCACCAGACCAGTTACTGCCCACCAGTAGTAGTCGTTTACCAGTAGCAAACTAATCAGCAGCCTGATCAAATTATGTGACTTTGTTCTACTTGCATGATGAATTTGTAGCTCACTGTGTGGCTTAAACAAAAATGGATTCTCGGATGCTGCACATGTACAGGGGCTACACTCAAAGTGAGAGCCAAAAACACTGTCCTTCAGGAAGCCTGGAGAACGGTTCTACAACAAGACATTAAAAATACAAGAAAGTCTGACTCTTAGGAAGCAAAATATTAAGAAATGAAGGAGGCTCAAACCTTTTGCACAGTACTGCACCATGTACTTCCACTTTATTAGCAACAAATACCTGGCAGCTAGCGAACAGGCAATTCTTGAGCATAAAAATGATTAGATTTGTTGGACTAACTAATCTGATCCATGGAGGCCTCAGTTTGCAACTCTTATAGAGTCAGCTGCCTTGGTTCTAGATATTTTAGCATTGATTGTGTGGTCTTGTGGGGTTCATGCCTTGAAAAAGCTGCACTGTTTACTCTGCATGAGAGGCACTTACACAATATTAGGCAGGTAGTTTAAATCTGATGACTGATTGGAGTATGTTTCAATGAGAATTTCAGACTTTCTTACATATATCAACACAAAATAAATACTTTTTGCTAATTTATGTACTGTGCTAATTTATGTCCTCATTGTGGTGTGATATAAAGGTGTGATGCAGATATAGTTGTGTAAACCTGTTTTCCTGTCTTCACCTGACTTTAAAACATGTTGCTATGTTTGCCTGTGTAAATGTGTGTGAATATTTGTAAGCACTCTCAGTGTGAAAACGCGGGCCATATGATGGTCGAGCGCGTGGCATGGTGCAGATGACACACGTAGCGCCTCCAAATAGAGCCGCCAAGGCTAAAAATAGGGCTCAGACTAAAAAAGCAGCTTCTACACGGCCACCCTATCACTTTATTCCCCTGCAAAAGAGAGAGAAAAACTGGAAAAGAAGGGAGGGAGGGAAGACATAGGATACAGTCGGTCTGTCCTCTTGTTTAACAGTTTCATTATGTGCTGAGTGCGTCACTGGGAGCTGGAAAAAAAGAAGGGGGAAAAAACGAGGACAAAAAGGAGGGAAAAAATAAAGAAAGGGAGGGAAAGAAAGAGCGAGGGTGTAGTTGGCAAGGGAACTGTTGCCAGAGGCGATTACTGGGGTTCAGCATACAAGAGCCCTGGACTCTGGACTTACTGTGTGTGTGGAGAGGGGATGTATACATCAGCATGTCAGTTCTGACTTCATTATGTATCTAACCCCCCCCTCTCTTTCTGTCTCCCTCTGTGTCTTCTCTCCCTCCCTTCTCTCTTTCCTTTTCTCTCCTCTCTTTCTAATTCCCTTTCCATTTTTGTCTCTCTTTGATTCTCGCTTGCTTCTTTCCTTCTGTCTCACACACTCTATTCCTTTACTTCTTTGTGTCTTCTCTTTCTCTCCATGTGTCTTCCTAGAGAGGATTACAGGAGGTGGTCACTATACAAAAGACTGCAGTGTGAATGTGTGTATGTATTAGTCTCTTGGCTCTTTATGGATTATGTAAGAAGCTGCCTAAATTTCCCTCAACCTCCCTTCCTAACCCCCCTTATTTTTCTCTTTCCCTCTTTCATTCTCTCTTTACAAGAGTTTATTACTGGGGTTCACCTGTGTGTGTGTGTATGTGTGCGTGTGTGCGTGTGTGTGTGTGTGTGTGTATATTAGTGTGTCAGCTCTATATGGATTATGTAAGGTGTACTATATTCAGGCCAAATGTCTAAGTCCCCCCCTCTTTCTCTCTTCCTCCCCCTCACTTTTATTCTCTTACCCCCTCTTACCATCCACCTCTTGGGTGTTCTCCAAGTTTGGCTCAGGTTAAGTCTAGGCGTATTCCTCCATTTTTAATGGAGGCTTATTAGTCACTACTACTGCAAATTGTTCACTACTATGCACTAATGTGTCAGTTATGTAATTATGCTTGAATCGAGGTTAAAAGAGGTGTAAAATAGAAAAAAAGCACATGTTTACTCCTGCACAGGCCACTCTTTGTCAGTCCTCTCCCTTCTCTCCTATCACATGGCCCTTAAACCACTTCCTCCTTTGGTGACATCACCAAAGATGGCCCACTGCCCCTGATGCTGTCACTGAAACAGTGACTCCGTGCCAGGCCTTGCTCTCTTTTTCTCTTCCTCTCCTTTTTCCACTCCTCCGCTTCGGCCCGTCCTCGCGTCTGCTCTTGCACACACACGAGGAGTGTGTGACGCAGCTGGGCTTGGTCAGGCTCCCATGGCCTGGTTCTCAGAGGCAGAAACTGACTGGACCCTTTGTTTCGGTACTGGAGTTAAAAATAAAAGCAGGGGGGGAGAAGAGTTTGGCTAGCTGTGCTCCAGCATTAGCGATATGTTACACTGCTGTCTGGGGAATACAGGCCCCTTTTTCGCACAAAAAAGCGTATGCATATACGCACACACATGCACACACACTGTCCTCTCTGAGGACCTGGGACGGTGAACCCAAAGTGAACTCGGATGGGAAAAACATCTGAGCGCGGCGGGCCACAATGCACTCTGGCCTGGGACCAGGCAGCATGTTCCACAAAGCCACCACCTCTTGATGGAACAGTTGTGTCATATTGCGTAACACACAGACAAACACAGACTTTACGTGGAAAGTCTAACTTTTACTTCCTCTCGTTTGTGTGATCATATATCCAAATTGATTTAATACCAGCTTTCATGTTGTGTGTCATGAGGTTTGAAACTGGTCTAGTGATGTAAACTATCCATCACAGAAAATTAAAATGTACTATTTCCTAGTTACTGATCAGATACATAATTAAATATTAAATTACACTGTGCTTTATGCAATAAATCACCTATACATTCACTCTGCATTCTGTATGACTGTTTTCTTCCTTAAATCCAAGGTTAAAAAAATAACCACATTGTTAAACCTTCTAAAAAAAAAACACCCCTAATCTCTTTAGGATTAATTTTTTACATTAAAAAAATAAATAAATCAAATGCAAGCTCATTGGCTTTTCCCAAAGATGCCATTTATTTCCACATCAAAAGTTATGCCAGCTGCAATATTATGTCTGTAAATGGCAGAAGCCACATACAGCTACTTATAACCCATCTTAAACATACATATGTCTCCAAAACGTCTAACCTGAGCTGTCCCTCTAATGTACTCATTTCTAATCCTGTCCATCCTCATCACACCCAATGAAATTTTTAGCATCTTTAATCTGACACCCCCAGCTCTGCCTCCTGTCTTTGTTAAATTAATATTGTTAATGAATGTGTGTGTGTGTGTGTGTGTGTGTGTGTGTGTGTGTGTGTGTGTGTGAGGGGTTATTCTGCACCTCGTGAGCCTGGCAGACTCTTGGGTTATCCCAAGAGTGGCCTAAAGACACACTTGAGATGCTCCCTCTTACTCCTACCCTTACACACGCTTGCATTTACTCCAAGACCTCCAGAAGGAATGTCTCAGCTTGCTGAGGTTAAGTGGGATTAGGCCAACTCAGCCCTGCCAACAACTCCCCCATACCCCCATGTCCCTTTTGGGGTGGTGGGTGGGGGGTGAGAGGAGGGGAGGAATCAGGTGCTACTACCATGCAGTGTGATGAAAGAGCCAGATATACCAGCAGGCCAACCATTTTCCATGCACACTCCTTACACCCCGCCCCCCCAAAAGATAGTTGATGTGAACTATATGTAGCTGACTTTTTTTAGACTGTAATTTTGACACTAAGAAAGACACTGTAATTTATCCAGCAACTGCACAGTTCTTTCTATCCCTCTTTTTCTCTCTTTATATCTTTATAGCGTTATATCTTACACACGCTAAGAAACAGATAAATAAGTGGATTAAAGAATAAAAAACTTTCATGAGTCAAGATGAAAATATTAATGTATTACATTAATATGACATGAAGTTCACTTATGTCAGTAAAAATGTCCTTCAAAATGCTATTTCATACTTTTATACTTTAAGTACATTTGTTCTTGAGTAAATAAGTACTTCTGCTTTCACCAAGTGACTATACCTCTACCTAAGTAAAGATTGTGTATGCTTTATTCACCTCTGCTCTTTAATAAATCCAGTTTTTTATAGGTCCCAAGAAGGTCATGGATTTGAACCCAACACCAGTAGGTTACCCTGAGGTAGCCTTGAGCAAGGTAACGTCCCCATCACTGCCCCCTATAGCTCCTCCTGCTGCAGGTGTGTGTGGGTCAAATACAGAGAATAAAATTTGTTGTGGCTCACAATGACAAAAAGTCACTTTGAGTTTAATGATCATTTTTCATTACATTTCTCTCTAAAATGTTATAGTTTTGGTAATGTAGAAACATTTTAGGGATGTATAGAGACAACCAGAACTCATGGACTAGATGGGATGTACCAGAGAACTACTACCATGTGAGCAACAGGAATCTTGACAGAATTTAAAAACGTATATTCATTTTTAGATAATTGCCTAATGTTTAATAATTACCATTATTTAAAAAAAGTCATGTTTAAGATTTAAAAAAAATGCAAAAGCCAAAAATCTTTTGAAGCAGTCAGTCTTATCATCAGCAGAGAATGTGCAGTTGTAGTGCACTAGCTGTGGCATATCCTGGAAGAATGGCAACACAGTGGTCATCAGTACTGGGAAGAAGTAAAGGATAACTTGGAAAGTGTACTGTATGCCTAACTTCTGCTGAGTGAACTATATGTGTAGGGTCACTTGGGATGAGTGCTGGATCACTTCAGATGAGAATGTGTGCATGATCACTAGGAATGATACAACATCACTTGGAATGTGTGCAAAATCAGATATCTGAAACAAGATGGAGACAATTAGACAGTTATTTGTGCCTTTTCTTAAATATTTTATATTTAGGTATTATGCATCAATAAATGTTTATATTTCATAAATATTACCTTTAAGAACATTACATTTTTGAATATATGTGTATCAATTATACAAGTACATAACTAAATTCCATATTCCATATTCCATAACATTTTTGCAGATATTTTTTTAATATGTGTATATCTTGGATAAATATATGAGGCTTAAATGAAATCAGTGCTTTTTGGAAAATTACTTTTACCTTGAAACCCTTAGATTTCACTATTGTGGACTCATGAACATTAAGAGAGAGATCTGAGAGAGGCCTTTGGTAGTTTTTGAGCTACCCAGGGTTCCTTTGTCACCTGGCAGATTGAAACACACTTGTTCATAGGCCGATCTTTGTTGGTTGACCACTCCTGTGAATTGACAATGGTCTTGAATTTCCTTTGATCAAAGTCTGTCTTACTGTTTAATAGTGTTGTTTAAACTCTCTAGATGTTTTTGTAACATTTTCCAGCTGAACAATTACCCACAGCTCTTTTTCTGAGATTCTCCAAAAGTTACATGTTTCATGTCATAATATACATCCACAAATGTATTGTGAGTATCAGACTTTAATTTCACCCTCAAATTGATATCTAATTTTAGAGGTTCACTTATGCTTACCACTAACAGAACTGTAACATTGGGTCATTTTACTGTAAATAAATACAGTAAATAAATGAGTAAGTTTAAAATTTTTGCCCTTTTGTTTCATGCGATCTCATTTAAGATTGTACTTTTTTTTATTTATTTTTTTTTTATCAAAACATTATGGAAATATTAGAAATGAAACATATCCAACAATTTTTTGAGAAAAATGTTTTTGAAGTTTTTTGGAAACTTTAAATCTCCTCTGCTCATTAAAGCTTTCATTGTTTTGTTGAGCGTTTTTAAAGATGCAGATCTATTCAGCGGTGACTCCATGCTAAAGAAACCAAGGTATTGTGTCATCAGATCTTTAAAATCATTTTGTATCAAAACTGTATCATTAAAAGTGTGTGATCAAATAGAAAAGACCTGAATCCTAATATACCTGTAAAAGTTATACAGGCAGCAAATTCTGTCAGATGTGCATTTTGGGGTTCGAGTGATCCCAGACAAATTCCATCTGCTCCTGCCATTGTAAATCTCTCCTCGGAATTCAGACCACTCCATCAGCTCTCCCCCAAAGCTGTCTTATCAGTGCAAGAGCCTCCCACAGCTCAAGTACATCATCATCTTCCTAACACACTCACATACAGTCACACATGCGCACACCTTTCCTGTTGCTCGGATCAAATTCTTTACCTGGCCTGCTGCATTCCTGGAGTTCCTTTCACATTCACTTCCATTCCTAGTTGGAAGCAAGAGTCCACTGCCCGTACGAGGCATCCTGCACATGTGAGCCAAAGAAGAAAGCAGGAAGTCTGGAAATACTGGATTCCAAAGGTATTGCAAAAGGAATTCCCTCTGTGCATAGTCAGGTCAGAGTTACAAGTTAATTTACTCCACCTCCTCCCACACACACAGACACACACATACACACTTAGAGATCCTCTCCTGGCCATCTAAGCCAAGCAGGCCTAGTATGGTATGAAGAAATGAGCAATTACATGCATGGTGATAGCAATCCCTGGCCAGATACACTGTCGTTTGATCATTCCTGCTGATACTCATTGCTCTAGACTGCAGTAGGCCTTCAGTGTTCCTAGAGGGTGAACCCCAGGTTAGGTTTCATCACATGAGCACATCAAATCATGTTCCCAACCTTTATCAGATGTTACTCATTCTAAAGGCTCTTTCTACTCTCCTAGTGTAAGAAGGTACACCAACGAGGCCCATTATTATCCCCATTATTTCAGAATTTCCAGATTTAGTGCTTTAGTTTCTGTTTTGGGTAATTTCACTAATCTTCACCACTAGCTGAAACCCTTTCCTTCACACATTCCCGGTAGAAAGGCTGTCTAAGTTTAGAATTTTCCAGTTCCAGTTTCATTTGAGGAGGCAATTCCAAATGTCCATGCTGCAAAAGGAATCTGGCAAACATAAATCAGTGATTATAATAAATCACACCTATATTGTATTAAACATGCAACTGTTCTACTGTACGTTCTCACTGACACAAAGTGTCACATATTGATATGTGTGTCACTGAAGGGCACAGTGGGTAGTGCTGTCAACTCACAGCGAGGAAGTCCTGGGTTCGATACCCAGGTGGGCGGTCCAGGTCCTTGCTGAGCAGAGTTTACATGTTTTAAGTGAAAGTGGCAACTTGTCATTGTGAAACACAGCACAACACAACAAATGCAGCTTCTGCATTGAACTCATACACACACACAGCAGGGGGCAGCTATTGAAAGCACCCAGGGAGCAGTGATGGGGACAACCTACCTTGTTCAAGGGAACTTCAAAGCTACCTACTGGTTTGGGATTCGAACCCTAAGTCTAGTCCCTAAACTCTAGGCCACCATTGCCCCATGGACTGGTTACCTGTCCAGGGTGTTTCCTCACCTTTTGCCCTGTGAGAACTGGAAACAGTTTGCAGACCTAAAGCTTGGTGAATGCTGTTCCAGCACTCCTGTGTTCCCACTCACCCAGTGACCTAAAATGATGGATGGATGAAACATTGTGCTTCATGAACAAAGTTAGTGGGAAGGGCTACATTTGTATGAAATAAACTGCAGTAAGACTAAAGTTTAAATATTTTTAATTCTGAACAGACACACCTGATATTTCCAGATTTTGGCTGTGCCATCATTGGGATAGAACCTCACCACCACTTCAGGTGAGTAACTAGATGTCATACACGTTGTATATGCTTTGTAGTGACAGCTTCCACCAAAACAAGGAGATTATGAGTTTGCGATGCCACAGCCAGCTATAACCAGGTGCCCAAACGCAGAAAAGTGAGGCTGAGTGACTCCCACCTAGTGAGAAAACTAAAATGAAATTTGAAACTGATGTCATGTGATAAGACTGAATTTCTTTTGAAAAGCTGTGAACACACACATAAAATAGCTCACCTTTCACTTAGCTTTACTTGCAACTGAAAGCTACTGAAAAAATACAAGACTAGTCAAACAAGACAGAAGACCGAGTCTAAGTCCAATGGCCCGACAACATTTTTTTCCCCTTTTAGAACATGCACACCCTTTCTGAGCATGAGCACATTGTTTGAGTACAGTATAGCAACATGGGTTTTACTGAAATTTAAAGTAAATGCCCTGTAAAAAATTAAAGAATGAAAATATCCTTAGAGAAACCACTTATTTTTCCCTCTAGAACCTTTTAATGGATGATTAGATAACTTTTGCACACATGACATGCAAGGGTCAAGAGTGAAAGTTGCTGCACGGAAAAAAGTATGGCACCCTGCCCTGTGGAGGCTGTTGTTTTTCTTTCTTGCTTTAATAACTTGTCATCACCTGCTGTTGTTTTAACTCGACCAGCCAGCCTGTTCCTCAATGCGCCAGTGGTTTCCTTCTTTTTAAGACATTCCAAAATAGAGGCTTTGCTCAATGTTTGTGAAATGCTCCTAATGGGTTTTCCCCCTTTATTTAGAAGCCCTCTGGTCTTCATGTTGGTTTTCCCTTTTAAGAACAGTTCCTCATGATGAAATTTGAGAGTAGACATTAAGCGTTATCCGTCTCTCACCCTCTCATGTTTCAGTATTTTGGGTGGTTAGGTACTAATGCACTAGATACTACATGCACGATGTTCTATGCAGTGTAACGTATCTATGTAAATACCAGAAAATAAAAACTGAAAATTGGATCTCTAATCCCATTTTCATGTTTTGATCTCAAACCCAAATGCCTTGAGTGCAAGGCATATATCTACTATAGTTGGGAACAATAATGAAAAAAACATACCCTTTAAACAGTGAAATGCTCAACAATGACACACTTTTGTGTGTGTGTGTGTGTGTGTGTGTCTGTGTGTCTATGTGTGTGTGTGTGTGTGTGTGTCTGTGTGTCTGTGTGTGTGTGTGTGTGTGTGTGTGTGTGTAATTGTCTCTTAAACACTCCCAGACGTTGTGTGTCTGAGTGCATCTGATTTCCTCATTTGGCCCAGTGGCATTGTGCTGCTGCTGCCAGCTAAACATAATCTCATTATAGTTACATCAATGCACATACATACACACACACACACACACACATACATACACACACACACACACACACACACACATACATACACACACACACACACACACACACACACACACACACACACACTCCCCACACACAGACACACACATAAACAATTGTTACACATTTATAAAGAATGGTAGATGTGCAAAAACAATGTCAGGCTTCCCATTAAAACTTACATTTATGAAGCAATAAAAATAATTTCCTGTAAAACTTGCCTGTACTTTTGATCTGCCAGTCATATTTTTAGTAAAAACCCACACACACTAACACACACATACTCATACAGTGGCTCGCAGCAGTGTTATAATGAGTATGATAGTGAGGGCATGTGGCCGCGTTAGACTGATTCTAATGAAACTCGGATGACTTAAACACATTTTACTCATGTTTTAATGTCTGAATAATTCCTCTGACCTCAGGCCTCATCGCTGACCATGAACACATATGAGCTGTACATGTTACTTTGTGTGTGGGTCCAAACATTAAATAAACTGCTGTTTTAAACGGTTAGAAGACAATGGACCTTGACCTTTTACCCTTTCAAATAAAACAACTTGAAAGAAAGAACAAGAAAGATTTATCATGAACAAAGCAAGGGTTGGCCAATTCAGTAATTCAGTACTTTTATAATTTGGCTTGGACCAGACAGATGTTTGCAGCTGTCTACTCAGCTTATAGCTGAGCTATAGCTTATAGCTAACTCAGTTTGATGTTTAGACTTGAAATTTTCTACATTTTAAAACAATATTATATAGAAATGACAGAGGAATCTGTTTTGATTTTCAGTGGGTGGGTTTCGGGAGAAAAAACATTTTAGGCTTTACTTTGACTTTTATCTAATTGCAAACCCAAGATATTCAATGTCAAACAAGTTGTGCAAACTCATCAAACTCAAACTCATGGCTTATCATTTTTGTTTCTAAATTTTCCTCACCGTCTCCTGCGGGGACAGGTCCGGACAGAAGGCAGGCCAGTCTGGTTCCTGTACCCATCTTCTTTTGCAGTCAAGTGTTTGTACTGTGCGCAGAATGTGATTTTGCATTGTATTGCTGAAAAATGAATGGAAGTCCCTGGAAAAGAAGTTGTCATGGAGGCAGCATATGTTGCTCTAAAATCTCAATGTACAATTCTGAATGATTGCTGCCATTGTACAAGTGTAATTTAGCATTGCCAAGGTCACTGACAGACCTCATACCAAGACCGACCTTGACTTTTGGACTTGCTGTAAACAGTTTGGATGGTTCTGGAGTATTCATTTGCCTTACCGCAATACACGTATTCACACGTATTCACATGTATGAAGGTCTAGCCCAATAGATACTGCGCACTAGTGCGTAATATCATTTTATATGTATATCTGCAACAACATTAGCTTAGGTATTGAAAATATTGATTTTATAGTTTTAAAACTCTACTGGTTACATACTTGTAAAATGCTGGTCCATTCAACTCTTACAGTGAAGAATTAATGGGACAGTAGTGGCCTAGTGGTTAGGGAGTTGGGCCCAGGATCATAAAGTCATGGGTTCAAATCCCAGACCAGTAGGCTGCCCTGAGGTACCCTCAAGCAAGTTGCTGTCCCTGTCACTGCCCCCCACCTGGATGAAATGCAGAGGTTGAATTTCATTGTGTTGTGCTGTGCTGTGTTTCACAATGACAAGGGTAGTCACTTTCACTTTTTCATTTTCATCTATACAAGCAAATCTCACTCACTCACTCATTAGCTTAACTGCTTGTCCTGTGCTGGGTCATGAGACGTGGCTGGAGCCTTTCCCAGGACTCATAGGGTGAAAGGTACAAAAACAACCTGGACAGGTAGTCATTCTATCACAGTCACACAAAACTGATCCGAGATATGTGGTCATACCCTGGACACATTCAATTTGTGGCCATGTGACCATAAAGTCCAATTGGATTTTTTTTTTGTTTGATTTTTGTTTTTTGCCAGAAAATACTGCAGAAACATTCACGGATACAGTCTTTTTAATCTCCTTCCTCGATCATGGTAATGTCAACTTCTATGAAAATCTCTGTCTGGGGTGTGTTCATTCTTTTGTTATTGTTCATTTTACTGGTTAGGGTGTGTGCATGCAGGTTGCTTCAGGGTGCAGATACGTTTAAGCTACATCGGTCAATGAGAGGCATGACTGTGAATGATAAAGGCTGGATCTGATCAAGAATTTTGAACTGAAGCTTGTTTTTGTAGCTGTATATACCCTTAGAGCTTAAAGGTTTAAATGCATGTTAGTTTTTATGTATTAGTGCTGCATGTATAGTAAGCCTGCATATACGTTTTTGTACATTTGTGAGAAAGCTGAATAAAAACTTTGCAATAAAATTAGGACACATAAACAGTTGTGCGGCATGGGTTTTGAAGGAAGGGGTGATTAAAAGGGAGAGGAGGGGGCTATCATGAATAAATGTATATGGCTGAGAGAATGAAAAGGAAAAAGAGAGGAATGCAAATATATATATATATATATATATATATATATATATATATATATATATATATATATATATATGTGTGTGTGTGTGTGTGTGTGTGTGTGTATGTAGTAGAGAGAGAGAGGGAGAAAATGGTGGAGGGTGTTTTCCTAAGGGATAACGTGCCACTCGAATTGGTGAATCACCGGCAGCGGTGCTACCCAACTTCCCCACCCCCAACCCCGCCAGCTCAGAGTGAGAGCCTGTCAAAACCCATCACCTCACTCACCATCCTCAGGGAAACACACACAGAGAGATTGAGAAAGAGAGACAGAGTGAGAAAGAGTGAGAAAGCGAGAGATAGATTCTAGTGATTTAATGCTTTTACAATATGTTTTGCTTTCAGTTTAATTAATTACATATTTTTTTTACATTTGCAAAGATTGTTTCCATTTACCTTTAGTCTTATTTATATTTGGTATTAGTCTTTTTTCTGCCGCAGCAGTTTTACATTTAATGTCCATATATCAAATCTGACATAATATGAGCTACTGAAGCCCTGACTAATGGGAGAGCTTAAGAGTCCAATACATGCAGAGTTTTAATGTGACACGTAAACATTAATTACACTGATGGCTGCTCCAGCTTTGTTGGAAAGAGAACTTTCATTCACCAAGGCCCTTTGCACACCAATGCTGTGCACACACCAATAACTTATCAACAAATTTATAATGTTTTCAGTAATTTTCTCTTTGACTTGGGAACACAGATGGATAAAAGGTTAGAATTGGTAATGTTTCTCGACTTGTATAAATTAGGAGAAAAATATAAAATAAAGAGACCGTGTTCAAGACCATGTATTCGTGTATTTGGTACTTTAAAATTCCTATTTCTTTAAGCTGCAAGGTTCAGTATGTGAGCTCTCATTTCAGCTCTTCGCTATTGCAGCTACATAACTTACATTGGTTTCTTAGAAATAACCAAACCATTTGCAGTACTTACTGTTAATGATAAGTCCTGAGATTAATAACTGAATTTTAAGCTTGCAGTTAAAATTGACAAGTAAGAGAAATTGTGTGAAAGTTTCAGACCTGAGAAAAATTAAACAGAGGAGCTTCAGGGAGGAAAAGAGTACTCTCTGTTAATTATTGTAATAGGAAATCCTCAGTGCTGGTAGGTCAGAGTGATATGATTAAGAGCACAGATGGTTGGGAGAGTGGGGGGGGAGAGAGGGAGAATGAGGAAGAGAAAGAGAGTCTCTTTATTAAAATTGTGACTCAGACTGTAGAACAGAGGGGCCTGGGGATCCTGTGGTCTGACCCTGCCGCTACAGGGGCCTTTAAGCCAATGGCCTTCATCACTTTCTCTTATCACACACACCCAGACTCTGCATGGGTCAGGGTCCATCCTGCAGCACTTTCACACACACGCTTACACAGATCTCTCAGGCATATTCATTAAATACATGGGAGTTAATCAGCGGCAACGGTCCTGGCCACGGTAGCGTGGTCAGGACCAAGGGTCATCAGAGGCAGGAAGTAAGGAGAGCAGTTGGGTGAATCAACGGGGCGGTGCGAGACTAAGTTGATTACAGGCCAGACAGGCAGCATATGGACAGAAGGATGGGACAGGCAGAACAGTGTTTTTGCACTCAGCTTCAGTCCGGAAGTGCATGTCCAACAAAGCAACAGGTGTATACAGTGCAGATATAGATAACTGGCCACTTTATTATAAACACCTACCTTGTAGGTCCACCTTGCCTAACAATTGTTGCACATTTACTGTACAATTTTTGTAAGTTCCTTACCTAGTGGTTAGCAAGTCAATGCATGTGAGCATTCAAATGTCATTATTCCAGAGAAGTAAAAAATGAATGACATTCAAATGTATTATTAATTTAAATATATTTATAATTAATTCTGATTATTTTGTCAATTTTTTACACTGCATTTCTGAAGAAATAAACAAAAATGAGATAATATTTAAAATAAAAAGCATTAATGGACTTAAACTTTTTTTGTCATGATGATGTCACAGCCGTTCATGACCCTCAGGATACACTATAGGCAATCCTGCTGGTCTACACTGATATTCTATTTAAGGAGCAGTAAAGTTCAACAACCTCACAACCGGACTTAGTTTAAAGTTATGGTGCTTTAAATTAAAGCATTAAAGAGGAAAGTCCAACATGTGAATATGTCAAAACTCAGGAGCTTGATCTACCTACTGTCACGGTCTGTCGTGCCTGTGGTTCCAGCCGGGCACGACAGATGGTGCTCTGTTCTGATTGAGCACACCTGGGCTTGTTTAGACACTGGTTTGCTTCATTGGGGCTGCTATTTAAGCCCCAGTGTGTCAGAACAGAGCGCGGTTCATTGACAAGGCTATGCCTACAGTTAATGGTGGCACCGTTTGGTTGTTTATGTTAATAAAAGTTACGTTTTGGAACCCTGGCTCTGCGTTGGCGTCCTTCACACTCCCCGCCACCGTTACACCTACCAAAACATCAGTGTAATACCATCCACACAATACAGAGACTTCAGCACATTACCGAGCATTTTAATGCTTGTAATGAAGAAAAGGACCAATAACACCTTATACTAACAACAATGTTTTTTATCATTTAAAAAATATATATAATCTTTGAAAGCAGAGAAAACATCAGATGTTTGGTCTGTTTCTTTGGTCACTTGTGCAGCCATCTTGAATATCAGGAGACACTGGTGAGTAAAATTCAGCTCCTGAAGCCTTCACCATTGGATTCAATGATACCATGAAGAAAAATGGTTCTGACTGTCCTGACGTCACAGTTTTTGGCAAGATATTAACTCTTTTGTTTCAAATGAAAACTTACAATGATGATTATATTCAATTAAAAGGAAATAAAATGATATTTATTCATGATTTTCAAAGCAATTATTAGGACCTCTTTTAGGCCATGACTGTTGTCCACTGGCAAAAAGCCAGCATCACACCACTGTCACCGCTAAATGCAATACCCTGAATAACATTCAATTCTTCCAAAATAATATATTTTATGAAAGTATTAGACAGGATGGACACTGAACAATGATAAATGGAGAATAAAGTGGTTTACAAAGTGCAGGAAAATATGGCCTATTTGTAATAATATGGCACAAAATTCACCTATATTGAGTAATATTATTTATAGTGACCCAGTGCCAACTAGTGGTTCATTCAATGGCCAGTGATTGGAAGTACAAGATTGTGAACATAATCATATACATCTATCCATGTCTTCCATACACATCTGCCCATTATTTCACCCCTGACCTGGACATCTGATGCCATTGCCGCTGATGATGCAGGTGATCCAGCTCATATTCCTCCATCAGCACTCACCCTCTCATCCCTCTGTTCCATTTCTATTTCCACTCTACCACACTTTCCTACAGCAAATCCCCTCCTACGAGGTGTCCACTTTTAGGCTTGGACAGGGAAAGACTGTTAAGCCGGCCTTGAGCATGAGCGTGTGTGAGTGTGACGTACAAAAGGATAAAGTATCTTAGCATCTTAGGGTAGTCCTGGGTAACTAAACATTTCCGGCCCCCTCCATCCTGATACGCTCTCGGCTTTCCCCAGTCAGTGGCTGAGTGTAGTGGACCATGTGACAAATAGCCATGAGGGGCAGGCCAGCCTGCGTCTGACCGTTAAGAGGCTTACTGGGCTTGCCTGACCTAATGAGATAACTATCATTACGTTTTCGTTTGTGTGTGTGTGTGTGTGTGTGTGTGTGTCTTAACCTGTCTTTTAGGGCTAGGCTGACGTGTCCATGTGCCAGCTCATTAGCGTGTTAGAGTGTGTATTTCTGCATGAGTATGTGCATTGACGGAATTCCCTCCACTCGTAAATCCCAAGCCAGGCTAATCCTAATTCAGTGCAACGTCAGAACACGGAGTGTGTCCTGTGATGTCACGTCCAATTGTCACCACTGCTTAGAGATTTCCGCCTGCTGACCAAGCAGCAGGGTTCCGTCACCTCACCTGTGGGGTCATACACTATACCACACAAACACACACTTTCACACACGCACATTCACACACACTGGTTTATCTTTGATAGCTTTTTTAAGCGCTGTGTCCCTTCATTTTTAAGGACATTGTCATATGAACACTGAGTGTTTCTTTAGTTTCTTTAGAATTCTTTAGAATTCCTAGAAATTGGATTGATTTCATGAAAAAAAAAACTAGCCAATAATGCTACATATTTTAACTGAGCCTTATTTATAACCTTTTCAAACTTTTTTAGTCTTTGTTAAAAAGTGACCGGGTTAAATAGAAACTTTTCTCTCAAGGCCCAGAGGCAAAAAAGGCAAAGGATGAAACTGCACATGCTATTGAATAGCTTTAGGCTGAGATATTCCTGATATGTAAATATTTAAGGGGTTGTAACCCCCCCCCCCCCCGGCCCCTTGGAAATTAAACAGATGCTTGCTCCTCCTTGTTAAAGCCTTCATAAATGCTAAAAAGTGAGGAAATCATTAAAATTCTGCTCTCACAATAAAACAGATATTATTATATTATTTTTATGTTTAATATGTTATATTGTACTGAAAATCTTGCCTTTACTCTTTTTAATTTAATTTATTTTTAACCTTTATAAGATGGTGGCTAGAACACATCATTTTTAAACATAATTTAAAACATAATTTTAAATACATTTGGACATTTGTGAGGAGAATTTATCATCGAGTCTGAGATGGTACTATACTTAAAGTTATGGGTTCATTTATGATATAGTAGAAGATACATCATGTCACAATAATGAAATTAATTAGCAAACAAATCCAAAAAAGCACTTTTACCTGAGCCATTATTATTAATCATTGTACGTATTAGTCATAGTGATTATTTGTTATTATAATTTTTTGATTATTAGAACTACTCTAGTGGTGGTATAAGAAAAAAAGTGCAATGATGATAATTGGTAAGTAGCTGGTAAAATTTGGTCTTGACCGAACACAACATTAAATCCACTGACAGGTGACATGAGTAATGTTGATTATCTTTATTATCGATAATGCAATGTCTCCTCTAAGAGGGTGGGATTAAAGCCAGCAAGTTCCTGAAGCTGATATGTTAGAGACAGAGTTAAGGTGGGGCCTTGATGGATAGGAGTAGTTTGTAAATCATAAAGACCAAATCAGTAGCTGTTCAAACCATTTCTGAACAGTGTTTGCAGATAGCAGGGAACATTATTGTTATGAAACAATAATGATATTAAAAAGGCCACTGCCTTTAGGGAATTCCGAACCACTACCATGAAGTTTACATGGCTTGTATTGTAAAACATCTAAAATGTGAATCTGAACTTGGCCATTGAGCTATGGAAAAATGTAGCCTGGACTTTTATACCAGGGGAAGAGTTACCAGTAACTGCACTATGATAAGAGCTATGCGTACAGTTTACTACATGTATAATTATTTTTGCAGAGAAATTGAAAAAAAAAGAGCTCAAGGCATTGGCTTGGCCTCCACCATCTCAGTCTAACTGAGCGTCTGTGGAATTCACTTGACAAACTAGTCCCATCCAGGAAGGCCCCACCTTGTACTTTACAGGACTTACAGGATCTGCTACCACATCACACCTTCAGAGTGACTTGTGGAATCCATGCCTTGAATGGGCTGAAATAGACTTGACTTGCATGGTCCTGTTCTGACATGTCACTACTGTATAAATTTAGTTCTGTGAAATGTAGTTTCACCCTTTTTGCCTGTATTCTAGCTACCCATGTGGGTAAGTTGTGAGAGAGAACTGTCCACTTATACACATCACCATGACTGTGACAGTAAATTTGCGAAAATAATAGCAACGCATTGAACATGCGTTGTGAAAATAAACTCAAATGTGCTCAAAAGTATCACCCTGCAAAGACTGCAGAGACATTGTGTAAGAGACACATAACTGATCCTGACTCAACAGTTTTTATATAAAAGCCGATTATAGGATATTCCAAGCCTGATTGTGTGTGCGTGTGTGTGTGTGTGTGTGTGTGTGTGTGTGTGTGTGTGTGTGTGTGTGATGTGAACTTAGCCCAGCTCTACCAACTCATTGGTCACGCTGAAGGTTAGAATGAATCTTTGTGTCTGTCCGGGCCTCTTGGAATAACGCACACGCACACAAGCATACAGAAGGTATTCCCAGAAGCTTTGCGTAAGTGTCCACTGGACGGCCAGCATTGGTCACACTATTATTTTAGAGTCGAATCACCAGTCAGCACCAATCAGCTCTGTGCTAACATGACCATGAGACCTACATATCCAATCTGTAATCTCGCTTTCCCTCTCTTTCACACACACTGTGCACCAAGGGCTGTATCTGAACATGAGGGGGCCCTAAGATGTATCTTACATGCCTCCTTCACTCACCATTATCCTATCATTAATTTGAAAATGAAATCCATTATCGTACTTTATCTGGATATCCAACTTTAGCTTTAGCTGCTTGGATGATGCTTACCATGAATTGAACTAAATATCTATTCACCAGCCCTAATTCTGGCTCTAACATTAAGCATGACAATTTTGATGTAGATCATTTGTGAGTTATTTCTCTGAAGGAAATGATTATACGTGTGTGTGTGTGTGTATATATGTGTGCTTGTGTGCGTGTGTGTATATGTGAGATAAAGAGAAAGGGTGTTCACAGATAAATTCAACACCTTTTTATACCTTTTTCATTCTCACAACACCTTTAAAGGCTTTTAACATATCCGGTTCAACTGAAAGGTCTTTGGACTGTGGGATTGTGTCTAAAATTTCTTGAAAAACAAATGTCATTCATATAAATTCAAGTTTTTTTTTAATTTTGGCTTCTACTCTTACAAATAAATTATTTCAGAAACAAGAGTTTTAGTTAATATTTATTTATTTACCATTCATCCATCCATCCATTTTCTGAACCACGTATCAACCAGGGTCATGGGTTAGTGCTGGGGCCTATCCAAGCACTCACAGGGCAAAAGGCAGAGAAACACTCTGGATAGGTTGCCAGATCATCGCAAGGCATACACGCAAACATATTTTTACACACACTAGGGGGCAACTCAACATTTTCAGTTCAACTGGCAGGTCTTTGTACTGTAGGAGGAAACCGGAGCTCACAGAGGAAACTCATGATGACACATGAAGATCATGCACAATCCACACAAAGGACCACCATGCCTCCCCTATACATGATATCCTGAGTGTATGTTCGGTTGATGGCAGCACTTTTTCTCTTAATCTACTTTTTTCTGTATCCCCACAATGTGGTTTTGTTTTGTGTGTGTTGCGTGTGTGTGTGTGTGTGTGTGTGTGTGTGTGTGTAGGTATGTGTGTGTGTTTGTGTGTGTGATGCTGTCTTTCATCTAGACAGCTTCAGAACGGCAGCATCGGGAAACCTGTTATAAACCTATGGAAACCTATTATAAATCTTTAACACATGGACGTTTCCGTGGCAATAGCATGATCTGGCTTTCTTCACTTTCACACTTTCTCTCTTTCTTCCTCCTTCACTCCTCTGTCCTTCTCTGCCTCTCTCTCTCTTTCTTGTTCCCTGTCCCCCCACCCCCCCCACACAGTTTTTCTAAAATAAACATATTATATTCTGCAGCCTGTAGAGGTGTAAAGGAATGAGGGTTTTTTGTTGCTTTAACAGCCAAAAGAAAACAGGCCTTAACATCTGACCATTGTCAAGCATCCAATGCAAAGGCGGCCAATAGAACAGGTGCATTTATCAGCCATCACTTAAAAGAATGAGACTTTACAATATTATATTAATGAACAAGAAATAATACCCTTTTAACGTGCAGTGCACGTTAGTCCCAAAGCAAGCTAACTCAATGTGCATAGCACGTCACTTCCGCTAACATTTGGCGAGCGTTTCTTATCTGTTCAGGCTGGCATTTGGTAAAGGTCATGTGAGAATGCAAGCTGCAGACTGCAAGGCTGTGGAAGCTCCAGTCACTGCTCCACTCCCAGGCTTTGTGTCTGTGTATCCTGAAACATTTAGCGAACTGTATGCAGGCCCTTTTCGCTGGACAATGCCCATGCGGACAGTTTGGCAGCGCACACAATGTAACTTTGTCATGTGTGTTTCGGTGGTGGAAAGAAGCCTGAGAAACTTTGCTCTAAAAGACTGTAGTTCCCTACTTTCTACTTGAGTAAAGGACTCAGAGGAAATAACAGACGAAAAAGGAACCTGAGGATCTTTTATACATTCACGCATTTTCTTGCAAAGAAACTTTTATTCTAATAATAGTAACATAATAGAGATCTTCTAGTGAAAAGTGAAAAAGTGAAAGTGAGCATTCTGCTCACTGTGAAACGCAGCACAGCACAACACAACGAAATTCAACCTCTGTGTTTCACTCATACACACACGTGCAGCAGGGGGCAGCTATTGGCTGGTATACATTTAGAAAATTAAGCTCCTTTTTCAGCCATTTAGAGTGTATCATTGGGAGACCTGCATGGCCTTCCAAGTCTTTTTGGCCTAATGACAAATACAACTGTGGGTTAATTTTTATTCAGTGAAATCATTCTTCACATTAAACTCCATTGGTCCTAGACTTACTTCATTATAAAGTTTTGATAGGAAACAGTAGGAATACATTTTGAAAATGCACTAAGAATATGAACTGGAGTTGAACAGGTGAGTTTTTGGTAAGAGCCTTTACTCAAGGCTAAAAATGTTCCTGTGCAACACTGTTAACGTGGTGCTAAAATGCTCCTGGATTTTTATAGGAATGCTAGCAGGAATTAGTGTGGTTTTACAGATGTTTGTTAACACTGTCTTGAAATTCATGGTCTAAGCTGAAGGCAAGAGCACTGCTTGGTGCAGCGGTAGCCTACTGGTTAGGGAACTGGCCCCAGGATCAAAAGATTGTGATTTCAAATCCCTTACCAGTAGTTTGCACTGAGATACCACTGAGCAAGGTACCGTCCCCATCACTGCTCCCCAGATGCTTCCAATAGCTGCCCCCTGCTGCATGTGTGTGAGTGTACGGGGTAAAATGCAGAGGTGTAATTTCGTTGTGGTTCACTGTGCTTTTCTGTGTACACACAATGGCAAGAATAGTTACTTTCACTTATGGTATAACTTATGGTAACCCCTAATGCAGAAAATTTATTTACAGCATAGTTTACGGCATTAGTTCACATTTACAGGACAGGCATAGAAGAGCTAACAGAAATGGATATTTATGTTTATTTATGTAGACATTTATAATTAAAAACATCCAGTACATTTTTTTGGATGTTTTATAACAGCAATAAGGCTGTGTATTAGAAATAAAATTTTAATTGTGTTCACAGGCTTAACACAGTAAATATTAACGAATAGGGTAAACCACTACTCTATTTAATAGCATGGTATTTACAGAAAGATTCATTATAAAACTGCATTGTAAAAAGAATGCAATGATTGGTTAGATCTGCTTGGAATAGTGCTTGTCTGGACTAATGAACTAAAACTGACATAGTGCAGGAAACTGCACTAATATTTATGCTTCATTATTCAGCCATTATTTATTTAAGAATACAATTTATATTAATTTTGTCGCTGTTTTATGAAACCAATATTGCCGTGTAATACAGTTTTTTTTCATGTGAATGGCGGCTTTCTGCATGTTTTTAAGGCCAACTTATACCTGGAATTATAAATTAGAATAATTTATATAAATTAGAAGTAGAAAATTATGGCTACCTGTGGATTTTTTCTCTGTCAAGTAAATGCAAAAATGACAAAGTAACTGAGCATCTGAATTCCAGGAAAAGTAGAGTTTGTAAATGCAAGCAATCCTCTTCCCCTCTCGTCTGTGTATAATAAGTAGAGTGTAGGGAACAGCTTCCATGGTAGCAAATAAATACATTGTATTTTTCCTGGCTGAGCTTTCATCTATTTGTGTGTGTGTGTGAGTGTGTGAGTGAGGGGTCTCAGTAACTCCTTTCAGAGAGTGGGTCTTTGTGAATATGTGAGTCATAATTCTGACGACAAGAGTCTTTCCATCGGAAAAAAAAAAATGACACAATGAAAGACAAAAGGGACAGTGCACTCCTCTTTTCTTCCAGTTCTATTCACACACACTTATTGAATACAAATCATCTTTCTACTTTATATACATGTTCTCATCTGCTAAGACTGCTTTGCATATTAGAGTATATCAAATAAAATAAAATCTTCTTTCATTACCTTACATTGAAAATTAGAAAGATTTTCCTTCTTTTGTAAAGTTTTTTTTTATTGAAGGTTTTGTTCCAAAGATGACAATACTGTATGAATGATACTTCACTAGTATAGAAAGTCAAGAGCTCATATAAAGCTTCAGGACTGACACGATGGCATTGCTACAGTTATAACAGCCTCATTACTCCACTAACTGTATTGTCCACATTGTCCAAAACACTGCAAGAGGACTTGTTAAAAATAGGAATGAGGTATCAGACATTTCAGATGACATAACAGATATTTTCAAACGAACTGAGTCATCCATTCTCCATCAAGTTTTACATTGACAAAAATTATTTTTATTGGAATTTTTGTTCATATTTTCTATATTTAAACAGTTACTCATATAATATATAAATATATATTTTTTTTTATCAGTTCAGTGTTTGTTTTCATGAGGGCAGTGGAATTTTTTTCTTACGTAGCTAACGTCATACCCATAGCCTAGTTTCTCCTTTGAGCAATAATACACTCTAGGTGTTAAAAATGTCACAGGTTGTATAGATTTTCAACACTTTTGTGAGTGTGCTTAGAAAAACGGAAAAATCTGAATGATCAAAGCTTCTCTACGAAAATAGTCCATTTATCTATCCATCCACACTGTGCACAATTATTAGGCAAGCGAGCTTTTGACGATCTATTTTAATATGGAAGAAATCCAGTGCTATCAGTCAATCCAAAATGTTAATAACTCTGAAACCTGAATGTATTACAATTACAATTTGAGCGTGAACATTCTCTGGGGAAAACATGTGTGCACAATTATTATGCAACCAAATGACAAACAAAAATTTTCCCATCTGACTTGTTTATTTTCACCTGTTAAAATGAAAATAATCTGATGCGATGGAGCATTGTCCTGCAGAAAAATCATGGTCATCTTGAATGATGCAGACTTTTTCCTGAACCACTGCACTTGAAGAAAGTGTCTTCTAAATACTGGCAGTAGGATTAGGAGTTGATTTGGAGTCCAGCTTTAACCTTAAAAAGGTCAAACTAACTCATCTTTAATAATACCAGCCCATACCAGCACCCCACCTCCACCTTGCTGCCGTTTGAGTGGAGCTATGTGGCAGCGGTGGCCTAGTGGTTAGGGACTAAGCCCCAGGATCAGAAGGTCATGGGATTGAATCCAAGACCAGTAGGTTGCCCTAAGGTACCCTTGAGCAAGGTACCGTCCCCGTCACTGCTCCCCAGGTACTTTCAGTAGCTGCCCTTGTTTGTGTGTGTGTGGGTAAAATGCAGAGGTGTAATTTTGTTGAGGTTCATTGTGCTGTGTTTCACAATGACAAGAATAGTCACTATCACTCTGTGCCTGTTGCTGATCTAGCCACGGGCTCATCCATCTGGTCTGTCAAGAGTAACTCTCATCTCATCAGTCCATAAAACCTTAGAAACATTTTTGATTTTCAGAGTCCGTTCTCTCTGTTTTGGTCCATTTTGCCTGAGGAGGAAAAGAAGCTGCCTAAGAGTTCTGCACACCTTGATACAGGGTGTTGAATTCTTTAGGCCAAACCCCCCTCATTACACAAATACACATCACCTGATCTGCTTCAATCCAATCAGCATTCAAGTTTTTACAGATTGGAGTTGGAATATATGCATAAAAGTGATAAAATGGTCAAACTAAAAGCCCAATAATTGTGCACACAACGTATACCCTTATATTTTACTGGGGTCAGCACATGAAAGTGGTTAGTCTTGTCTAAAATGTGATCTCTCACAAACACCCAAAAGAGCTATCGTTTTAAATGAACAAAAGGTTTTATATGTACTTCTACTCCTAATTAGCTTGACCGCAATTTTAGTATTCAGTCAAGCATGCCCAAAATGACATCAGTTACTAAGAGAAAACACCTTTGTGGGCTGAGCTCAGGTAGATTAGCTTAATAGTGTAGTGATTCCTCTTCCAGGCAACACTGTGGAATTCAAGACTGGGACTTGATGAGACTTCAGTGCTAATGAAGAGCACTGTGGCACAGTGATGGAGCCTATAGAGTCACTGATTTTTATATGTCTTTGTGGTAGATATGTGTGTCCGTGTGTGTGTGAATGTGTTTGTATGCATTTCACTAGTCTGTAGCGGAGTATCCTTTATGACAAATGTATTAAACATTTAGCTCATTAGCGCTCTCCTGATCCACATACATGCCGCAGTGGAGGGAGTAAGGCTATTACTCAGTCCTCATGGTAACAACGTATTTAGGTCAATCTCCAACCTGACATGTACATCATAGCTGTGACCTCTGACCTTTTCATCCAAGTCAGCTTTCAAGCTGGAGTGACTGATCAGAGACAAAAAGAGAGAGAGAGAGAGCGAGAGAGAGCGAGAGAGAGAGAGAGAGAGCACGTGGGTCTCAATATTGTGTACAAGGTGGCAGTTGAGCTCTGTATTAGTTCGGCTGCTGCCTGAAGGAGAGAGGATTAACCTCAGTCATCCCATTCAGCCTTGTACATCTGTGCATGCATATGTGCACTCTACTCTATTCTTCTTTCACTATACTGACTAAGGGGTAGTTTGGTAGTTTATATAGTTTCAGTAACATATATATATATATATATATATATATATATATATATACAGTTATACAGAATTAGGACACTTTATGAAAGCCTGTGTGTTTTTGTAACATTCCTGTACATATGTATATTTAATCTCAATTCAATTCAATCTCAATTTTAACAATTCTGGAAGCAATATAACTAAACAATTAAAACTAAAGAAAAGACTTTTCAGAATGTTCTGTAAAATGTAATTCAACAAAAATAGGATTTCTGGTGAGGAATAAATTATGACACCTGCACCTTTATTCCCAATTAAAATGGCTCAAATCACACACAGGTGTAGCACATCAGGTGCACATGATTAGAGCATCGTTAATCAGCATTTTGAAGGAGGTTTGTTCTATTTAAACCTCAGGCATTTAGTTTGGTGCTCCTGACTGTTGAGGTGAGAGTGAAAACCATGGTGAGATCTAAAGAGCTGTCTGAGGCCTTCAGAAAGAACATTGCAGCTGCTTATAAGTCTGGTAAGGGATTTAAAAAGATCTCAATCAGCCATTTCACTGCCCAGAAAATAGTATACAAGTGGAGGACTATTAAAACAACTGCCAACATGCTCAGGTCTGGCCATCCAAGCAAGTTCACCCCAAGAGCAGACCGCAAGATGCTAAAAGAAGTCTCTATAAACCCTAAAATGTCATCACAGGACCTACAGCAGGCTCTTGCTACTGTTGATGTGAAAGTGAATGCCTCTACAATCATAAAGAGGCTTTACAACTTTTACTTTTATGGGAGGTGTGCAAGGAAGCAAACCTTTACTCTCTAAGAGAAACATCAAGGCCAGACTGAGATTTGCCAGAGAGAACATAGACAAAGACTTCAACATAGACAAAGGACTTCTGGAATAATGTTCTTTGGACAGATATGTCAAAAATTGAATGATTTGGACACAGAGGACATGTCAGGCACAAACCAAATACAGAATTCCAGGAAAGGAGCCTCATACCAACTGTGAAGCATGGAGGTGGAAGTGTCATAGTTTGGAGATTTACATTTACATTTGCGGCATTTAGCAGACGTTCTTATCCAGAGCGACTTCCATGTCCTAATTACAGGGACAGTCCCCCTGGAGACAGGATTAAGGGCTCTTGCTCAGGGACCCAGTCGTGGTAGTGCCAGAGGTGGGATTTGAACCTGGGAACTCTTGAGCCATAGGTCCATGGACAAGTATCCTACCTCTAGACCACCACCTCCCCTAGGATGCTTTGCTACAGCAGGACCTGGACAGCTCGCCATCATAGAATCCACCATGAATTCTACCATGTATCAGAGGGTGCTTGAGGTACATGTGAGAACATCTGTAAGAACATTAAAGCTGAAGCAGAACTGGACCCTGCAACACAACAATGACCCAAAACATACCAGTAAATCCACCAAGGATTGGCTGAAAACCAGGCTGATTCCTGGAGTGGCCAAGTCAAAGCCCAGATCTTAATCCCATTGAGATGCTGTGGGGTGACATGACAGGCTGTACATGCAAGAAACCCCTCAAACATCTCATAGATTAAAGAATTCCTCATTGAGAAGTGGATCAAACATTCTTCAGACCGATGTCAGAGACTGATAGATGCTACAAGAAGCATCTCAATGCGGTTATTTCAGCTAAAGGGGGGGAACACTAGTTATTAGGGGGTAGGGTGTCCTAACTTATTCCTCAGGTAGAATAAACATACTTGTTGATATCTTTTGTTTAATGAACATACCAAGGTTAGTTTTTGTTGAACCATATATATATATATATGGTTCAGATTAGGCAGAGCAACTGGCTCTATATGACATATTTATGACCTCATAGCCAGACATTATTTAGAGTGTCCTTATTTGAACATACTCCAAAATCTGAACGCATTCATGTGACCATTACTGACATACCTGAGCAAAAGGGAAGTAGCAGATCATGAGTCTGCTTGTGACACAAACACAAATGCAGACACACACATACACACAGACAGACAGACACACACCTACACTTTTTCAGTCTCTGTCACATAATTGAAGGGAACTGAAATAGCTAAACACACACACACACACACACACACACATGCACACACACACACACACACACACACACACACACACACACACACACACACACACACACACACACACACACACACACACACACCCACACACACATACACATACACATACACACATACACCCACACACACACACAGGCCTGCAAACAATGACAGTCTTAGTAATTCGCTGACCTTTGTGGTTCCCTTTGAACTTCAATTTAATTAATGGCCTTACAATGAAGATGTAACTTGTGCAGTGTGCTTCTATACCTTTTGCCCTATGAGCGCCCCATGACCCCCAATGTTAGGATAAGAAAATGAAGGGTTAGTTTGAATGTGTAGATCAGTTATTTCCCCAGGAATAACATTTATTTCATCCATGTACTGTTTGCAAAATAAAAATCATAATTTAATCCTAGAAAAACCTCACATTTCTGAAATGGCATATTAATCAAAGGAGTAAAAGTTCCAAAATGGGAACATATTAGAATAAAAAAATAATCCAAGACAGTTTCAAATCCTATTGGGCAAATCATCTTTTCAAATCCTCATGCACTACAAACAGCTGCAGTTTAAGGTGAGTTTAAATTCCGTTCATGTGAGAAATCGTATTTATACTGGAACTGTGTAAATGTAATATATTTTTCAAATATTCAGTATACTTTTGACCAGAGTGTGGAGCTGCCGATAAAAAGGCCTGCTGTCAATATCAGGTTAAATGGAGAAAGTGAAGTGAGTACAAAAAAAGGCTTTGCTTCCTCAAATTAAACTTAGCACAGAATTAATGACCACAAGTGAACACAACAGCCTCTCTCAGTCTCTCTCTCTCTCTATAAAATACTTCCTCCTACCCCACCCGCCCATTTTCCTCCCCCCTCCACACAATGCCACGCATCATGAATGCAGCTGTCATTGTCTTATTGTGTGTGTGTGTGTGTGTGTGTGTGTGTGTGTGTGTGTGTGCGTGTGTGTGTGTGTGTGTGTTTGTGTTTGTAGCAGAAAAAAATGGAAAGATGTTTGTTGCAATGGTGCACTTTGTGGGTGGATAAGATGGCAGTTGGTGACTGCACTGTACTTTACATGTAGTGTGTGTGTGTGTGTGTGTGTGCTTGTGGATGAGGGGGTGGGTTACGCACAATGGAAAGTGAAGTGTGTCCACGTGACGTTTGCTGGTGTTTCCAACTTTCACAAACCGAGGAACTGGAACTAGTGATGACGAGATCTAACGACATCCTTCTCTCTCTCTCTCTCTCTCTCTCTCTCTCTCTCCCTCTCTCAGGGTCACATGACAGACTGATGATGACAGGCCATGTCTGGGCGGAGACTGTGTTGCTTTTTATGAATGAACCTCCTTGTTTACTCTGAGCTATTTCTGTTCATGTGTGTGCATGTCTGTGTGTTTGTTTTTGTGCATTTTAAGGACAGAAATGGCCCTGACTTAAAATTAGGACCATCTAGGATAATCAAGGACCAACAAAAGCTCACCCTGTAGGTTTTTTTTAGATATTGCTTTTGTTGTTTGTTTTGCTTCCTTGATTTGCAAAAGCTCCATCTTTCTTTTTTAACTGAAAACATAAAAGCATTTTATGAGCAATTTATGATACATTTCAATTTGCATACACACACACACACACACACACACACACATTCACTGATTATATATTACATATACCCTCCATTACCCTCCCCATACACACGCAAGCACACAAACGCCACACACTGCTGCTGCTGTGTATATATAAAATCATGTATGATCATAGATACGAGTCCTATAATTAGTTAAAACTAATGTGTGTGTGTGTGCGTGGGGGGTTGGTGTGTGAGTGCGTGTGTATATGTGTGTGAGCTCAACCACAGCAGTTTCCTTCTCTTTTTCCTGTGCTGATTCACCCTACAGACTAAAAGCTCCCCTGTGTGTAGTTCTCAGCACTCTCCTTGCCATACCCATGTGTGCATAAGTGCACCAGGATTATTTACTTAGGTATTTTATTAATATATAGTAATATATAGTTAATAAATAATAGATTATTTTGTTAATATACTGTTGTAACCTAAAACAAGTTGACTGAAAAGAAATCAACAATAATCCATATTCTCCATTCTTTATATTTAAAGTTTAGTGAAGTTAAAGATTAAGTGCAAAAGTTTAAGGTAACCAGCTTACATTCTGTTTTAAGTTAAAACACTGATTAATTATAGTGTTCCCATCCATACCCACCCACAAAGATTTGAGAATGAATTTCAGCGTATGTCTGTCTGTGTGTGTGTGTGTGTGTGTGTGTGTGTGTGTGTGTGTGTGTGTGTGTGTGTGTGTGTGTGTGTGTCTATGTGTTCACACACTGTGTCTATCTGTGTGTTGATAAGGTAGCATCCTGTTTCCAATGGGGGCTTGTGTAACAGCAAACAGAGTCCCTGTTGACGTGTGTGTGTGTGTTGTGTGTAAGGGGAAGTCTTTGTACCACTATGAGAAAATGAGAAAACTACAAAAAGATTTGCATCTAGACACTGTATTCAACTCGGCCTTGAAACACAAGATGAACTGAATCTAGCCCTCTTTATGAGTGTGTATGTGTGGGCATGTCTGTGTTTTCATGTTGGGGGAGGGGGTATGGGTCAGAGGGGTCCTGAGTGCCCAAGTCTGCTGCATCTGTCAGTTTCAGTTTGTCGTTTTTTTCTAGATGTATCGTAGATAGATCTACCCACTCAGGTATGCATTCACGGCTTTGCATGTGGATGGATCTGAGTTTGTGTGAGAGTGTATGGATGTGTATTGTGGTAGACGTAATGCCGTAATGCTTATCCAGGTGGACAGAGACACTTGCTAGTCTCATCTTCAGCAATCAATTTGAGCAATTCAACTCAAACTATTCAAAAAAGGGAGGAAAATACTACATCTGATAGACAAATACATACTCACTTCACTGTGATTTAAAGTCACATGGGCATGGGGCATGATGACATGATGCAAGCAATGAGCATGCTAACTCATAAACAATATATCAGCAGATATTTGTCTTTCTGAGAAGAAAAGAAAAAAGGCAAATGGAAATGAAAATGTCACATCTTTTTCATTTTTTTTTTTTGATTCTCTATTAGTACATAAACAATACAATTTCCACCCATTATTAGCATTTTTCATTTATACGGTGGAGTAAGAAAAATAAAAGTAATAAAATATCATCTAAAAATTTCTATTATATCTAGTATATCTATTACGGAAACAATAAAATATAATGTAAAATTACTATTCATCTCTAAAATAGACAGAAATAGACTACTGATTAATATTTTTTACTATACATTCCAGTATGTATAAGTTTCAAAGTTGATGCTGCAAAAACACTTCGTATTAAAGGTGGAACTTCCATGCTTCTAACAGTAGTTTGAACTCTCACCCAAAACCAGGACACTATGCCATACCCACAAGAGTCCTTGAGCAAGACTCTTAATACTGCAATGGCTTAAACTGTTGACTCTATCATCTATGATTATCCTACTTTGATAATATCCTATGACACAAAGTATGGAATTGAATGCTTTGACGCAACAAAAGCGTACATCTGTAAACTGTTTCATAATGCTACTACTCTACAGCTTTTGTAGCTGTGAAGTTTGTCTGAGCTTTAGCGATCAAATAAGCAAATATCTTGAAAAAAGGATATTCACAGGCAATACCATAAGTGGCTTCACCTTATGAGTTGGATGTTAGGGCCCCAGTTACTCACCATGATCCTTGCCAGAGATGACATTTGTTAGCTTACCTAACAGAATTAACAGTGTTCTCCTTCAAGCATGCTGGGCTGTCCAACAAACAAGACTTTGAAAAGATGCTATTATTTGAAAAGGATACAAGATGAAAAAGCTCCATAATTATCAAGGACTATGTGCATCCCTTTCTTTGTTGGAAACATGTGCCCTTGGAACCTTATAATAGACTAATAATCATCTTATCATGAACTACACATAGTTTAAATCAACCCTTATATAGAAAAGATAAAGATATCTGATTAGTGTACACTACATTTACAGCATTCTTATCCAGAGCGACTTCCATGTCCTGATTGCAGGGACAGTCCCCCTGGAGCAACTCGGGGTTAAGGGTCTTGCTCAGGAACCCAGTGGCGGTAGTACTGGAGGTGGGATTCGAACCTGTGACTGCTTGGTCCACGGATCCATAGGCCAAAAGTATCTGACCACTAGACCACAAACTGGGTCTAAACTTTTTTTGGTCAAAACTGTGATGGCAAAAGAGTAGCCCAAAGTAATACTTTAAGTAGTTTCTTTGTAAACATTTATTTATTTATTTATTTTTATTGTTACAGTAGTTTACTCTAAGTTTAGTTTAACTTAAAATTCAGTATCAAATTATCAAATTGTCACTACAAATAAAGTACCCTCATCTAACTAGTGACTCTCAGTACTCTTCTTTTCCTTGTCATTTTTAGGTAACCAATCCAGACTTTCAATGTCATCATTTGCTATGATTAGCGTCTGTACATCAGGTTATCATTTCCGATGATACTTGAGAAAGAAAGCTTTTGCATGTGATAACAGAAGCACATCTAATTATAATGAGCCCAATAGGTCGCCAATCGGATATGGCTATTATTGTGTCCCATATAAATACAGAACTACGTAGCATTTGTAAACAGGGCCCTGCTATTGCATAAATCACAGATCTGTAATTAGGTTGTTTCTCTAACACCCCTTGTGTATTAACAACACGCACACAAACACACACACATACACACACACACACGGCCGCATTTTAGGCAGCAGTGCGTAGGAGACTGTTGCGTGTTTGGTGCAGAACACGGCTGTTGAGAACCTGAGTTGTCATGGAGATGACGGGTTGATTCACCCTAGCGACTAATGTTGGATGAGAGAAAGAGAAAAATGAGAGAGAGAGAGAGAGAGAGAGAGAGAGAGAGAGCAAGAAAGAGTTAGGCAGAAAGCACAATCAACTACATTACCCACGTTACACTGTGGTTAAACTAGCACTCAGATTGCACTGTGAAGCTTAGTTTCTGAAGAACCTCTACTCATCACTGCAACAACTCAGAAACTTAATACATTTATTTAATAACTTCAGTCTATGGCCACTTTTAGGCAATGTACTCGCTGATCAAAACCTGGTCTGTCTATTGGTCAGACTTGGCCTATCCACTGGTTAAAACCTTCTCTGGTCATTGATCAAACCAGACCTATCCCCTGATCAAAACCTGCTCTTTCCACTAGTCAAAACATGGCCTGCTCCCTTGTCAAAACCTGGGCTATCCACTGACCAAAAACTGCTCTGTCCTTTGATCAAACCTGGCCTATCCACTGGTCAAAGCCTGAGCAGTCCACCATTCAAACCTTAACCTGTCCAATGATCACAACCTCTCCTGTTTCTTGACCATTCAACTCAGGCTGTGGAAATGTGTCTAAAAAGAAAGATGAATACTAAGTTCTTACTCTCTTTTACTAGGTTCTTAATGAATTTATATTTATTCAGATTTGTTTTGTCTTTTAGAGTACAGGGGATGCTGCGCGTCAGCCAAGGTGCATTTTTTAAAAAGTTGATGGATGGGTGTGTGTGTGTGTGTGTGTGTGTGTGTGTGTGTGTGTGTGTGTGTGTGTGTGTGTATGTATGAGTGAGACTGGTAAAAATTGACTTTTGGTAAGCTAGAAAAAGACATTATGTTTGTTTCTACTAGCTCAGAGTAAGTTCTAGGCAGACAGATCCCTTAATACATTCCATGCATTTCCAACTGATGAAGCAGCATTTAAATACAGAAACCTCTCTCTTTCTCTCTCTGCCCCCCCGCACCCCCCCATCGCCTCCTTTCCAGCAAAGATAAACAAACCCAGTTCATTTACTCTCCTTGTAACAAACATTAGATTCCTAATATATAACCAGCTCGTCTGGAGCGGAACATGTGTAGCAGAATATTTAGAGCCCAACTGACCCACTGGAGTGGGCGCTTGGTTAGCTATGTGGCGTGAAGGGAAAGGCGTGATGTCATTGCCTGGTGATGTAACAGAGTATGTTCAGATTCCAGACCTCTGAATGAAATGCCATTCCAGTGGTTAAAGTAACCTGCTGGTGATGTCACCCCACCTCTGATCTAAATGGACATTCCTGATGATTTGAATCCCAAAGCCCATTAATAGATCCGATAGGGTGGTGTGGCGTAGGCCACTGCTTAGTTATCAGCATGTAAACGCTGCCTGTGGGCCTTTCTAACTGACGGTTGGGCAAAAAGAGGCAACCAAATATAGTGCAGGATAATCAGTGGCGTTTAAGGTACCCAATTTGAATGGGACTGTGTCTTGTGGCGGACAGGCAGATAAAGTGGGAACGTACATTGAGGCAGCATGTGCGAAGCATCTGATTTGAATATTCCACTGCAGCCTGCAAGAGAACCGATTACTGGAAGTTCCAGAAAAAAGTAGAGCCCAGAGCCAAGCTAATGAAGCTGACCAGCTCAATGTATCAGATGTATTTTTCTGCATCTGAAGCTGAACATATCTCTTATACACACAATCAGACTTAACTGACAAGCTAACACTAACACAGACTTTTAGCCAGAAAGCCCTGCCACTCAAATTTGTCCAACAACTTATTTATGGCAAATGTCTATGTGGCTTACAACCTGTACTCTTACAAAAAATGTTAAAATCCTATAAAGATACACTCTGACCAGCTAAAATAATTACAGCCCCATCTCTTAGCCCTATCCCTCAGAGTAGTGTGTCCTAGTTCTTGTTGTGTTTGGGAGGTAGTTTATTAGGGCTAAATGGCACTCTATACTGGGATTTTTAGAGGCACACTCCAAACTGAGATTGCTCATCTGCCTCTGATGCCGTAAAGCACCATAAGTTATTTAAAAGTTCAGCAGTCAGGTAGCTGAAATGTAATGCTCTTCTAACAGGCTATCAGTCCAGAGTGGCAGGGTTGCCCAAAGAGCACCATTAGTAACTGATGACGTATTGAGGTCTTGAAGGATTGTCCCATTTAGTAGAGGAAGAGTTTAACCTATCACTCAATTAAAAGGGGCAAAGGGGACACTCAAAAACATATGAATGAAAATATTTCATGTATATCCACATGCTTTTTGACACAAAAATAGATCAAATGATTACAGTAGTGACAGAAGGCTTCATCTGGATACCTATATATAAATAAAGTAAAGTTGATCATAAACAAGTAATTGAGAAAATGACATGATTAGTGGCCAAGATCTTTAATAGTTTTACAGCTGAAATCCTATACCCACAGAGTCATGCAAATGTCAGATGGAGACTAACACTGGCAAGCTTTTAATTAGTTATGTAGCTGAATGATTGCTGTACACACAGACATTTTATCATTTTAATCTACAAAATAACACAAACACTGGGCAAAACATAGGAAGTTGCATAGTATACATAGTTTTCATAGCCTACATAGTCTTTTTATGGGTGTTTTTTCAGACTCCCCCAGACTTTCTTTGAGTCTACTTTCCAGCCCTTCTCTCTTTTTTCATCTAGCTTTCTTGTGCCCTCTTTTGTGTTGTAACAGTCATAGATCTTTTGCGGGTGCGTGAGAGTGAATGGAAAGGCAGAGACACGTTGATTTTCCGAGTGGAGCCTCCATTCTGGGTCATGGAAGTTCCTGCATGGAGAATAGAGGAGCCAAAGTCCCACACACACACATCATCTTCAATGTATTTTCAGATATTGTTCATTTTCTTCTACACCTATCCGTTCATTTGTTATCAAGTCCTGAAGTGGGACGCATGTCCTAGATGACCATATAACAGTCCAGATGCTGAAGTAACCAAATGGATTCTCTACTCATTCTCTACTCTACAAAAGAAAAGAAAAAACAGTTTAGTTATTTCAAACTGAAATGGCTAAGCTGAGGTTAAAGTTTGAATAAGGATTAGGGTTAAGCATACAGTGCACGTTTCTTTATGTATTTAGGAAAACAAGGCAACAGGCATGGTGATTTTTTGCAAATTGTACAAACATACATGTAAATTCAGTAAATAACACAAATATTTTGAATAATTGTAGTATTTAAAGTCAACACTTGCCCACCCTTATTTTTCAACACTGAAATCTCTCAGACAAGCTATTTGTAATTAAGGTGAATTAAATCCTAAAGAGATTCATTTTGAGATCCAGACAGGTATAGAGAATGTGCTGAAAATGAGAGCCAAAAACAGTGAATGTCCTTCAGGAAGCCTGGAGAACTTCCTCAGCAATACATTAAAAACCCTACATTAAAGTCTGGGAGCAAAATTTGCAGAAATGAGGGTTGGCCCAAGACTTTTGCTCAGTACAGTATGTATATGTATGCATGACCTTATGTCCTGACATTGTATGAAAACAAGTGCTTTATGTGTTTAAGGAGTGGGATATGTAAAGGGCAATTTCTGTTGGAATTGAGTCCCTGTTTGGAAAGTGTTAAACTACTTCCAACGGCTGACTGTATTGGTCCATTAGTCACATGTCCCACTGGCCTTAGTCCTCCTTCCTATGGAGATATGGACTTTTTTGGAACCATTTAGCCCAGTTTGTTCACGGCAAGATACTAAAAGCTGTCAGTCAGGCAAGATTCAAGCAAGAAGGACTGCTGACCTGCCCTGGAGTGAGTTCATTCACCACCCGCCAATCAACCCTGACCCCATCCACAGTCACATCACGATGTCCTGTTGGACTAAATCACTCTCCTTTTCTCTTCTTACTTTACTCAAACATACTCAGACAGCGTGTCTTCATACCATTCATTGGGAGGGCTTAAAAAAGAGTCAGATGGAGAGGGATGGAAAAGTGTCAGAAAGAGGGCTAGAGAGAGAGAGAGTGAGATGTTCAGGCACTTAGTCATTTCTAAACAAGTTTGTACTATGTAATTTCAGTTTAACCAAACAAAACTCTTAGCTTCTAAGGGCTTCAACCCTAAGAGCCTGTATTTTATTTCCATTCTGTAACACCTTCACTTACAAAGATTAGAGAATAATTCATAATGTATAGTGAAAAGTATGCCTTAAAGACACCTTATCCTACCTTTTCTCTTTGCACTTATGTTGTTCATATAGGCTTATGTGCCAAAAACAGAAATTAATTTTTGACATGACATTTTCCAAACCATATCCGATGGATTTTAAAGAGCTTTTTTCTTACAGACTGATGTGACTGACCTGTTGAGTGCCCTGCTTGTTCCCACATTCAGAAAACAGTCCTTATAATTTCAATGTGAATCAGGACACAAAGCCATGCTGCATTTGGCTAGCACAAAAAGAAGATGGTCAATAGATAATTATGAGTCCTGGGTTGTTCCTAGGCAAAACTCCTCCACTCCTCCTTTTTTGTGTGTTACCCACAGCCAGTTTTGCCAAACTGACAAATGTAGCATGGATTTGTGTCCATAAATTCTAAATCTAAAAAAAATAACAGATAAAGAGAGTAAGAGCTGTTCTCGCCCCCCTACAATATGCTTGTCACAGAGAGAGAATGAGAGTGTGTATGATGAGAGGCTTGTGAATAGCGCGCTGGCTGGCTGCATTCAAGCCGCTAAATGGGAAGGGTCATTAGAGAGCCGTCCACTTTTCTAATACAATGGAAATCAGATAAGCAGCTCGAGGAATAGAGGGCAAAGGAGGGATAAAAATGGAGTGGGGGGAAAGCCCTGTTGTTTCTGTGTGTTTGGCAAAGGTGCTCAGGCACGATAGAGCACCTCTCTGACCACACTCCAAAATCACTGGAGCCTCAGCTCTGACAAAAGCTGTACTGTAGGCTGTTTCCCGTCCCTAAGTGTGTGTGTGTGTGTGTGTGTGTGTGTGTGTGTGTGTGTGTGTGTGTGTGTTTGTGTTTGTGCAAAGACTAGTGAATTACAGCAAAGGTTGTAGGAGCACGAGTGAGCATCATGTGAAAATACTGTATAATAACCATAAGGTCAAATTTCATGCATTAGGTGTAATGGCGTTCGGTAGGATGAAATACTCATGTCTTATTCCTGAAATTAAAACCATCGTTAATAAAACTGAGCACAATGCCTTAACTTGTTGGGTTGCAGACCTTTGAAGAAGGAATTATGCTGAAAACTACGTTACAAATAAAGAATGCAGTACTTTTATTATTATTATAATTATTATTATTATATTGTGCATATATTTTTGTGTGTATATATAAATATATTTTCATTTCCCATTACAAACACCATATGTCTCTGCAGGTATAGATGGAGCAGGTATGCAGGCTTGTCCTGAAGATGTGGAGTACATCTACTAAAACTATAATTACATATGGACTAAAAGTCCTCCAGTGTTGCCTCCAAAGGTGATTTTAGTTGTGTATGCATAGAAAAGTGTCTAGAAGAGATGAGGAAGAAAGAAAGAAAGAGAGATAGAGAGAGAGAGAGAGAGGGAAAGAGGGAAGGTCCTTTGAATTTAGAGTGTGTGACAGCACTGTTACTTGATATCGGGCTTGACCAGAGGACTGATGAGATAGGAAGCGGCCTCTCAACCAATCATACCTGAAGGTGGAGGGGGAGCTTCCAATCAGGCAAGGCCTGGTAAAGTCTGAGGGCAAAGAAAGATGAGTTTGACCCCTGAGACTGACCTCCACCCCCCCTAAGCGGGCCAGTGTGTGTGCATCCACAGCCATGACCGCATTAGACGGCCTAATTCATATTGAGCAGACCGCTTTGGCACATTTAGATACTTATTACCTTACACAGAAACCACATTTCCTGAATCTAGCATACATCGGACTGAAAAACTAGTACACCAGTATTGGGGCTTTTTTCACCAGGTTTTCAGCTGTTAACCCTGAAATGCTACCAATTTCTGCATTCAAATCCAACTATAATGTGATTTTGTTGTTGTAAAATTCACTTGATACATAAAGATCTAACAAAGCAGGGAAAAATAGGCTTTTAAAATTTTAATACATTAGCATTTACTATAAAATTGAATGGTATTATAATATTATATTATAAATATAATTTATAACATTAATTTATAATATTATACATTTTAGTGCAATAGTATGTTTGTCTATTTTCAAAATCCATTTTAAATCCAAATTTATAACCACTGGCCTAGACTCAATTATTAATCTCAGTCTACAGTACTGTGCCAAAGTTTTGAGCCACCCCTCATTTTTTTTTAATACTTTGCTTTCCAGAAAGTTTTCATGTATTGTTGAGAAATAGTTGTACATGCTTCTTGAAGGACAATGATTTAGCTCTCATTTCCAGTCCAGTCCAGTATTGTTTTTTGTTTGTTAAGCCACCAAGTGACCTTCACATAAATCATTCAAGCAGGTAAAAGCCATCAAATGATGTGACAAAACATGAAGCAGTGAAGAAACAGGTGCAGATGATTCCAGATGATCAGGCTGGTGACGAGTGTCCTGTTCGTTGCCAGCACCTGTGAACGGAGCAGATCATCTATGGCTCCTGTGACCAGTCCTGTGAGTACTGTGTTTAGATTATGCTTGGGTGCTATATGTTTAATAAAACCCCTTTCCATAATCTGGTCTCCAACTTGATGTCCAATCCAATCCACCATAGTGTGACAACATTATAATGACTTATTTGGTATATGTGTTAGCTGGTAGAAGGAATACACTTCTTTTGAACGATACTGTAAAACTGATATATACAGTACTGTGCAAAAGTTTTAGGCAGGTGTGAAAAAATGCTGTAAACAAAGAATGCTAATCATTGTGTTAGTCATTTATTTTCATCAATTAATAAAATGCAATAAGTGAACAAAAGAGAAATCTAAATCAAATCAATATTTGGTGTGACCACCCTTTGCCTTCAAAACAGCATCAGTTCTTCTAGGTACACTTGCACACAGTTTTTGAAGGGACTCAGCTGGTAGGTTGTTCCAAACATGACCGTGTTTCAACCTACGTGTGACACTGATGATCATCAGCACCTGTTTGGTAAAACTGGTTGATCATACACCGACTATAATCCTACACAATCCCTGACTTTGTGCAAGTGTACCTAGAAGAACTGATGCTGGTTTGAAGGCAAAAGGTAGTAACACCAAATATTGATTTGATTTAGATTTATATTTCTGAAAATTCTTTGTTTACAGCATTTTTTTCAGACCTGCCTAAAACTTTTGCGCAGTACTGTAAGTTATGGAGGGTGTTGAAATATATAAACCCTCAATTCACTTCTGTTTAAGTTCATTGTTAACACCTAAACTAAAAATATGAGCTGAAATGTTCTATTCTACAGAAGCTTGCCATATCAGAATTCTTCACAGCATTGGAACCAGATATCTGAAGAGCCATGATACATTCTGATACATTTTCTATAAGAGTTTTGCATAAAACCTTTGCTGGTTTAACATATATGTATGGTGGAAATGTACATGAAAGTGAAAAGTGAAAGTGACTATTCTTGTCATAGTGAAACACAGCACAATACACAGTGAACCACAATGAAATTACAATTCTGCATTTTACCCATACACACAAACACATGCAGCAGGGGGCAGCTATTGAAAGCACCCGAGCAGTGACGGACATGATACCTTACTCAAGGGTACCTCAGGGCAACCTACTGGTCTGGAATGCAGATCTCACATGCAGGGCATTGTGAGACAATATAGCACCTAACACCATATTTTTACTTCTATTTTACCATTTTCAACTCTGTGTATAAGAAGTAGGTTGACTGTTTTATTGGACAGTGAATAAAATTGCTATTTTGTGTTGTAGACTTTGTGACCCCCATCACCAGACAGCAAGTTTCTCTAATGATCTGTTTCACATCAAAACAGTGTGAATTAACTTTATGATGTAGAAGTCTTTAAAAATTGCTTACATAATTGTGTGGCTAGTCATTACATATAGAGAGTTAAGATTATAACTGAGTAGTAATAAGTGGTTGAATTGGACTGATGGTGGAGGAGTAGAGGCTGGGAAAGTCCCTCTCTCACTTCTCCTGAGAGTTTGTGGAGATGGCTTTGATACACACACTGTAATCTGCACGCTCTGTTCCACACCGGCACGCAGCCACTTCTCCGGTGATACGGCAGCGGCCCGCGGCCTCCAGACCCCAACACAGGAAACACGAGAGAGCTGAGTGCGAGGGCTTTCTCTTTTTCTTCTCTTTTTTCTTTTTTTCGTAATTTCTCTCTGCTGCTGTGAGTAAGTGTTTTGTGTTTTAGGGCGAACTCAATACCTCTCGCTCTCTTTAAAGCTCTGAGACAAGCTCTTACAGATAAGCCAGCTAGCCACTTTAACAGGAGGGCTCATTTCCCAGACTCCCATCTGTACACAGGGTAGTGTGTGTGTGTGTGTGTGTGTGTGTGTGTGTGTGTGTGTGTGTGTGTGTGTGTGTGTGTGTGTGTGTGTGTGTGTGTGTGTGTGTGTCTGACAGAGAAACAACTTAAACAAATACATACAGAGATAGAGGAAAACAACAGAGAGACCAAAGAGAAGAATAATTTTAAGGGCAGTAATACTTTTAAAATATAATTTATTCATATTTATATTAAAAAAAGAAATAGAGGCAAGACATGAGAGGAAGGGTGAGAGACAGTCAGACTGCAGAGGAAGACAGGGAGAGAGATACAGGCAGAGAATAAGAAATACAGCGAGAGATACACAGAAACAAGGGGATAAGAGAGAGGAAGAAAGAAAAAGAGAAAAGTGGGGTAGAAAAAGCAATAAAAGAAACAGCATGAGAGAATTAAGGAAAAGAGACATGGGGAGATGGATGAAGAGAAAAAAATGAATGCAGGGAGTAGAAAACAGACAGAGAAACAAAGAGAGGAAGGAGTGAAGAAGAAAGAAAGAGAGAGACAGATATACAGAGAGAGAGAAAAAGAGGATCAGGAACAGACAGAAGAGAAATAGATAAAGGCAAACAGGCAAAGGGAGAAAAAGAAAGGAGGAGGGGGAGAGAAGAAAGAGAGAGTGTGACTAGAGAATAGAGAGAATAGGGTAGAGAGTTACAGGGAGAGAGAGTGAATATTTCCAGCACTATACAATAAACAGCTGCTCTGACGTTAAGTGGTCAGTCATCCAATGACTGACCTCTTTTTTTTTTTTTTTAGAGGAAACCAAATTGGTCAAATAGGTCTTTTAGAGGCCAGAACGTTCACAATGGCTCGTGGACTACACCACATTATAGAACTGAGGTTGAGAGAGGTCAGTAGATGGCTGATGAGTGGAGTGGGGGAATCTCGCAGCAAGCCTGGGTCATGTTTAATGAGATTATTTATTACACAAAAAGACCACTCTGTCTAAACATTTAGATAAGAGAAACTCCGCAACTCTCACCATTTACCACTTCTGAATCATAGCCTGAGCGAACGTACGCACACTCTATATATATATGTGAGTGTGTGCACATTCATATATATATATATATATATATATATATATATATATATATATATATATATATATATATATATATACACATATATATATATACA
>CM029389.1:19603425-19642283 GCA_017165825.1 Hepsetus odoe | reverse complement strand
ACTACCTTTTGCCTTCAAACCAGCATCAGTTCTTCTGGCCCCCACAGAGCCCTGATCTCAACATCATTGAGTGTGTCTGGATCACATGAAGAGACAGAAGGATGTGAGGAAGCCTACATCCACAGAAGATCTGTGGTTAGTTCTCCAAGATGTTTGGAACAACCTACCAGCTGAGTTCCTTCACAAACTGTGTGCAAGTGTACCTAGAAGAACTGATGCTGTTTTGAAGGCAAAGGGTGGTCACACCAAATATTGATTTGATTTAGATTTCTCTTTTGTTCATTCACTGCATTTTGTTGATTGATGAAAATAAATGATTAACACTTCAATTTTTGAAAGCATTCTTTGTTTACAGCATTTTTTCCACACCTTGATATTACATCAGTAATCTTCACTGGTAAGCTGATCTACAGATGCAATTTGTGAAGGATAAAAACGTAAAAGAGTTTCGATTAGCATTTTCCCACCATTCAGACAAGTTTACGAAGGGGATATTTTATGGTTGTCATTTTGCTAACAAGGGAAATGCCCTCCCACCCGCTTCAAATTGTCTTCTGTACATAGTTTTGTGAGCACGCCATGTCAAATACCCTACAAGGATTGAACTGTCTTTCAAAGTTTTTAGTCACTTAACTGGCACAGGGATCTGGATGGCAAAAACCCATAGAACTGCAACACTGGCTAACGGCTTTTCCCCTTCATCCAGTCAAACAAATATTTAGGATCAGCTCTCAACAGAAGATAAACTAATATATAAGAACAAATTTGAGAGATATATTACAACAAATTCTTCATTGTCAATGTAAGGATGAGTGTTAATTACCTAATGTTAGTAAGCTAGCCCTTCTTTACAGTTTTCAGACTGAAAATGTAACTTTCCCTTTAGTGGTGGCCTTGTGGTTAGGGACTAGGCCCCAGGATCAGAAGATTGGAAGTTTGAACCCCTTACCGATAGGTTGCCCCAAAGTCCCCTTGAGCAAGGTACCATCCCCATCACTGCTCCCCGGGCCCTTCAAATAGCTGCCCCCTGCTGCATGTGTGTGTATGTGTGAAAGGCTGAGGAATTTTGTTGTGTCTCACTGTTGGCTTTGCTGTGTTTCACAATGACAATCAATCACTTTCACATTTTTTTAAAACTAGATAGATCAGCTATTGTTAGCTATTAATGTACCTATGATAACTATGTAATTATGCCCAAAGTGCGTACTACCACACTAGTGTTTAATAAATATCACACAACCCTTGGTCATGCACTCTAAATAAATCCTCATATGCATACTGGAAAGCTTTCCAGTTTCTCCCATTGGGCTTCTTCATAGCAGAAAAACTTAGTATTTCTATTTTGTATTCCATTTTTAAATTTGTTATAGCAAATTACAATTCAATTACATATTTTAAAATTCCATCAGCAGTGAATACATTTTTTCAGTTTGTTGTTAAATTGACAGTAACTGCTAAAAAATCATCCCGCTACCATACTTTGCTTTAAATGGTAAGATTAATGATTATTTTCCTTGTAAAATAAACTATTAAAGTGTTAATAACTTAATTCATATTTTAATTAATGACACTATGTTTATTGTTACAATAAGCTACAAGATTTAGCTTATTATAATTATAATTATATAATATATATATAATGTATATAACATATATATATAAAACTATAATTTAACTCTCTCTCTCTCTCTCTCTCTCTCTCTCTATATATATATATATATATATATACATATATATATACATATATATATATGTATATATATAAAACAGAACAGCAAAACAAGGGAATGCCCACTGAACATCTTTCTACCATGATAGCACTACAGTGAATGAGTTGGCAGCCAGACCACAATGGAGTAAAACCGAGACCCTCCCATTTCCATGGGGCATTTTGCACACTAAAAACAATACTTTCTAAAAGCTGTGATATAGATGGTGTAGAAATGCCATGGAGCAATCATATTTTTCACTACAGCATGTTTACATTTTGCACTGTTTAATTAAATTCTGCAACGTATCCCTTTTAAAACAAAAACATACACTTTGTGAAAAAAAAGTATTCAGACTCTTTTATTTTGTTGGTTGTTGTTTAACATACTTCTAGTCCATTTTTATGTATTTCAAATTATATATTTTAACTCTGCATACTTCAAATATGAACAAGTTTGTATTCATAAGCATGCACAAAATGGTTTTCAGTTTCTCAGACCTTCAGACCTGCGTTACAACAGATTACTTATCAGCGTTCAGACCCCAACAAAACCACCCATGAGTAGCTCTTATTTGGAGTGTGTATCATCCTCAAAGCATTGAACATGTTAGTGTACGTGTGTGTTATCCAGGTAACGTTTCTAATAAAGTAGACAGTAGCAGCACTGCTGTGTGTGATCAAATCTGTGCAGCACACGCACTTAGACTGACTTTGAGTGTCACTTATGTGCTTGATATAATCCGTTGTTATATTTTATGATCGCATATGACATTTTTAATGATGTATTTAACAAAAAATATTAATTGACTAATTAAAAGAAAGTCTTTGAATCTGCACTCCTAAATGTATATCTATAACTTTCATTGTCACTAAATAAAATAAAATAAAATGTATATTTTCACTAAATTGAATTCAAAACTGACATTAAATGTATACCAAATGTATACCAAAACTTATACACTCATGACATGTCATCACTAAGTTACACCAACATTTACATCTTAGCACAACATTACTAAATACCTATGTACATTTTCATTCAAACCTACTCTGTCACTAACTAAAGGTCTAGATTTACACCTAAACCTAAACAGACCACATGCCAAACTGTTTCAGCAATCAAAGTACTTTTTAAAAAGGTGTAAGCCAAAGAAACATCAGCAGCTGTGATCCTGAATCACACATGTATTTTTTCAAATAAGGTATACATTCCTAAAATAACTGTAATTATCTTTTATGCATCAAGCTCACCTCTAACAAGCTTCTGTGGAAACATGCAATAGATTCCAAGAAAACCCTTGGGCACTGTTGGGCTAATGCTACAGAAAAGAACCACAATTTAAAAAAAGCCCTCCGAGTGAGACAGAGTAAGAAAGACATGAAATGCAGAATCAGAGGTGATGTGAAATGCCTTATTTGACCCATAAACAGATAATGGAGGTTAGAAAGAAACAACAATGTGACAAATTAATCAAACTGAAGGCTGAACCTGCTGCTGATTCAATGTCATGACAGTGTATATTTTTAGGTTATAAATGTGTAGAATTGGTGAAATTAGTTCAATCGAATGTATAAAGGAGAATCAAACTGGAAATGGAACTATTTGAAAAGGTTTGAATTCAAATTCAAACCAAGTTAGAATGAAATAAAAAATATGTATGGCACTTAAATATAATTGCCTCAGCTGTGTCATGTACCGAACATATGCCTTACAACTGCCATGCACCGCTATGTTGTTCGTATGGAACGCTGAGTGTATTGAAAGGACCACACACCACTATGTGTACATGTGTACATGTGTAGCTCAAAACCTAGAATCATCTATTTCCTGAGGTATTTTCAGGGACAGATCATGGTCATGACCGTGGTCCCATTCCCCAGATTACTGATCCAGGAATTCCTCACAACCAATCACAGCACACAACCCATCACACCTGGCCAACCAGTATTTAAGGACCACCCCATTGACCCTACATTTTTCGTTCTTTGTTTGGAGTACTGCTTTTTTCTTTGTTCCTATATATAATAAAGTACCAGGTTTTCTACCAAGCACTTGTGCCTCTGCCACTCTCCTGCCGACCCAGCAAAGATGACACCTAAGCAGAATCATTTTCCCAATCCTCTTAACATTAACACAAAATAAACAAATCATAATAAGCAAAGCTTCACATTCACTTCACATTTGTTTTTTTTACACATCACGACCTCTGGCCATTGTATGTAACAGGTAAGGCCCTTCAGACTAGTTTACGCTCCCTCCATTTTCCAGACCTTCATCAACGTTCTAGGAAACATGCTGGGTCGGTGTGTAATCATCTACCTCGTCGACATCCTTATTTAGAAAAAAGTAGAAGCAGCGACGGAATGGCCAGAACAAAGTGAAGCATTTGCAGAGCTTATTCACTAATAATTTTTGCAGACATTTTATTATAAACTTCAGCACGATGGTAGCTCCCTTAACGGCGCTGTTGCAAGGGAAATCGAAGACTCTGGTGTGGACAGCTGAAATCCAAGTGGCTTTTCAGAATCTGAAACGGCAGTTCACCTCAGCACCAATTCTTAAACTCCCAGATCCTCAAACGCTTTTTGTGGTGGAAGTGGATCAGAGGTAGGTTTGGGGGCTGTGTTGTCACAGCGGCATGGCAAACCCAAGAAACAGTTCCCCTATGCTTTCTTTACACGTAGGCTGACCCCAGCAGAGAGTAAATATGACATCGGGAATTGTTGGAGGAGTGGCACCACTGGCTGGAGGGCATCCATTCATGGTCCTCACTGATCACTGGAACCTGGAGTATATCCAGCAGGTTAAATGGTTCAACCACAGCCAGGTGAGGTGGACATTGTTTTTCACTCATTTTGAGTTCCAGATCACATACCGTCCTTTTTCAAAAAATGGAAAGGTGGATGTTCTCTTGACACGCACCGACTGAGGCAAGATCAGAGCCTGAGCCTATCCTGGTGCCGGTGTAGTCGGACATTGAGTATGATATCCTCCATGAAGCTTGAAAGACTCCATGAGGGTGCCCTCCGTGTAGGATCTATGTGTCGGAGCGCCTGCGGCAGCAGCTCATCAGGTGGGTTCATGTCTCACTTGCTTCAGGGCATCTTGGTATCTCCCACACTACAGAGCAGGTGAGTCAGAGATATTGGTGGCCCATGCTGGCATGTGTTACAACCCCTCCCGGTACCCTCTACACAGTGGACACATGTCGTATACACGTACTTTCTGGTGATTGTGGACCATTCTCTAAAGAAATTGTGCCATTGCCCAGTGATGGTAGTGCTAGAGGTGGGATTCGAACCTGGAACTTCTTGAGCCAAAGGTCCATAGGCAAGAACCCTACCACTAGACCACCAACACCCTTACAATTCACCTCACAGGTATTCTCTTCGACTTGGGACCATGATTAGCCTCACGTCAGGCTATCACCCTCAAATCAATGGACAGGCAGAGAGAACGATCTAGGAGTTGGGTAGGTTCCTCCGGGCATACTGCCACAGCCGACAACACAACTTGGCAGAGTTTCTGTTTTGGGAAGAATACACGCAGAACACGCACGCACCACCCTTCCGAAGGTATGACGCTTTTTGAGTGCATGCTGGGCTATCAACCTCCACTCTGTTCATAGGACTCCACACCCACCGAGTGTGGACAACTGGTTCAGAGCGGGACTGGGAGAGTGTCCATGCTGGCATTGAACGGGTAATATGCCACCGAAGGGAGGCGGAGTACAGCCTGGGGGACAAGGTTTGGCTCTCCACCTGTGACCTCAACCTAAGGTTAACCTGTTATATAGGTCCCATCCTGATTCAATCCCAAATCAATCCAGTAACATACTGTCTCAAACTACCTGCCCAGAAGCACATAACACCTACTTTCCATGTCTCTCTTTTCTAGCCATAGAAACTTAGAGTGGCCCAGCACTCTGAGTAAGTGCACTGCTGGGCTCCCGCTGCCGTAGAGGGGACCTCCAGTACTTGATGGACTGGGAAGGTTATGGTTCTGAGGAGCAGAGTTGGGTCCGGGGGGGGTACTGTCACAGCTCACCAGTCATGGCCGTGGTCCCTTTGCCCAGATTACAGATCAGAGAATTCCTCACAACCAATCACAGCACACAACCAATCATACCTGGCCAACCAGGTATTTAAGGACCACCACGCCGACCATACATTGTCCGTTCTTTGTTTAGAGTACTGTTTTTCTGTTTGTTCCTTTATATGATAAAGTACCAGGTTTTACTACCACGTACTTGTGCCTCTGCCAGTCTCCTGCCGACCCAGCAAAGATGACACCTAAGCAGAATCATCTTTCCAATCCTCCCAACATTAACACAAAATAAACAAATAATAATAAGCAATGCTTCACATTTTTGTTCACATTATTACATTTTTGCCTTTATTTTAGAAAATTAACCGTTTTTCCTTTTGTTTAATTCAAACGTCAGTAAGAACGCTTAACATTTTACCATTAATGTCATTCATATGTATTTGGTGGGTATTTTTATTATTATTATATTTACATCAGCAGTAGGCCCAAGTGTTTGATCCACCTCAGACTTGTGTTCCGATAACCCCAGAGGCCCCTGGCGGACAGAAGTCATTGGCTACTTCGTCCACTTGGCCTGTCAGTAATCCATCCTTGACTGAACTTCACTGTCTTACAAGTTTTGTGCTGTGCCAAGATCTCTAACCTGCAATAAAATACTTTATAAAAAACATATAAAGCACAGCCTCTCATGGTTTACTGCATCATTTAAATCTGAATTATTAATTTATCCATCATAATATCCATCTATCCATCCATGAGTGATTTATCCTATTAAGGGTCAAGTGGGGGCACTGCAGCCTATCCCAGCCAAGATAGGAAAAAATTAGAGAAACCCCCTGGACAGTCCATCACAGTCTGAATAAATAATTCCTAAATTAACCTTTTCAATTGGAACATCTTTGTAAAAGTTAAAAATCATAACAGGCACTTTACACTAGCTTGAATGAGCTCAGCTGGCCAGTATTTTGTGAGTCTTCTGGTGTCAAAAGATGACTGCTTTGCAAGGTAACCTTTCTTTTATCACAAATCAGTGGTACTACATGAGTGTGTGGGTGAGTGAGTGATATACTCTGGGGAATCCCTCTTTCAGAAGCAGTCTTATCTGCTGAGTCATCTGTAAACCGAGGGCGTTGAAGTATTTACCTTATCTGAATGTATGTCTACTTGTCCGCATGTCTTGTATATATGTGCTCACACATGTTCCCCTTGCACCTTCACATTTACAGAAGTGTGCTACTACCTGGGATTCCTCTTTGTGTGGCATTTAATTAAATTCTTGGAAATGAGGAGGGTGTTATCCTAAAATGGGACATTAACCTTTGCACAACACAGTTATGGCCAGGCCTTACAAAGGTTTGTAAGTATAAGACTGAATATTGCATCCTGAATTTAATTTAATGAAAAGTTAATGATTTATTGAATCTTTATGATTGTGAAGTTTTTGTCATTTTCTTGACACTAAAACTAACATGAAAAAGTCAAGGCTCACGATTGGTGCTACCTTTGTCAGTCCATTCCCTTTTGGCAAGAGTCCAAAGATGAGAGTAACAGACGTCCCTCTCATCCATAAAGGAATTGCTGTTACAGTTCTTCACAGTTTAAAAGATACAGTGCCTTAGATGAAGATCCATGCCCTGGAGGAAGCATTTGCCAACCTTATCCCTCCCAGCATAGTGTGAGAGAGGGAGACCTACCTAATAGGTGAAAACAGCAGATTGAAGTTATGATTAATAATAATTTATAACAAAGTCTTTGAATTATGTTGATGTGATATGAGGTTCTCACTGCAACTTCCAGTAAAATGCCCAGCAAAGAGTTACTTTTAATTTTTATAAAGTCAATTTTAACAAAAGTATCTGTAGTTCTACATATGTAAAGAATTAATGTATGTCTCCTGCCTCTGTATCTCATGAAATGTCAAGAGTCCTATACTACAGTAACTTGTCTGTACCACCTTAATGAAAGGCCTGGATGCAGTTTTGGGGATGTATTTGTTATCAATGTAAGCTTATATTTACATTTTACATTTACAGCATTTAGCAGGCGCTCTTGACATCCAGTTCCTGATTACAGGGACAGTCTGCCTGGAGCAGCTTGAGCATTGGGTCAGGAACCCAATGATGGTGGTGCTGGAGGTGGGATTTGAACCTGTGACCTCTTGATCCATAGGCACGTATCCCACCACTAGACCACCAACAATAGAAGGTAATTGGTACAAGCACAGGAGTTTCACTTGATGACACGGTCTTAATGGAATTACGTATTTACCTTTCACATTTCCCATTAATGTTTCTTTGACCCAAATTGCATCATCAGTTTATATAATTTGAGTCATAATATGTTGTTACTACTAGCAGAGCTGTTTTATTAACCATTTTGGTAAGTGGGTGTGGTTAGAGCATTGACATGCAGTCTGGTAAGGGATTAGAGCCAAAGATTCCGGGATAAAATAAAACTGATTTCACTTTTGTCATTTCCAGCGAAGTGCAGGAGGTGTTGATCCCGCCTCTGCACCATTATGGGAAATAGACAATGGCAGCAACAGGTAGGGCTGTCATAACCACGCAGTGAGCATGTTTATATGTCTGTACGTGTATTATCTCCACTGAACTTGCACACAACCCTTTTCTTTTAATATTTCTAAACGATGAGCAATAACTGCCCCCCCTCTCCTTTCGTGAGAGCATAACCTGTGTGCAAAGCACTGACAGCTGACCTGGGTTTTAAATGCCAAGATTCTCATTTACTGAATCACAGCGTTTATGGAAGAGCAAAAAAAGAGGTGAGGATTTGTCAAGTTTTCCGGCTGTTTATTTCAAAACATGTCATACATTGCATACATACCTCAAGCCATTTTGCTAGGGACACCGCGTGTGGTCAAACAGCAAGACTCAGAGGGACATCAACCCACAATAAAGTGTAAACACCGCCGTCTATAAGCTCATGCAACAGCAACCACAGAAATGTTTCTCACTATATCAAGTGACAAAACCCAAGTGGAAAGCACTTCACATGAACAGCACTTTCACACCAAAAAAAAGACCTACTGGTTCAAGGGAGTATTTTGTTGTGAAGGTCAAACTAACAGTGTGATACTTTTGCAAAAAAAGATGTAAAAAATTTGAATTGTCAAAGTACACTTTCATATTTGCACACTTAGCAGTGTAGCCGGGCAGCGGTGGCCTAGTGGTTAGGGCATTAGCCGCATGATCGGCAGATCGGGGGTTCGAACCCCTTCCCAATAGGTTGCCCTGAGGTATCCTTGAGCAAGGTGCCATCCCTGTCACTGCTCCCTGGGTGCTTTCAATAGCTGCACGGTGTTTGAGTGTGCATGGGTTAAATGCAGAGGTCCAATTTCGTTGTGGTTCATTGTCTGCTGTGCTTTGACCTTGCAATGACAAGGGTTTTCACTTTCTTTAGGGATTGTGACCTCATTTCCTTTTTCTAAATGGAGCGTTGATAAAAAAAATTCCAAATGACATGAATGTCTTGGCCAAGAACGTCCCTTATTCATTATTACATTTAAGTTTCATACCTTGAAACACCTAACGAAAAAGATCCTGTCTGTATGCAGTCACAATGGAAACAGCCGAGCCCCCCCTTTGGTTAAGCCTTTAGGAGCTGGATTGACTGCAAATGCATGAGACTACCTTCCAGCATAATTCAAAAATGAAAAGTGAAATAAGGCTGAGAGCAATTTCATGAGGAATGATGTCACTCTAGGCCTTCTGAAAGTCCTAGTTACATCACTGACTATTAATATGAATGGTAGTAATCTAGATGGAAGAAAATATGTTATCAATGCAGTGTTTTCTTCTTTTTTTTTTTTTATCCTTATGGGCCAGACTGAAGACCTGAAGAGTCATGGTTCACTACAGAAAAAGAAAGTGCATTCAGGGCATTACTCTTAAACTTATTAAAATGTTTTATTTTACTAATTCAAAGAAATTATTATTGTTGTTATTATTATTATTATTTATTGTTATTATTATTTATATAAATATTATTATTATTACTGTTTCAAATCAAATGTGTGATCCCCCAATGACAGCTGCATATGAGGTTCCGAATTGAACACAGGCTAAACTGTAACTGACATTGTTACCATAGTTTATATACACCCAAATGCAAGCTGGTGACAATTTTAAAATTTAGAAGGTGACTAAGACTGTTTAAAGGTCACATGTGTGGGGAAGTTAGAACATCAGAGATGTTTCAGTGTGGGTTTTCAGTAGAACACAGTTCAACTGACAGCACAAGTCTCCAAAGGCATAGAATGGATACTGTTTTAAAGAAATGACACACTTGACACTATGGTACTTTGAGGATTAGAGGAAAACACCCTTTTTCTCAATTAAATGCACCGTTCCTCAGAAATATTCTGTTTATGTGATGGCTTCCTCAGTCAAAGCAAAAAAGGATGCCAATGCTTTGTTACACATGACCTCAGGCTGCATCTGGAGGCGACAAGTTTCTCCCACTCTTTTTCTTTCAGGACAGCGCACAGCCTCTGGAGGCTTCCAGTTTTTCAGGTTACCTTGACTAACAGACATCTCTTGCAAGCTCCAACCTGCTCTGTGAAAAGAGCTATACAAACAATCTATTGCACCTTTATCCACAAGGTGATTTCTAGCACATAAGAAAGGCAGTAGAAATCACATTTAAGGCAGAAATAATACTCAAGCTGAAAGTTGGATAATAATAAATACTGAAGTGTTAAACAATGCCACAGATTTACTAACTGGCACCTTGTGGACAGCAGTAGGGCTTCAGGGCAGGAAGGTTCTGGGTTTGATTTCCAGCCATGTGGCCTGGGCTCTTTCTGTTTGGAGTTTGCATGTTTTCTCTCACAGTCCAAAAACATACAAATGGACTGGAGATGCCAAGTTGTCCCACCGTATGAATGTGCATGAGTGCGTTCTTTTGTGTGTCTGTCCTAAAATGGATCAAAAACATTTTTACATATTCTGAAGAATGGAGCAGTAGAACTGAGACAGTTTCTATACAGTAAAATGCATTTAAAGTTAACATTTTTTACTAGTGTAACATACTGGGGGGAAACAATATAACTTTTTGCATTTATTATTTTTGCATACTCATTCAACATAGAAATAGAATTATCACTTAAAATTCACATATTGGTTTGTACTTATTTTCCATTAGATTATTTATTTACATGTAATATGATCAAGGGAATATATTCAGCGGCCAAAAAGTAAAATGACAGTTTGACCATTTAAATACAATGTAATGAGGTTGCCTAAATTCTAAAAGTAAGTGGACAAAAGAAAGTCTGTGTTTTTCTGTGTTTTACACCGTGGAACTAAAACAGTAACACAGTCTAGTTACTTACATTTTTAGGTTAAAACATCCTCATTCTTATGATGCATTGTTAAATTCCAGTGAAAATATTTTCTATAAATGTTGAACAGAGTCCATGTTATCATCTTGAGCTCTCTTTTTCACAGCAACGCTGGTGGGTCTAATGGGTTCATAAGTTCAGAAGTGTACTAAGGTGTCCAAAGCCTGCCTTCATGCTGCTGCATTTACAGACTCCACTCTTTTGAGTAGGTTTTATACTAGATGTTGGTGTGAGATTGTGATGTTTAATGATTACTTCTGTATCAGATACTCCATTTCATCTTTTTCCAAGCACATTTTCTTTAGAAAATCCAATTCCACTGCTCCATAGCTGAGGCATGGAGACTGTTTCGTTAAAGTGGCTCATTGGCAATGCTTTTCGATGGAGAATATACATGCTGTGTGTCTAGAAGATGAAGAACTTGTATGCAGACTTATGAATTTCATAATGGTTTGTATGCAGGCCAAATCCATTCTGCAATTCTGGTTCTATATAACCCTACACATGACTCATAAGAAGCCAGAGTTAAACTGACCTGATGGCCTACAAGAGTGTCTCACTTACTTGGAATACATACTGAGCAATCAGTTTGAATACCTGTGGTACACACCGTTCACGCCCCCACACAAAGGTGTAGACTTATGAGTGAGAAGAAGACAAAAGCAGACACCAACCTCTGAGCTTCAACAAAGCCAGGATTGCATAAAAAATCTGGTTGTGGAACAAGACTGGCACTTTCATTCTTTTGGGTGAGGCACTGATATTGAGTTGAGATAAATAGAAAGGAATTTAGATCTACAGACACAAGATGACATAGTTTGTGGTCTTCACCAAATGATTATTTTCAAAACAAAGCCTGAGTCTTGACATTTACAATATTTAATAACTTTTTTACGTTACTATAAGAAAAAAAGTAATTTATGTTTTTACTATTTTTTTTCAAACCAGCACTTAATTACTGCTTACAATTACATCATTGTATAAATTATAATAAAAGTCTTTTTGGATGGTTTATTCAAAACTTCATTAAAAAGAAACTATTTATTTTATTATGTAATATTTTCCAATATTTGTATCAATATTCGATAATCAAAGTTATTGGCCCTGCCATGTAATCTCCAGTTTTGAAATATGATGAGTTATGTATTTTAATTTACAGATATACTTATTTTTCAGTCATTTTATAATCACCTTTACATTTTGCAATGCGTTTATATTTCTGGACACTTTTTGGCAGCTTCCCAGTGTCCAGAGGTTTAGTTATAACCTGTAAGCTTTCACAGAGCTATGATAATTTTATATACAATTCTGCAACACTGGGTTCATTTCATCTTAAACATTAATTCCAAACTTTGGAAAAACAGTGTTTAAAAAAGAACAACTGATATTAATCTGTTTCATATGCATGTTCTGTTATTGTATAATGAGTGCTGCAAGAAATATCTGGAGCCTAATCCATGTGCTTACACCACTGGTGTAGTTATATTATCACAGAACCATGCAGATATTATTATTGGTGAATTATTACTGAAAGTTCACTAAATTAAACTAACCTGTTTAATTTAACCAAACCTAAATGGTCTATTTGTGTCTCAGAAAGAATGCTGACAAGAATTTTTACAGATTACGATTACGGTTTAAATTAAGAACTAGTCAGGTGACTTCAAACGTAGGCCAAAAAATACTCTTTGGTTAAAATCTAATGTATGACTGCAGCAAGCCATTAGCAATAAAAATAAGAAAATTAACAAAAGTAAGGCCTAAATATAAAACTATGACACTTCACATTGATCTTAAATGCCTTATAATCTATGTTTGATCATCAAAGGCAAAGTTCAGTGAGCACCATAATCAAAAATTTGCCCTTGGTGATGATTTCACCCTCTGCCTCCCACTCTTGTGTGTATGAAAAGTGGCATTTCTGCTCCTAGAAACTGGCCTTTTCTCTTTCGGGAAAACCGAAGTAGTGACTCATATACATATCAAACAAACAGGAAAATTATTAGGACTCATCTACATATACAGCTTCATCCACAAAACCTGCCTTCCCCCCACACAAAAGTTCTCACACACACCTTAGTTTGGGGAGATATTTACATGTACAGGTTTGATTCAGATGTATTATGTAACTGTTCTGGATATTAGTTCTAATACAATATACAACACTATTTTAAAAGTTTGGATGATTTGTTCTAAAATAATAACACTAAAAATACACAGTAATATTATGATTAAATAATAATGGCCATTTAAGTCAAACTGAACAATTTCAATCCAATTCTCTGCAGCTACTCTTTAATCCAGAGGGTTTTTACAACAAATTCTTTTGGGATTAGATTTAAAGGACGTAAAAATGAAGATTGCCAACTTAAGAACCAATAAAGTTGAGATGTTTTTGGAAATGAAAGTGAATTAAAATTTGAATTGCAACATTTATTTAAAAATACTATTGCCAAAATTATGATTGTAAATTTTCATTTAATCACAGGCGATTTGTTTAAAAAGTCAATGAAGACATGGGTAATGTTTTATAGCTATGTCCAAATGTCTCACAGGTACCTTTTCTGAGTGTAAAAATATGCTTGTTATATAAAATAGTTATTTTATATTAAAAAAAAAGAACTACAGTGAAATACTGCCATCTTTAAACATTACAAATGTTTCATTATGTGTAATAGTTTCCTGTCATCTTACATATAATTTCATCCAAAATTTCAAATTATATCTCTGTTCTCTGTGGTCAATCTTCATAAATCTATTTTAAAGGAATGGCAATATTTTGTTTTCCTTTGGTCTTAGTACATAATTGTTGTAAAAACACATATTACAAAAAAGTTACCAATTTGTGAGGAAAATATAGAGCAAAATTAAAACGTGCCAACAACACTGTTTAATGGATGAAACTAAATGTATACTATAATTTTTTTTTCTTTAAGAAAATTAGGACATTGTGAAAGAATTTTCATTGCACAAATTTTTATTCATGCACAGGTGATTTGCACTAAAAGTGAATGGAAACAATGGCAATGTTGTACTACTTTGTCAGTCATTTCACATTCAAATAGTGAGAACATTTCTTAAGTTTCTTTAACCTTTTGTATTTTTCAATAAAATGTATTACGAAGAGGCAACACAATACAATCATTTTTATGTATCTTCAAAAAAAAAGTAAAAATATATAAATCTAAAATATAAATATGAAAACTGCTTTTATGTTATTTAAAGCAGAGGATCCAGATTTTAGATCTGCCTACACTCACTCACTCTCACCTCAGATGAACCCTTGACATTAACAAGGATACAGTCAGCACTCGTCTCTACATGCACCTAATTGAACAGAGGTGTGAGTGATATAAATGACTGCATACTAACAAGACTGCTTTCTTTCGTTTTTTTTCTCCCTGTGTGTTTCATCACTGCTGACTGGACTTGGTGTTGCAACATCTCGCACAGTGCAGGTATCATGTGGGCATTATTAACTCATCTCATGTTGGTGTTTTCTCAGCCCACGTAGTGAGTCAAGCTGTAAATGCCATTGAGATATCTGTCACTCACATCCACTGTGCTTTCAGAATCACCACTTCCAAGAAACTTACTTACTTACTGTACACTTTTCTTCCCTGAGGTCCACTTCTAATATGGTTTTGTGTACCAAAATACAGCCGTAATTTAATCTTACACACCCATTTTCCAGCCTCTCTTTATGCCTGAGATTTAAGGAGACTGTTTTTGTTACTTTGCCTTTAATACTAATCTAAAGTGAAGTGACTATTTGTCATTGTAAATGCCATAGCCCAGCACACACTGCACTACAATTAGATGCTTTCGTTGCATTTAACCCATCACACCCATAAGTGGTGCAGTGGACAGTCATATCGAGAGCTTGGGAAGCAGTGTTAGGGAAGGTAGCTTTAGGAAACCTACTGGTCTGGGAATGAAACCCATTATGTTCTGATCAAGGGGCCTTGTCCCATGATCCCTTGTCCACCACACCACCACTGCTGTTTATGTAAATGACCAGTTACACGTACACTCTGCCTGTAGAATATAGATGCATGTCAGGTGGATTTGAGATGCTAAATTGCCCGTAGGTGTGAGTGTGTGTGTCTGTCTGTGTGTCTGCCCTGTGATGGACTGGCAATCTGTCAAGAGTGTTTCCCTGCCTTTCGCCATGTTTGAGCTGGGATAGGCTCCAACGTCCTCCTGCGACCCTAATTAGGACGATCAGAAATTGACAATCGGGCAATCAGAGAAGTGTGAGTTAGTAAACCTTTCCCACTACAGACATTTTAGAGAAAAGCACTTGAGGAAAGAGTTCTTCTTGAATCAGATCTCAAAATTTATTATCAGTGCCACAAAAACTGATCATAGATGATCTTTCTGTTGAGATTGTGTGTGACATTTTTATGGCTAACATTAGGTTCCAAATGGTCTAAAATCACAAAATATTGTGATTTTATTCGGTGCTATCTTAATGATGACTTTGACTGCCCCACAGCTTAAGTTTTGCATTTTTAGAAAGGGTGTAGATTTGATCATTTTTGTTCTACTCAGATAAAAAAAATAATTCTAACATTTTCAAGAGTATAAATTCCAAATAAAAAAAGACAAGTGCATTGCAGTTTGTTCTAAAATAAACCTATTATACTGCTGGTTTCACTATTTAAACAGAGCATAGATGGATGAGATGAGATGGCTTTAGGATGGTGGCTTTTGATCATAGCTGCAGTGGGTGGCTGTGTGTGACATTTCATAAGAAATATGCTTACCCATCATCACCACCATCTAACCCCACAAATGGCTGAAAACCAACTGTATGCAATCTTTCATTTGAAAAGAAAACACATAAAATGGATAAATTAAGCAAGTGTATAGATCCAGAAAATGTAATCATATCATGGCCAAAAGAATTAGACTGAGCTCTGTAGCTCCTGTGCCCCGTGTACTGTTGTTACTCTTATGGGTATTTCTTTATGTGCTGTTTACAATCAGAACATTATGGTCTTGTCATAAAATGCTGTTTAGCAACACGGGACACCATATGTGTCATGTTCAGGTCTGTGCTTTCTTTCGGAAGCTGTGTTATGTGTTACGGCCCACATATTTATTCAGAGTGGGAGTATATATTATTGCGGGACTTTCCACTTCAACACAGTCAATGACTCTTCTGACCTTCACTTTTAATGATGAACATCTTGCAAACCTGCATGCTGACATTATTTGAAAACATATACACTCACTGGCCACTTTAACAGGAGTCTTGTAACTCCTGTTTGCTGCTATACAGTAAGGCATCTGGTGATTCTAGTACTATGTTAGCATTAGGCTAAGCTAATAGCACTGCAATCTATTGGCTGTTCTAGATGAACCATGGACATCTGAATCTTCTAAGAGACATCTTATAAGAAATCATTGTTTTTCCCAAAGACAACAGAAATTGTAGTCATCTCCAGAATTCTTGGTGCCCTTCGTGAAACAATACATGGTGGAAATGTTCCTCCGCGTTCCTCTACTTTCGAGAAATGGCTTACCACTTAATATTTTTTAGAACATTTTCCTTAAAGATTAGATACCTCTAAATAATATTTTAGGTTAAACCGAAAGAAAATAGCATCTTTATGGGAAATAACTTGCCAACATTCAGCGTATCATTGTGTATTATCATTTCCTTTTTCACAGGAAAATAAAAATAAGGTTACAAACGTGAAATTCCGTGGTCATAAATCGACATGGGTATAACCAAAGTTACCAACTACCAACATACAGAAAGTTGTGAAGGGGGAAACTGGGAAATGGTGGTGGAAAGATAAGGTTACCGTTAAGCACAATTAGGGTAGCGATCACAAGGTTTGAAAGGATGAATCTATTGCAACAGGACCAACAGGAGGGTACATGAGCACTACACTGTCCCACCATATAGTAAGGAGGATGGTAAAAGAGCCAAAGAGGAACATAGTTTCAGTCATGGGGCTTTCACATTTCAAAATCCAGTCAGGCACCACCTCCATGACCAGAAGCTTTTTGGAGGAGTTCCACTAAAAGAAGCCTTTCCTCAGAGCAAACCACAAAACGCAGTGCCTGAACTTTACAAAATGTCACTGAAACTACAAATAGACTGTGATGTGGTCAGTGGTACTTTTTGGTCCTGCACAACATTGTCACGTTTGGCATAAAAATGCAACTGAATACAAAGAAAACACCTGATACCCACTGTTGAAAACAGTGCTGAATCATTGATGCTTTGAGGCCGGTTTGCTGCTGAGAAAATCAATGGCATAATTAATTAAACAAAATACCTGGAGATTTTAGCCCAAAATGCTAGAAGCTTGAAATGTATGCATGGCTGGACCTTTCAATAGGATAGTGACCCCAAAATCAAATCAACGCCCAAACAGAAATGGCTATGAGGACACAGAAACAAAGTTTTGCTTTAGCCCAGAGTCAACAAGCCGAGAGCAAAGAATATCAAAATCAAGGAATCAAAAAAATGTTCTGCATTTAAGAACTTGTTAAAGTTGCATAAACCCTTATGATCTTGGTCATTACCAGAATTGGCTTGAAGAAGCCTCCACTGATGGGAGATACTGCATCAAACTTCCTTAATGCAGATTCAAATATTTTAGGAAACAATGTTTGTTACGGAAAAATGGTTAAAACCTGAGACTTTACTCAATGCATTTGAAGTTTGTTAAATATATCATTAAATATATGACGAGGAGAGTTCTCTCACGGATGTCATTTGGAACGTTTTTCTGAAGTAAGCTGTGTTTATTACATTTTAGAGTCTGTAAAAAAGACTAATCTTTTGAGGACCCCTGAAGGTTCCTCTCTAGGTCACCAGAAAACTGATTAGACGCATCAGGTGAGAGAGCAGGGGGAAAAGTGCCTCCACATTGAAGAGCCAACCCTTTTTAAATGTTGTGTTTAGGTGAGTTTAAAAAGAAAAACTGTCCACATTGAGGAATAGTTCTTGGAAGAACTGTTAAATTGATGAAGGAATTTTATATCGCATGAAGGTTCTTTACAGTTTTAAAGGTTTCTTCACCCTCATGCTCTCACGTCGAAAAACGGCCCTTCTGTGGCCTCACTCAAATCGTGGCACTTTGTTTTAAGAACACAATAAAGTTAAACAAATAAATAAATACAATTATTGCAGTGCTTTATAAAACTTATTTACCAGCCATGATCCTAGTCAAGTAATATTTTTTGGAAGTAGTTTGCTGTAGTGACAAACTCTCAGTATGTTGTTTTTTTGGGTTTTTTTTTTTACCATCACAACTGTTCATGGACAATAAAAATTTCTGTATTGCCAGATATTTTTCCATTCTTAGATCTTGGTCTGGTGATGTGATTCATTTCCTATCATACCATCAAAGCTGTCTACTTTAGCAGGTTCATTACAGTACACTAATTTTCTACAAAGGAATGAATGAACCACATCCATCGTCCGTGTGCTTCGGGTTTTGACCGGATGTGCTACGACATCTGGGCACTTTCCCTCAACGGTGTGATGAATACTACGCTTTCAGACACACTAATCCTCCTGGAGTGATCATGCTGGAGGGATTGGATTGGATAGTGCCCTGGGTTTGCGCACTTTTGGAATTTTGACCAGAACCAATAATCATGGAAGTATACTAATGGTATACTAATATAAACTGTGGGTGATTTCCACCACAGTTGACCGAGCACCTCAGATATCATGTGCTTTTGTGATTTTACAGCACACTTCCCATTCAGGAAGGCAGACAGTATGTGGTGGCACAGTCTTGACCCAGCTGACCCACTCTCACTGGGTTACTCATCAGCAGGGGCTGAGGGAGGTCATGGAGAGGGGAATCCCGGGGACAGTGACCCAACACACACACACAACCTTTCCGCCGCCCGCTCTGACGACAACTTTCCCCTCAGCTACTCAAGCAGGGAGTCTCTGTCCTAAGGAACTAGAGTCGACCGCGGATGGTTAAACCTTTCAAGCATAGAAGGGCGACGCTTTAGCCAAGCCCCTCTTAGCCACATATTCACTCATGTTGAAATAACTTTTAGTACTAATTTAAATGTTCGAGTTCAATGACGTCCAACGGGAATTTCAGTCTCCGCTTAAGGGACTACTTTCCGCTCCACACGGTCGCAACTAACCACGCGTCGTCCTCCGCGTCCCTTTCACTTTAAACTGGTTTTCTTCAGCCCCACACTGACGGCGACATTAAACCCCAACTAGTTTTAGAGCTCCTGGCGTTACCGCGGTGAGTTAAACCTCAAGCCCAAGCAGCGCGACTTAGCGTCCAGGTCTCCCGCTTCAGTCGGGGCCGTCATGAGGTCGCTCCCTGGCTAGAAAAAACGGGGACACGCTTCCGCTAAAAATACCTGTCTACGACTATATTTGGGTTGGCTGGAACACAATCAAGGGTCTAAAATAAACGGACCCGCCCCGGCGCTCTGAATGAAGGATCCGCTATCTCACACCGCCGGGCCGCCCGCTGCTAAATTTAGCAACACAGCTTGCGTCAATCACGCGCCTCAGTGCGTCAAGCTCCCGCCCCGCCCCCGGCCGATCGCCATTGGTTGGAGTGACCCCGCGAACGAGGCGTTCCGCCCGCTCTGATTGGCCGCCGCAGATTATTTGGCGACGCTTAGCTATTTTATTTGACGATTTAGCGCGCGCGCCGGCACGTTTTTTCTTTCTTTCTTTCATTCTTACTTTTTTTTTCCTCCCAAAAAATCAGTGCATCTTTCTGATAGATCAACCATCTTGAAAATAAACTATTCAAAAACACAAACAAAAAGTGTGCCTGATCTATTAAATATAATAATTACATTAAGAGTGTATTACATTATTAGATTTGATAAAGATGTTGGGCTGCACACCACCTGTTGAAATCCTGACAGTAGTGAGAAACTCCAACACTTTAAAGGTGATACAAGAGTGGAGGATGTATGTGATTTTGAGGTCAGAGATCAGAGACTGATTTGAAATAACATATATATATATATATATATATATATTATATATATATATATATATATATATATATATACACAAAACTGTGAAATGTGCCCTAGCATGTGGAAAAAAGAATTTTGGCCTAAAACTCCTAACATACTCAGATCCTTGTATACCCACTGAAGCTCTGAAGCACGTCCAGCCTCTATAAGCACAGGAAGTTTTGTTAGGTCCTGTCTGGGTCTGAGAAACAACAAAGCGCCAACTGAAAAGAATTACAATCCAGCTCAAAAAAGGAATTAAGGTTGAGGCCTAAATGTCAGTGACCAAAAACTGAGGGCTAAATAGACACCCATGCCTACAGACCGGCCTGCCCTTGAGAATTATCAAGAACTTCCTGTTTGGAAATGCAGCAGAATGTGTCAAATTTGTAGTTTGGGATAAACCTTCATCACATACATCAAATACCTATTACAAGACAAATCATTTTGCTGGTTTGGTAAAAGTAAAGGAAGTGTCGATCTTTCTGGTTTGTTAGCTTCGGAGCTCAGAAGCACAGGAGTGAACTGCTAATATGTTTTGTGGGTTTGGTTAAATCTGAGTTTTGCTTTCATAGTAGCTTCATGTGACTGGATTAATGGGACCATGTAGCTCCTAATATTAAATGATGATACATCTGCAGGCTCGCAGGAAACCCACTGCTGGCTGGTAGCAGCTTGTGCTTTTGATCACGTGCTCTACCGCGCCGTTCGCGGAGCCCACCAGTCGTGGAGTCAGAAAATCACCACACGCTTACACACGCTCTGGCATTGTGTGTGTGTGTGTGTGTGTACTCTGTACCGGCGAGCTGGCCGGGGTGCGCGCGCGCGCTCTACGTCACCTCTCCCATGGCGTCACATTGACGTAGCGCACACCAGGCTCGCTATGTTAGAAGGCAGGCGGCGCATAAATGTGCTATTAGACTTGGAGCGGCTCTCAGCGCGGCACATAAACACACACACACACGCAGAGAGAGGCCCGGGCGCAGGTGGCTCCCCCTCCGCTGCCACACGGACTTATCTCACTTTCACTGACAGAAAAAAGAGAGAACAGAGAACGCGCTCTGTTTTTCTGGATGAAAACTCATCCGCTTCGGCGTCCAGAAGATCAATTCAACTTTGTCTTTTTTTTCCTTCCTCTCTCGCTCTCCCGCTGCAAACTTCTGCTGGATATGCACAGGGAATTTTTAGGGCACTAACAACATATGTAAAGACGGAACCGCTACAGCAAACAAGTAAGTGAGACTGTTTTTAATTCACCCGTTCTTCGTTTTCATATTCTTTAACGCGCTTGTGCTCTGAATAGCCGCCACATGCATTTTTTTCCGTGCCCGTTATCTGGCAGCGCTGGCAGCAACTTTTTCGTCCGCGTGCTCTTACCGGAGACCTGTTGAGCGCTCGAGCCGCACCGGCGCGCGCCTGTCTGTGTGGGGGTGTGTATGTGAGTGTGTGTGTTAGAGAGAGAGAAAGAGAGAGAAAGAGAGAGAGAGAGAGAGAGAGAGAGAGAGAGAGAGAGAGAAAAGAGAGAAAGAGAGAGAAAAGAGAAAGCTGGACCGGTCCGCCGCGAACGGCTTTAGTCGAACGCGCGAGAAGCTCTGGCCCTTCTGGTTGTCATGGAAATGGGCGGCGCTCAGATGAAAGCAGCGAGGAAAAAGGCGCCCGCGCGACGCGCTTTTTATATCATTTGCCTTTATTAACGTTCTAAATTCCATCCCTCGCGCGCGCTGTTCCTTCAGCTTGTTTTGTTTTATGTGACGTGACGTAAGCCCACCTTCTCTATTCCTTAATTTTCTTTTCTTTTCCTTTATTTTCTCTCACTTTTCCTTTCCTCTCTTTCTTTTTTCGCTCTTTCTGCCTCATTATCTTTATTATATTATCTGGTCGTGTTTGAGCGTTAAATCTCAAAAAACAAAACAAAAAAAAACGAAGAAAAAGGAATACACCGGTCCCATAATTTTCTTTTCACCAGTTCAAGTCCTCTGTCTCCTTCTTCCCTGAGCTGGAGATCTGAAGGAGCCACTTCCCTCCTGTGGCTCATCCTCGCAGTGAGCACCCACGCTGCTTTGCCTCACTGCTGATCGGCGTGTGTTAAGCATTGATATAGCTGAACAAAGGTGTGATTGCACAGTGACGGAAGCGGCTGCACGGGGTGATCACAGAACACTCACACACAGCAGGCGGGATAGGGCGTTGCCTGATCTGCTGGTTGAGCCGCGTCACTGAATATTGTAGCGCATGTAATAAAGCAAGCTGGACTTTTCGCGCAGTTGCTGGAATATTAAAGCTGCTACAGGTCAGGAGCTGCTGGCTCAGGGGGCCAATCAGATTTAAGGGGGGATTCTCTCTCTTTACACTTTAGCTGTCCGGTTAGAGTGCACAACGCCATTAAATCTGTGTGCGTGTGTGTGTGCGCGCGCGTGTGTGTGTGTGTGTGTGTGTGTGTGTGTGTGTGTTATGTGCTCATTCCTTTCTCTGAGCTATGTTTGCTGGGAAGCCTCTGTGCCTTATTGAACGAGCAGACGAGCGCGTGCTTATGGGCACTGTCGCGGTGCTCCTGATTTACCAGGCTCCACACACACACACACACACACACACATACACACACTTTGAATTTTATACATAGACACACAGATAGGCCACTGACACTATGAAGCACGCAGACAGATACATACACACACACACATACTGTTGGGAATTGTGATCTATTACGCGTATCTGTGTGTTTATGTATGTCAGTAAATGTGTGTGTGTGTGTGTCATCATCTCGAGCAACTAAAACTTTTTCCCCTCCATTGTAATATCAGTTCAGTTTCAATCAATTTATTTACAGACACACACAGAGGCACACACACACACACACACACACAGGAAACACAGGAGAGAGAGAGGAAACACACACAGGCAGAAACAGAGAGAGAGAGGTGAGAGTGGGGAGAGAGAAACACACAGGAAACAGAGGAGAGAGAGAGAGAGAGAAACACACAGAGAACAGAGAGAGAGAGAGAGTGAGGAGAGAGAAACACACAGAAACAGAGAGAGAGGTGAGTGGAAGCACTGAAACAGAGGAGAAGGAGGTGAAGGTGAGGAGAGAAACACACAGAAGGTGAGGGGTGGGGGAGAGGGTGGGAGAGAGAGGTGGGAGGTGGGAGAAGAGCCTGCAGGAAACAGGGGAGGTGAGGTGGGAAGAGAGCACGCACAGAGCAGAGAGAGGGGGAGGGGTGGTGGGGAGTGAGAGAGAGGAGAAACACACAGAAACACAGAGAGGTGAGTGAGAGAGGTGAGGTGGGGAGAGAGAGAGAGAGGGTGGGGTGAGGAGAGGCACAGAGCAGAGAGGTGGAGGTGGGAGGGGAGGGGTGGGAGAGGGAGGGGTGGGAGAGGTGAGGTGAGAGAGAGCACTGGGAACAGGGGGAGAGGGAGTGGGGAGAGAGAGAGTGTGTGGGGAGAGAGAGAGAGAGGAGTGGAGAGAGAGAGAGAGAGAGAGAGAGAGAGAGAGAGAGAGAGAGAGAGAAACACAGAAACACGTCCCCTAAAGCTGTGGTAGATATCCCAGAGTATGCAGGCCTAGAAAGATAGGAAAACTACAATAGGGTGAAAGAAGAGCTCGGCCGTAGTTAGTTGTAAACATGAAATTCTGATGATTTATTTGATTATTGTTATATTTATTTATTAATTTATTTATTCCTGCTAAGTTAGAGACCCCTCGCCTGATCAGAATGCTCTGTTGAGGTATCGAGCTCGCCGTGATCATTTCACTGAGTGCTCTGTCCGCCAGAGGGCGCTCTCGCTGCGCTCCGCTCAGGTGGATTGCGACCCCGCGCAGCCTGAACCCAAACACCCGCCCGAAACAGAGCCGAGCGCTTCCACTGTCCGCTCACACCTTCTCCAGCCGCCTCTTCAGCAGCCTCCTCACACGAGCTTCCTCATCACACTCAGCTTTCCGGCACTTTTTCCTTTTTCCCTCCACTCTCACCGCCCAGCGCAGGCTTCTAGTTTTCTCTTCTGCCTCTCTTTTTTAAACTTCTTTCTTTCTTGCTTGGTTGTGTACTGGGCTGCACCAGGGGATCCTCCAGTGTCTGCAGAAGGTGAACACACAGGAACAGCTGCTTTGTTCTCTTTCTCTTTTTTTACTCGCTGTTCTGTTTTAACGGGGTGATTATAATTTCAGCAGTTTTGCAGTTTCGGCGGTCTGAATTTGTGCATCTGAATGGAAATATAAAGCTTTTTCCCCATCTAAATGCATGGCTGGATTATATCTGTTATTTCATTTTGTGCATTTTTTTCATGCAAAAGGGGGCCAAAAGAACCCTGAAGTCTTTGGAGTGTATCTTTTTAATCTCTCTCTCTCTCTCTCTCTCTCTCTCTCTCTCTCTCTCTTTCTCTCACTTTCTCTCTGTCTCGCACTATCTCTCTCTCTCTCTCTCTCTCTGTCTCTCTCTCTCTCTCCCTCTCTGTCTGTCTCTCTCTCTCTCTCTCTCTCTCTCTCTCTCTCTCTCTCTCTCTCTCTCCCTCCCTCTTCAGCCGCCGGTTCGGAAGAGCGCGTGCAGTCGAGCTGTGAGTCCCAGGATCCTCGCAGCGCCGCGCGACCCCTCAGAGCATCAGTGTCCGAGTCCCGCCGCGTGCCCGCCCCGCGCGCCACTCCGAGCACGATTCAGCGAGCAAAGGGTCCGCCAGGTACCGAGACACCCACTGCCCCCATCCCAAACACAACCCAGCCCTGCTTTCCTACAGAGCCGCACTGCCTCCAAACGAGCGCCTGTTGATTTATCCGTATTTTTTGCGTTCACACTCCAACGCGCTGAATCCGCTTTGTTCCATTTTATGTGTTTGAAAGCGTCCAGAAGTGCCCATTTTTTCTTCTCCTTTTTTGGCATTATTGAAATTCAATATATATATCTATATCTATATATATCTATATATATAATTGGTTTAGTGCGAGAATGTGAGAAGTGTCCAGGGAGGGAATGCTGGGAGTGGAGACTGCACTCAGCTGGAGGCGGTTTGGAAACGTGTCGGTTTTGTGCGTAATTGCGCACGGATCGTTCAGGTCCTTTTAAATCTTATCTTTTGTAGTGCTCTGAAAAAAAGAAAGGAAACGAGAGGAAAGCAGAGTTGGAAAGCGGGTGCTTAGATGTTCAGGAGTGGAAATGCTTTTTTTATGATCTGATGATCGTGTTCCGGGATGGGTTATAAAATGTGCGCTGTGTTTGTTATTAATGCTGATTGCGCATGTGCAGTTCAGAAGCCCATTGATTCCCCTTATGAACTTCTGATCTTAGGCTCTTCTGTGTGTGTGTATGTGTGTGTGCGTGTGTGTGTGGGTTGGTTGATCTCTTGTCTGTTAGATCTATGGCATTGTGACAATGAACAGGCGAGCACAGTTATTGGAGCAGCTGCGTTTTGTTCATCTAAAATGCAGTCCTCGAGGTCAGACCATCTCCAGTCCCTTTAACATAAGTTTGTTTGTATTCCTGTCTTGGTGGGAAGGTGTGGGGGGCCTTTTCTCTTGCATTCACGCTCTCATACACACACACACACTCACACACACACACACACATACACACTGGCCTGTGCGCGCTCCCGGGTTGACTCAGTGCTGGTGTGATATTTGAGTGCAATTTTCCACTGTAATGGCTTGACGCAGTGGCGTTTGCAGACTCTTGCTTGTTTGTTGTGTGTGTGTGTGTGTTTGTGTGTGTTGGGGGGGTGGGAGGTGGGTAATGACCCAGGCGAGTTCATGATTTAATATTTTTAAATATAAGTCACTACTACACCTTTGGTGAGCTCAGGAACAGCTATCCTTCAGATTTAAAATAATATTGACTGATCCCAAATAGCAACAGCCTTCCCTTATTTTTGCAAAGCAAAAAAAAAAAAAAAGTATGTTTTTTACAGTGTTTCACAAACCTCAAAAACATTTTTTCTTGTTTTTTTCCCATATGTTTTAGGTCAGGAAGACAAAAAGGCATGATTTATAGGAAAGGAAAAAAGGGGAAAACGACTGACTGTATGTTAAATCAGAAAAATAGGCCATCTTTTAAGGATTTTAGCACAAACATTGGAAAGCTATTCCAAGAGCAATGCAATTGATTGATCTTTTTTATTTAAACCAACTCTGGAAATTTTCACAGCTTTATATATACATTTTGGATTTTTCGCATTAAAAAAAAACAAAATTGCTGCCTTGAAAAGCTATAACAGCAAATCAGCCCATTTTTACAGATTTGGAAGTCTAATTTCAGAGACTTAAATGTTTACTTTTGAAGCTACAGCAACAAATCAGTAGTTTTTCCAACAACAACATCAGCAACAACAATAATAATAACAGAAATATTGATTTTCATATCAAAACAAAACAATTAGTCATTCTTTAGAGCTGCACCCACTCAAATCTTAAAAAGTGTCCAAATAGACACTCAGATCACCAGCTCAAGTTAAAGCAGCAAGTCTGTCTCTCTCAAATCTTTAAAAGTAACACATGTACTTTAGTCAAAGCAACAAATCTTTAATTTCCATTATATGCTATTCACATTCACCACTTCATGGTCTCCGTCCTAGATCAGTTTACTCTGTTAAATAACAAGGAAACCTCTTTGGATGAATATTTATTATTGCAGCTTATACTCTAAACAATAACCCTAAGCTGTTTAAATGTGTTCTTAAAAATGTCATTTGTAATTTCATGAATTTTAAAATAACCTACAAAGTCTTAAAATACTGTCATTAAGTTATTGCCTCTTGATTTTTAAAATACATTCATTTTTGTGCACTGCTGTCCCTGAGGTGGTCCCTCATGTCCTGGGACAGGTCTTCAGCAGGTTTATTTAAAAGACATAACGGAACCAAATTCTGTGCCAGATTTTCATATTTTTTTCAGCTGCGTTGTCTTCATAAACCCTCTGACTGCAGCTTTTATTTTTCTGTTTAAAACGTGCCATGGAAAGGAATAATGCCTATTTCTAAATCACATAATGTAAACCCTTAATCCTGATACCGTTTTGTAACTTTGAGGGCATATTTTTTCTGGTAGTGTATAGTTTTTCAAAAACAGCAAATAATCTTTCAGCAACCTGCTTCTGCAAGAATGAACACTAACATAGTATGTGTGTGTGTGTGTGTGTGTGTGTGTGTTTGTTGTGGGATTGCATGAATGAGAGAACAAGGTGATAAATGCATTTGACACGGCTGAAACAGTTACAGCAGTTAAACGAAAGACACTCAGATGGGAGGTGTGTGTGTGTGTGTGTGTGTGTGTGTGTGTGATGTGGGTGGGTGATGGGGGGGTGCAATAAGAAACTTTGAGTCATTCTCCCAAAACTCCACGTAACACGTGACGTCACATCCCCGTCCCGCGCTCTTCCACTAAATAGATTACAAATTTATTTCTAATAATTATTTATGATTCATTCTAAAGTGTTTGTGGTTTTTTTGTATCGTACATTAATATATATAATATATTATGTTATATAATAAATGTATTCGTTGTTGAAAAATCAAAATTCAAGAAAATACAATTAATTTTAAAACCATTTAATATATAGACAGATTTGTAGATGACCAATATAAATAAATTGCGCTTAAAGACTACTTTTGACTAAGGACTCACCGTCAGCACACACACACACACACACACACACACACACACACGTGCGCGCGCGCAACCTGCGCAACTTCGGCTTGTAATAAAGGCGCCGGTAAAAGAGTTTCATATTGTAATATTCGCCGTCAATTCCGCTTTTGCAGATGTAAAATGAAAGATCTGCGGTGTGTGTGTCTGTGTGAGTGTGTGTGTGTTGGTTCCGCGCTGTCACTGTACAGAAACTTGGCTTCTTAATCCACAACTTTTCATTTGAACTTTCCGTTCCACCTTAAACGGTGAAGTTCCAGTCCGGCGCCTCCAACGCCACTAACTGCAGCACCTTTTAAGGTGGAATGGAAAATTCGTACAAGAAGCCAACTTCAGCCTGGTGACATTGTAGCAATATCATGTTCATTCATATTCATAATATAATCATAAATATTCGACACAAATATTAAATAACTCATAGTGTCAAAATAACAAAGCTAGCCAGATCTGATGTGTGTGTCTGTGTGTGTGTCTGTGTGTGTTTATGGGTATGGATCCATGTGTGCATGGTACTGTCACACAGTGCAGTTCATAAGTAACTGGACAGTGACACGGATTGTTCTGTTTTGGCTCATTGCTCTGACTCATTGGAGCTGAACTGAAACAACGGCCATGAGGTTAAAGTGCAGAATGTCAGTTTTAATTTGAGAGATCTGAATAAACCATACAGAAATACAGCCTCCCGTTGCTCTTTTCAGGGGACCACAAGTAATGGGACAAAGGGAACATGATCTTATGTCAAAATGTCAGCACCGAGTTGCAAATCCTTTCCATCCAAGACTCAGTGCCTTCGTTGATCAAGATCTACCAGGAGTATTCTTTCAGTTCTTTAATCCTGTAGAGTTGTATGTATAGTCCCATCTTCAGCAAGTGAAATCCTGCTCATGCTGGATTGAATCACAGAAAACTTTAAAACAGTTGATGTTCTTGGATGTTGTGCTGCAAGGTGAAAAGCCATCCACAGAGTTTTGAGGCATTCGGTTGGATCTGAGCAGCAGAGATTGATCCATTCTGGAAAACTCTGCCACATCATCAATGAACAAACGAGCAGATCCAGATCCCCTCCCGCCACTCAAGCCACCATGCATTAGAGATGAGGCGGTACACAATCAGTTTCTTCATTCTTTAGACTTTCTAACCCATCACTCTGGAACACTGATCTTCCGAAGACCTGATTTGGTGATATAGAACCATTTTTACCAAAGTCTGTGTATAGAGTAGTTAATACTGCACTTTTCTTTATGAATATGTTCATTCCACCAGTTACTTATGGTCCACTGAAAGTAAAGATAAATCATTTGCTAAATTGTTCAACTTCAGTATCAAGTGGTACAAAGACTGGAAATCAGACTAGTATCATCAGAGCCTGCTGGTTCCAGTCTTGAGCAAGTACAAAATACCATAAAACTGGAACCCTCGATTGACCAATGGGAAGAGCACAGTTCCAGTTATCTTGTACAGGATATTTGAGAACTGTGCAGTGGAAAAACACCATCTGTATGGTTAATCCAGTAATAATCTAATCAAAATTAATAATATGTACTTAACCCATATAGTCATTGTTCAAGTCCAAAATGCTGATGTGCAGAGCCATAACAACAGATTTTTTTTTTTCTCACTATTGATTTATGCCATCATACCTGTCACGCTAACCTAACATTTCCAGGGGCATTTCTCTACTAACTCTTCACTAACAGAATGTCCATATCTAGTTGTTTTATTCCTAAGGCTTATTTATCAGATACACTCTAATATAAGAAAGGTTCCTTTGGAAAGATTTTATAAACTTAAAGGATCTTCTCAATTATCTATCTAGCAAGAATGATTCTTTGAACCATTTAAAGACAAATCTTAATCAATCAATTCTCAAAATATCTGCAGTTTGATAAGAAATGTTCTGTTGTAACAAGGCAGAACGGATCACAGTGGTGGTGATGAGAACAAAATGATAAAAAATCCATAAACTCAACATCTAAGAAGTTATTCCTCCAAATAGTTACAAATATTCTGCCGAACGCTTGTGACGTTGTTTTACTATAGTTTTCAGAATATTCTTGCTCACACCAATGGAATAGGGAGGAACATGCAGGATGTCAGGAGACAAAGAAAACTGAGAGAGTGAGTGAGTGAGTGAGTGAGTGAGTGAGTGAGTGAGTGGGTGAGTGAGTGAGTGAAGATTTCATATAAAACTCAGAAGAAGGTCTGTATAGGCTCAGTGGTCATTTTGGTTCCTTTTTTAATCAAACCACCACTGTGTTTTCTAAATTAACCATTTCAAATGAAACAGCTATCAATGAATTTTATAACTAATTCTTATGACAAAATTCTTAGGAATTCTTAGGAAAGGAATTTCTTTTTAGAAGGTTCTTTGTGAAAACAATATTAGTTTTTCTAAAGACCCTTGTTTCAGAATGTGAATGATCTAAATATAATTAAAAAAATGCATTAGCTCTTTAGTTTAGGGGTTGACCATTTACCTTTCTATTGTAAAAGTGTTTCTTCACCACATCTCTCTCTCTCTCTCTCTCTCTCTCTCTCTCTCTCTCTCTCTCTCTCACCACAGACATGCCCTGCGTCCAGGCTCAGTACGGACCCGTACCCCCCGGGTCCAGCTACTCCGCCCAGTCGTTTGGTTACTCTGAATACAATGCTGACCTCATGACGACAGACTACGCCAAGTGCGAGCTTGGGGGAGGCGAGATTTCAGCGGCTGCTGCCACTACCTCGCTGCCCAGCTTCAATGTCTTTGTGGAGGGTGGCTTTGAGCCCAAGCCCTCTTGTCTGTACCAGTTGCCCCCTCAGAGGCCCACCATCAAGAAGGAGGAGGAGACTTACCCTCCAATGGAGGAAGCTATGAGTGGCTCCATGTACTTTAAGCAATCTCCACCCTCGACACCCCCAACCCCACTGCATCCCGGACCACCTGGGACATCCTCCTTCCTATGGGATGACCCCCATGCACTGCCCCCTGTCCCCCAGCCCTGCCTCATGGAAGGCACTCTGAAGAGTCCACGTTTTCCTCACTTCTACGAGCCCCCGCCACCCTCTTCCAGCGGCTATGAGCCGCCAATGGGACTGCAGCTCCGTCCTGAGCGCTCTCCTTCATCTTCGTCCTCCTCGTCCTCACACCAACCACCCAGCCTGGACACTCACCCGCACACACATGCACATTCACACATGTACCCTCTAAACATGGCCAAGCCTGGTGGCCTGGCCTTCCGATCACTGGGCATGAGCCAGTGCCCACCATCCCTACTGGGAGACAGCCTGCCATCACCACCCAGCCGGGCCAGCTCTGGGGAGGGCACGTGTGCAGTGTGTGGAGACAATGCTGCCTGCCAGCACTATGGGGTCCGGACATGTGAGGGTTGCAAAGGCTTCTTTAAGGTAAGAAACCAGAGCTCCTACTACCTAGCCCATAAAAAATCCAATTGTTTCTCTACCCAGAGAGTAACAATTCTCCCTTAATGAAAAATTACCCTGCCACTCAACATTGCCAGACTACATATAATAGAACATATCCAGTACACCAAACATGGTTAGCTTTTATACTTTATCCCTAATGAGATAAATGTCCTCCATTTACCTGGTTTATTATTATTTTTCCTGAGGGGCACTTAAATTTGCATAGGTTTGTGGTTCAAAAATAGTCATAATTCAGTTTTACATTAGCATTTTCTAACCTTTCTTTATTTGTGAGAATTGAACAGGCTTTTCAATTCTTATTACTGTGTTTCTAACACTGATATATGTAAATGAAATCTGTTCTGATTGGCTGCCCTGATTGAAAAAAGAATAATTTAAGTGGGAGTGGGTAGGGCTGAACTGCTTTTGGTTGTAAGCAGATTTATGTGTCAATGTGTTCATGTCACCAAAGCGGTGATTTCAAAAAAGTTGCTTTTGCAGAATAATTTTCATTTTAATGACCTTTAAAAGGGAATGGTATGTTTTTAAACACTGATAGTGTTTATATTCTACTCTTTTCCCCCCTAATAAATTAGGACATTTTTGTTTCCCATTATATGGCAATTTTAAAAGGAACAGCATCATGAAAAACAAAGTGTGCTTGAGGATGATCAAAATTTTAACAATATTTAAAATATCTAAATGGATCTAGTCTCTACAGCTTGTAAAAATAAGCCTGTTTATGAGTTTTTTTGTGGCTGTAGTGTCACATATTCCTGCACATTCAGCCTGCAGCAGTTTAGCCTGCCCATTCCCATTGAAGTGGTACAAGTGCTGCTACTGCAGGCAGTCTGTTGGAGAGGTATCAGAGTAAAATCGTGGGGAAACAATTAAACCTCGCTTCATTTCTGGCCGTCAAGAAGGAAATGCATCACTGCAGCCTTTGCACTGCAGAAGTTTATTGCTTTTTTCCAGCGATCTTGAGGATTTACGTCTGAACTGTTTCCAAATACAATTCTTCTTGCTCTGTGTTTTGAACTTAAAAATACAGGCCATTTAGATACAGTAGCTTTAAAGGCAAAATAACAAAACTGTAACTGTAAAGAATAAAAAGAGATGGGAAAATAATTTTTTTTTGAGTGGGCAAGAATTAAATTAAATACAATTAAATATATGTGTGTTTTGCAATGGTGTTCGTCATTAACACACACCTTGGATCCAAAAAATATAAGAATTCATTCATTTTACAACAATGAAATTATTCAAATGTACATTACATTTTTTTGTTTACTGATCTGAATGCAGTGGATGAAGGGGAGAATGCCAAAGGCCCCAAAAGCCAAGATTTATTGAAGTTTCAAAACATGCTAAAAAAGGCCCACCACCAATTAGAACATCTCTATGCATGCACAACCCTCGAGTGTTTATTAATTGCTATTTTGTCTTCTTTTGCCTGGATTGTGTGGAATGCATATGGAAAGAGCTTGCTGTGTTACATGTCAAATTGTGTTTGTATGCGGCAAGTGCACTGTCATTTGTTTATGCTGCTGTGTGGCCACCATGATGGGTGTTGTTAATTGTGTATTCATTAGGGCTCATTAGTGTTGTTCTTGGTGTGAATGGAGCTTTTGGCTGAAGAGCGGCACGCTGCTCCAACATGCTCTCCGAGTACGAGGTTCAGGGTGAAATGGCTATTGTTACACACTCTTCAGGCTTTTTAACCAAGGCTGTAGCCTACTATGTTAAGAGAAAGACTTGTTGAGAGGTGTGTTGAAGGTAAAATACAAAATAATCTCTCCAAATTTTCAAGTACGGCCCTTTTCAGGAGTTCTACGTATAGAAGCAAATGAATTTCAATAAGTTATATAACATCTTATTTCTTTCGACATAACCAGAAAATGTATGTAAACACTAATAGCAAGTAGCAAATGGAATATAAATCACAAATATACATTAAAAGCAATTTTCACAGCAATTGTACCCAAATAATAACAGCATGTAAATGCTCTTCTGTCACACATGAATTAACTTCAGCTTTGCCCCACGTTTTCTTAAACACATCGGTTTGAAGAGTGTGTGTGTGAATGTGTGTGTGTGTGCATCCACACACCAAAGTACTCTGAAAAATCATCTGACCAGAGGTTGCCACGGCGCCTGTGAGGGTCATCTCCCCTGGTGACCAGTGAGAGGTGTGACAGAGGCCTACACTTAAAATGCAGCAGCCTGGAGCACACGCACACACACACATACGCACACACACACACACACACAGTCACAAACAGATAAAAGCTATATTCCTTATACAAAACACAATTGTTTTGTGAACCAACATAAATTATACCACACATTTCCTTTCAGTCAAATACGGTACAGTGAACAAATCAACAGGTATGGAACATCATATTTTCATACTTTTAAATCTTTTTTTGTTTGTTTGTTTTATTCTGTTTTTAGCTAAAAAGAGGAATCACATCAGGCTAGAAGCACAGATGAAAATGCATTCACTTGTTTTTTTCAGGCTGAGAGTTTTGAGGGAGAATAAGACATAAAGAGGGCAGGGGGGAAGAAAAGAGGAGGATGATATGGAGAGAAGGAGACAAGCAGAAGGGGGGTGTTTGGGTGGCGAGGCAGAGATAATTGAATATGGCCTGTGGTCTGGCGCTGAAATAATTTATCCCTATTCAATTAGTTTCACAATTTATTTTTATTTAGTAATTAATAAAAGCAGGGGTGGGTGGGCCTCAGGCCTTAGTAGCCATCAGACATACAAACACACACGCACACACACACACACACCCACACACACACATGCACACTTTAAAGTAAATGACAAGCACATGATGTAAACATGCAGTGGCAGTCAATTGACTACACACACATCCTCACAGACATATTGTAAAGTCAGACAATTAGCATACTTGCACACACACAGACAATCTATTTATTATTCCCTAAGATATTAACGAATAATACAAACACTTAATGGATAAATTTTAATGCAACATTTTTGTTCAGCTGCCCATTTTCTCACATGGATGACTAACGTTCTTTTAAACCGCACAACAGAGTCCTTTCAGCTTATATATACCGCATATTCCTGATTATTTTAAATACATTAGAGCAAAAAAACATGCCGCTTAATGGACTGGCCATACATACAGGGCCTTAAATTATTCAGCTGTTAATTGCTGATTCATTGTGGGGCTTTTTGTCTTTTGTCCATGAATATGCAGGTTTGGTACTAAATGCCCTGCTTTCTATATAAATATGCTCCAGTTTTATTGCTGCATTCAGCCATGAAATGGCAGCAAATATTTGTGCATTTTTCTTTTCTCTGTTTCACTCACTTCACTCTTTCACCCTTTATTCTTGGGTTTTTTTAGTTGGTTGGGTGAGTCATATTGTGCCGTGCATGAGAATATCTATTCTGAATATTTACCTAATGGAGAATCAAGGGAAACTCATTCACAAAACTACACACATGCACACGCATGAAACACTGTAAGCCGCAACTCTGGAAAAAAACAACTTCTTTCACAGGAAATAACCATGTAATGTAGCCTAATTTATAGATAACCACTTAAAGAGTCTCTGTAGAATGTGAATGTACAATTCATAATGTACCATTCACTTCACAGTCCGATCAAATCATGTGTGAAAACTTTGTGATGTCACAAAAACCACAGCATTTCAGTTTAACTATCTATTCAACCGATAGCAGTCTAGCACTGTTCATTTATGCTATTCATGTTTAAAATCAGGGAGTGGAACACGGTATAAGGGAGGGATTTTCTTCCTAAAGATGATGCACAATGTTGTTATGAAAAATCTGACATTTTAGGAAGGGGGGGGGGGTCATGACATTAAGATTAAAAGAAAATTAGCTCTTTTAAATTATGTAATGAATCATGCTCAATATGGAATGGGACATTCTTGAGGAAAAAATATCTTTTTTTATTTCTGGTTGCCTTTAAAAGTACTGGCACAATACTGGCAAAAATTGTGACAAAAATCACAATACTGAGTGTGTTTTTTACATCAAATATCCGCTTTAAAGACATCCTCAAAACAGCCTGTTTCATTGCTGTGGGAAATGTTCATGTAATAATGAAAACTGACTGTTTTGGTTGATATGAAAATTTACTAGTTGATGGATTTTACTTGATTTTATTCATTTCTTCATATTATTTTACTCATATATCTGTATCCTCTATTTATCCTTTATTCCTAAATCTTTATGGTAACATGTAGGATGTGGGCCTTTTAATGTATAGTAACTCCCTATCCAAAGCTAAACTATGCCTAAAATGGAGTAGGATGCTTTAAAAAAATGGAAAAAAGATAATGAAACACATGTGCAGGGTCTGTTCCACACACAGACGCAGGGCTGGTATGTGTTAACAAATAGAGATACATAGAGATGTCAAGCGGAAAAAAGACTCAAATATTACACTGCTAGTATAAGAAAGGCATATGTGTATACGCACACACACACATACACACACACACACACACACACACACACACACACACACACACTTAACCAATTAATGATGACCCAGTTCCACCTCTCCTCTTGAACAAACACACTTCTAATTACATACCCATAGGGGAGAGAGAGAGAGAGAGAGAAGAGAGAGAGAGAGAGAGAGAGAGAGAGAGAGAGGAGGGTCTGATAGTGTCTGATTAGGCAAGAGGATGGATGGAGGGTCCCAGAAGGCCTTTGGATGTGTGACTGTCCCATTAGCACATGTTACATGTCATGAGTCCACAGCCGCTTGTCTGTACCAGCCCTACGGTCCCTGCTGTGCACTGGACCACAGCAGTGATCGTGTGTGAGTGTGTGTGTGTGTGTGTGTGTGTGTGTGTGTGTGTGTGTGTGTGTGTGTGTGTGTGTGTGTGCCTGCACTAAATGATTCCAGGCAATGATTGGACATTTGCATTTTCATAGCCTGGTTTTTAAATATTTTCCAACATTTGTAGAGGCATCAGTGAGTATATATATATATATGTATATAACACCAAATCATTTTTATTTAAAAACTAGAAATTAAATTCTTATTCTGACTGGTTCCATCTGAAATCTGCCATTCTAAGCAAAACCACCTACAGAATAGGGGATGTACAAAATTAGAAGACATGTGAAGGCTCACTGGTCGCTTTTGATAGTTAATTGAATGACTAATTTGTGATGTTATTGTGTAGGTGAAAGTTTAAGTTTACATTTTTTAAGTTGTGGTTTGGGTGACTTCCTTTACTATGTTGAAACGTCGCGCATGCACTTTTAGAGCAAAACCTTCAACATATTGTAAAAAACTAAGCATAAAAATGCATTGTGCTACAACCTAATATAGTGGGGCGGCAGACTAGAATACAATGCAGAGCATAAAAACTTCCGCTCGTGCTATTACGTGTTAGCACCAGTGTCCTGTGATATGTAGAGGAGTCCTTATGAAATATAAACATTTCATAAATGTCATGAGCCTTGCTTCAGCAGGCCCTTGTGGCTCCAGCAGAAATAAATCATCTATTTATGGACACAAGTCACCGTGGCAGAATCTATCACAGTTCACACTCACCACAGAGCAAAGAGCACGGCACTGCTGGAATGACAGTGTATGTGTGTGCTGGCATGAGTATCACTGTGTGCTGAGGTGTAAATATATTACATCAACATCATTTTGTCCCCGTTTTCGCTTCTGTTGGCTGTTACTGCTCCGTGAATTATTTCATACTATTCTGCATGTATCAATCAAGTATGCTGAGCTTAGTTGAAATTGTAAACTTGACCAGTGTTTATCACTTGGACTACTTTTATTTCAAAATAACCAGTAAGATTCAGCTAATGCCCTTAAAGCTCACACTAGAACACCTATTGCCAACCTGAGCGTTTGCTTATTTGTGATATTTACTTGATGATATCACTGTGACCTTCAACCATGGATGAGATGCAAAAGGGAGGTTGGTTCTTGTGTGTGTGTGTGTGTGTGTGTGTGTGTGTGTGTGTGTGTGTGTGTGTGTGTGTGTGTGTGTGTGTGTGTGTGTGTGTGTGTGTGTGTGGAAGCTAACTGGTGAGAAATGTCATTAGGAAACTGGATCTTTCTCAAGGGTGTACAATTGTGGTTGTATCTAAGGGGTCCAATAAAGGTGACCTGGTTGCCACAGGCCTCCGTTTAGGTGTGTGTACTACGTTCAGGTGTTGTGTGTGTGCACTTCTGGGTCCAAGTGCTGTGTCCATATGAGTGTTACTGGACGAGAGAGCAACTAAGACCTATAGACTTGATTTTCTACCTCCAGCTTGTTTTGCCCGTGAACTGGCTCGGCTTCATTTGCCTCATAATTACACCAGGCCGAATTAACGTCATTTGGAAATGAACTGAGCGGCGCATGCAGAATGGAAATCTGTAAATTGGATTAACTGGTAGGCACTCGCGAGGCATCTCCATCAAATGTGCGCCTGTTTGTATATGCAAGTGTTTAGTGTGCATGTGTGTTTGTGTGCTCGGGGCAGCCCTTCATATTAGAGTAGACGGTCCATAACCAGCTTGCGTTGTCAATACCATTAATTTAAGCGAAACAGGAGATGGCGCGTGACGCCTGGTGTGAGGGCTGCGCGTAAGGCGGCCAGGCCATCTGCATGCTAGACCGTGCGTGAGTGTGTGTTGGGGGGTTGGTGTTTACCTGTTGATTAAAATGGGTCTCCAGTTTTTTCTTTAATTTCTGCATAATTAAATGGTTGAGATGGAAACAGGAGGATTCTGGGAGACTAGATGGGAAATGAACTGCATGAAATCCGAGTTGTTGACAGTTAGGATGAAAGGAACTGGACGTCTGAAGCGTTAAACGCCTCTGAAGCTCGTAAGAATAGTTGAAATGGTTGAATGCAGTGCTTCACCATAGCTTTAAGATCAGCTAAAAAGATTTATACCTAAAAGATACCTAAAAGTTTTTAAGAGCTGTATCTAGATCATGTATATGCAGGTCATTTGAAAGGAAAACTGAAAAAATAGTTCTCCAAAGAGGAAACTATAATTTAAAACCTTTTCGGTTGGGGCCAAACTTAAACCCAATGCAGTCTTAAAATTCCTTCTTTGAGGGTTGATTAGGTCTCAGTGGGAGTTGACTTTTAAAAGGTTTTTACAGTTTGATTAGGTATTCTCTAGATTTTAAATTTAGATTTCTCTATAATGTGAAAAATACAAGCCAAAGAACTTTTCTTACATTTCCATGACTGAATGATTCAGTTTTTTATAAGAGTAGTTGTTACAGCCCTACATGCTGAGGTGAGGAGAAAGGCAGAAAAATGGAATGTAGTTCAAACTAAAAATACCTCTGAAAGTAGTCTTAAAGGTGAGAATAGTCCAAATACAGTGAAGATGAAGCCCCTGACCGAGTGACAGAGCTAAGCTAACCTGTGGCTCTGGGTCAGTGTTGAGAGGCCTTAACAGGACGGTTAAACAGGGCTCCGGGTGAGTAAGATTAATCTCCTGTTGACTTTATTTCCAACGTGCGTTCTACAGAGGAACTCACACTGTCATACACAACTTTAGTAGGCCCATGCACATACCACACTATCTCTCTTTCTCACACACACACACACACACACTAACATCTCTCTTTCTCACACACACACACACACACACACACACACATAACATCTCTCTTTCTCACACACACACACACACACTAACATCTCTCTCTCTCTCTCACACACACACACACACTA
>CM029389.1:18843425-18968425 GCA_017165825.1 Hepsetus odoe | reverse complement strand
CTTAGACAGCTCAAGACGTATTACATGAAATACATGTAATATTCGCTTATTCAAAACGAATGCTAAATGACTTAATGCACAACAAATGCATTTACGTTCCCTTAATTTATACACAGTTAAAAAAATGTTCAACCAAAAGTCTTCAAAGTCTCCCCACTACGAGATCCGCCCTGAATGAAACAGCGCACACTTTCAGGTTATGCTCACAAGACTCCCAATCAACAGACCTTTAAACCTCTGTCGATTTCCAGCAAACGAGTATGATTTAAGAACAACTATGGATGAAATCACTCTATGAACAAACATGGTGGATGAAAGCGAGGGGATTGCCATGCAGGTGTAGTTACTTTCTACGGAAAATCCAAGTGAACGCAATCATCCTGTTGCAGCAATCCCTTATACTCCTTCTGGCAGTCTCTCCAGCTCTTTGATCTATCCGCTCAGTGGCTAGAGTTTTTAAGTACGCACGGTCGCACAATATTTTGTCCCCTCCTTGGCTGATAGTCTTTCACGCATGACGTAAACATTGCGTTTCACACTAGAGAGTCAGCGTTCACAGGACACTGAGTTATAAATATTGAACAAGTATATTATTTATGATTCACAATCAGGGCGGCTCAGCTGGACTGGCAGTAGATTTCAGGGAAAAGCCCGGATTACAGACACCTCTCACATTGGGATAACTGGGGAAGATTTAACCTTCCCAGATTGACAGTGTCATATATGACCTCATGGGAAGGGCAAGCTTAATAACTCAGAACGTTGCACACTGTTTTCTTCTGCCCAGAAGGGCGATGCTGGGTCATTGGAATTAGGGATCCACTGCAACCGTATCTCTAGAAGCATCTGTATCCGTCACTGTGTTTTGGAATCTTTGCAAAATGCATTCACATTCATAAACGCTGCACAAAGTGATTATTTCTCCATTTCTGCATGTAAACAGTTATAATTGAGGCATGCTTGTTAGAAATGCCTTGTTATCAATCCCATTGTGCCTAGTTGCGTTGATACTGTGTGTGTGTGTGTGTGTGTGTGTGTGTGTGTGGTAGCTCTGATCTCAAACACACTGTGCAAAGGAATAGCTGGAAACTGACCCCGTTTTTCTCTCCATCTGATAACCTCTTCTGGTCCCCTTAAGACCTCAGGGGGAGATTTTTGTTACTGTCAGGTGCAAATCAACTCAAATAAGCCTGACAATCCTGTGAAGGGCAGCCAAACTCAATAATGCAGATTCTTAGTAGAACCTTTACATTATGTGGAGGTTCTTTAACCTTTAAGCTCTTTTGGAAAGAAGGATTTTAAGAGAGTCAAAGAATCGTTCTTGCCTTTTTGTATGATGCTGCCAGAATCAAAAAGTAATATCTTTGTTGTTTTTATCCAACAGGCGATACATCGGTGAGCCTTACATCGTCCTAAAGCCTGCATAAAGAACACAATTTGCATTACTTTAAAAACGAGGCCTTGGCAGGCGTGGCCGAGGAAGAAAATGGCCTGTGGCCATACAGTAGTTAGAACTGTGCTAATAACACTCAATCTAATTGAAACTCAAACTGCAGCTCATTAAAGTGAAGGATGATAAACACATCACAAACACAGGCAAGAGGTGGCAGCCGACACACTGATCCTCTGTGTGTGTGTACAGCCATGAAGATGCACTGGAAGGCATTGTACTGCAATATCAGTAGCCTCTCCCATTCGCCTCGACGAAAAAAGGGAAAGAGTTCATATTGATGGGGCAGTAAAAAGAAAGCGGTAGAATGTTGAGACTAATAAAATAAACACATACACATATAGTAATATAATTTGATTATTTCAGTATTACTTAAAATGTAATGCATTTGTTAAGTAAAATATATGAAAATATTTTCTGATGTGCACATTAATAATATTAATATTAATAACAACAGCAACAATAATAATAATAATGACAATGACAGGGACAACAACAATAACAGCATTGATAATAATATTAATAAATATAATAATAAACATAAGAATAAGAATAAGGATAATAAGAATTTTTAATTCTGATTTATTTCTCACTGAATAAAATAACAAATATATATATAAAAATATATATATATATATATTGTGCACACTATATTTTGAAGTGTACAAAATACATACTAATAATAATAATAATAATAATAATAATAATAATAATAATAATAATAACAGTACATTGCAGTCACCTCAAAGCAAGTTTATGTGTGTGTGTGTGTGTGTTAAGGCTGTTTTTCTAACATCACCCATGGATGGATGGATGGGTGATTTTTTCTTTCTCCTACATCTTCTTCTATAATTGTATTATCATACTTATAAAAACTATATAATCATCAGATTTTAACTTTAGATGTATTTACGTAGTTACTGCAGTGACATCATCAGAAGCGACATCATGCTGGAAGCGGATCTGCTGCAGCTTTATGATGTACATGAAGTGAGTCAGAAAAGCTATGAGCTGTTAAACAATCCGGTGTCACTGCTTAATGATATACCAATCCACGCACAACTTGCGCTAAACAGCTGGTTGCCTTTTATTTTCAGAGCAGCACTTTATTTCAAACATTTTTTCTTTTGTTTGTCTTGTGTTGAGTTTTCGTTTTAGGATGTTGAATTTCCTATTTTTAACTTATTTCACTGGAGGTCCACAGTCGACTTTCTCAACAGTCTGCTTTAATGTGCTGACGGAGTGCTCTCAGTGTCAAATCTCGGTTAAAAACAGGGGCTTATTAAAAGAAAATTAAGAAAAATAAATTTCAGGCAAATTAGATCATTAGTTGTACTTCCTACCCTTTAATAAAAACTTTTGAGATGGCATCATTTTGAAAAAATGTACTCTTGTCTAATGAGACCAACTTTGTTATTTTCGTTTTGTCATTTTGCTTCTAGTAAAGTGGTAAAACGTCTTATACACGTCTGACCCCCATAATTATTCCAGCAAAACATATTATGTATAAAAGAAATGCATTTTTAGGTATTTATTTGCTTATTTGTTTTTAATTGCTTGTAAACAGACTGGAAGTGCAGCCTCAACCCTGTCATTATACAGCAGAATCTGAAAGCAAAAGTAAAGGACAGCGTAAGTGTTTAAGTAATTAAATTTGAAAACAACATAAAAAAAGTATTGGCAGTAGATCTCTCGGGATTCTCAAGTTCACTTAATGGTGTGTTTGCTTAAGAAGTAAAGAGCAGGAGGAGAAAAGGTCAAAGCCTGTGAAAGAGTAAGGCTTGCCAAGCTTCCTAACCAATAACAGCTTGAAGATTTTGATAAGCGCCCTCTAGTGCTCATCGGAGCAACTACCGCGCCTGTGTGTTTGTGTGTGTGTGTGTGTGTGTGGGTGTGTGTGTGGTGTGTGGAACTGATGGTAGGTGAAACAGTGAGAGAGAGAGGGAAAAGAGAAGCAGAGGCAGGTTTACTATTACATGAAAGGAGCGCTTCTCAGGACCACTTTGCCTATTTTAACAGCAGGTCTCATCTATATGATGGATTGTGGCACTTCTTTTCAAATGGTTTTGCAGCACAAAAGTATTGGGCAAATAAAAAAGTACTTTGCAATGAACTTTCTGAATAAAAGCTCCAGGAAAAAGTTAAAGGAAGGAGCGTTTTTCTGAAGAAACATCACAAGACACACTCCAGCGGGGATAATGCCTTTACCCAATTAAAGACTGAAAATACACCAATATGACACATTGGCACACAAGCCATAAGATCATCTATGTGGGTGCAGATGATTCTCGATGATTCAGTTAATAGTGATAAGTGCTGATGCTGAACACTGAGTGGTTGAAGCCCCTTTATCTCTAACTTTTTCTTTTTAGGCACTTTGCAGCCTGTTGCACTAAAACTGCTCCCATTTATTTTAATTGATCTAAATATGCCAAAGATGAGACTGTCTGACAGGCACCAACAAGCTGGTTTCCTGGCTTTCCTGGCATAAAGAAATGTGGGGCTCAATACTTTTGCATTGAATTTAGGTGGATAACAATGTAAAAATATAAGCCTACAGGTTAGCAAAGTGCAATGGCTTTTAGGAGTTTCTATGGCTTCTTTTCCAAAAGTCACTGGCCATTTTATTCAAAGGTAAAGCAAAACAGTGAAAATCAAATCTATACTGTGAGCATTAACCGGCTGTCTGTTTTCCAGTACATTAGACAATAGTTCTGATCTTTAAAGAGGATGAAATATGTTTTTCTTTTTGTTTTTTTTTTTGACCAGTTGCTGGTAGTTGTTTGATTATAACAGTTTACCAGCAGATCACGCAAAAGCATTGATGGTCGATGTTACTAAAGAAAAAAACCAAACAAAAAAATTTAAAACAATCAACTAAAAACTACCACATACAGATGTGATCAGTACTACCTGCTCTTCAAGCTTAGAGCTAAAGGCCAAAGTTCACCAACACTCCTTATATTTAAGACATCGTGTTTAATGGTCAACCATTTAGTCACGGTGACCCTTAAATGGTTACACTAAGGGCGGCACAGTGATGTAATGGGAAGCACCGCCCATTGTATAGTGAGAAGGTCCTGGGTCTGATCTCTGTGATGGATGGTCCAGGTCTTTTCCTGTGTGAGGGGACATGTTCTCCCCATGCCTGTGTTGGTTTCCTCCAGGAGCTCTGGTTTCTTCCCACCATCCAAAAACATTCACATCAGGTGACTGATGATGCTAAGTTGCCCTGGTGTGAGGTGTGAGTGTGTTTGTCTGAGTGCCTGCCCTGCAATAGACTGTCGTCCTGTCCAGGGTCCCTGCCTTTAGCCCTGTGAGAGCTGGGATAGGCCCAGCACCACATGCAGACTCTCTAACCAGGACAAATGGTTAAGAAATGAATGAGGAGTTTACACTAATAGATCATTGGCTACCAGAATGACGGAATGACAAGGAGGCAACAGAGAGCTCTGTAACACAACTTATACTTTAAAGGTTGTAATTTCTACGCCCAGAGGGTCTCGAGCACCAACCAGTGCCGAGATTTAGCCTACGGCATGATGTAAGTGTAGATCAAACATGACTGGTGGTAAAGCAGATTAATGTATAAAATATTAATGAAGCTGAGAGATGATAGGGCGGAAAGTTGGTTGCAGATGCACACGGCAGAGCCGGACGCGTGAGCCACTTTGAGTCAGAGCGAACATGACACCCTGATTTAAGCTGCAGCAAAACCCACATTTCACAAACAGCTGCTCTCAAATTACCCATCAAACCCGACAGCAGACAGGCCAGCCTCGCCTAGATCAGCCTGCCAGCACTGTTAGGTCTGTGGACGAAACCCTCACCAAACACACACACACACGTCCACACACACACACACACACACACACACACACACCAAGCATAGCTGAGAGCTATAAATGCTGCAAACGCTGGAGCAGCATATACATAACTCAACAGAGATGAAATGTCCACTGGAGGGTGGGCTAAAAGAATGTGATAGGCACACATGTAAGGTTGCCTGCCTTGTTGAATGGGCACACACACACACACACACACACACACACACACACACACACACACACAGAGAAATGTCAACTATACTGAGTAAGAAAGTGATTTCTATAGCTCAGTTCAATGTAGATGAAGACATACAGTACTGTGAAAGTCTTGAGCCTCCCTTCATTTCTTCATATTTTGCTTCAAAAGAGCTATACTTTCTTGCATTTTTCGTGCACACTCTCTTTCACGCACACACACGCTCACACACTCATGCATGCACACACACACACGCCGCTACACACACGCTTTACCTCTCAATACAAGCTTTCCACGTTTCCTTTAGGCTCTAGAAATCCATGCAAACTGAGAAATCATTACCACTCATCTTTACCTCCTTTTCCTCCTCCTTTCTCCCCTCTTCTTGTTTATCCTCCACCATCCCCCTCTCCACTTTCCTCCTCCACCTTTTCCACCCTGTTCCCTTAATGCTCTGTCTATAATCTTATAATGTCTTTTTAATTCCGCTCCACAATTTCCTTCCTTTCTTTTCTCTTCTGCTCTTCCGTTTTGCTTGCTGACAACAGCCTGACATAAATGTATTAAATCAAATATTGGTTTAAACCAGATTTCCACTTTATCGAACAATTCAAACTATACTTTTAATGATTGTTGCATGTTTCAGGACCCTTCTGTACAGTTGTATTGTTGAGGCCAGTCCCTCCAGGCTTCCAGAAGGACAATGTTTGTTCCTCATTTTCAGTCCAGCCTGCAAAATTTGAGCAGATTGATTAGTGTTATAATCCACACAGTGATTCACGTTTGAACTCAAGCAGAACAGTTGCCTGATTTAAGATATAGCAGTGAAGAAGAATGTAAGGGATGATGCCAGATGATCAGGTACATAGTTTATCATGATGTTGAATGCTGAGTGCTTGAACCTCTTTTATCTAGAACTCGGCATTTGAGACACTGCAGCCACAGAAAACCTTTTGTTCGCATTTCTTTAATTTAATCCACGCCTAACGCCAACGATACGGCAGCATCCCAAATTCGCACATTCAGTCTTTTCTTCTCTTCCTCTCCTTTCTTCTCATGTCCGCTTCTCTGTATACTATCATCTTTTCTTAATTTCTCTTTATCTCTATTCTTTCTTCTCTCTCTCTTTCCCTTTCCTCACCTCCATTCTCTTCTTCCCTTATTCACTCACTCGCTTCCTCCGCCCTCCACCTACCGTCACCTTCTATTCTTCCAGCTCTCTCTTCTTTTCTCCCTCTTCCTTCTCTTCCCTTTTAAATTTTTCTTTCTACCTTTACTCCTTCCTCATATTTTTCTGCCTCTGTCCCATATTATTGTTTCTTTTTTCTTTTTTCCCTGTTCTCTCTTCTGCCACTTTCCTTTCACTCTCTCCTCTGACTTCCTCTTGATATTTCCTTCCTCTCTTCCTTCATTCTCCCTTCTTCCACTTCTCTCATTTGAGACACAAACGCTGGAGTGACCAATGATCGCGCTTCACTTTACACTTTCGTCCAGTTTAGCCTGCAAATAACTGCACACGCCGAGACACATTCACACACATCACTCCTAACCCAGCCCAACGAAGAAAACCTGGGGGCGCTCACACACTCATTCTCTCTCACGCACACTCACACATTCACACGTGCACACACACACACACACACACACACACACTACCTTCTCAATACAAGCTCATGTTCATAAGTGCTCTCTTTAGGCTCCAGAAACCCATGCAACCCGAGAAATCATTATCACCATCTTTTTCCTCCTTTCCTCCCTCTTTCATGTTTATCCTCCAACATCCCCCTCTCCACTTTCCTCCTCCACCTTCTCCTATCGCCTTTTCTACCCTGTTCCCTTCTTCCTCTGTCTAATCGTATAATGTCTTTTTAATTCTGCTCCACAATTTCCTCATCTTTTCTCTTCCTCTACTGTCTTTCCTTGCTGACTAAAGCCTGACAAAAACTCATTAAACCAAATATTAGTTTAAACCACTTTTTCATTACAATTCAAATCCACATTTTTAATGATTGCTGCCATAATTTGTGATCCTTTCACATTTATTCTAAAAATTTATTAACAACCAACTACTTTAGTTCTCACTTTGTAAGTATCTTGTGGCATTTGAATAGTATCTTCCAGTCCAAGTGCTGCTACCAGGCGATACATATAGTTTTTATTGGTAGTCCACAGGACAAGAGACGGCACAGGCACAGAGAGATCCTGGCCATGCAGGCGCTTCTTTGATAGTCTCTAGCCTCGATACAACAATTTCAACACAGCTAGTCCATAGCCTTAGGAAGTGAGCCACTCATGCCAGCATGTGAGCATCCCATTCCTGCACAGCTTGCAGCTTCTAAAACTAACCTCACTGCACTTTGTCTCAGATGTTTTAGTCATGTTTAGCCTTTGTGTAACTAAGCAAGGTGCGACACTGAGCTGCAGAGACTGAATGCAGACGATATCAAATGTAGACCACATTACCGGCAGGACTTCGGTACAGGCTTAACAATCAGGCCACTTCTGAAACCAATTCTGCCAGTCTGGACCATTAAGAAGGGTTCAAAGTCCAGCAGTCTTGTACTCCATCATTTGTCAAGCCCTGCATCTATATAATAAGGTTGTCCTTGTACAGTAGTAGTTCTGTGGATGTAGAACATTCAAGGACTTAAAACATACTCATAAAAGAAGCCTATGAAGCCTATTGCCCCAAACAGAAGTCATGATCAATTTTATTTTTTCTTTGACTACATAGAGGAAAAAGTGTCAAAGTGATTGTATATATCTCACCATAATCTGTACGTGCAGGATTAAGATGACTAAGACGTGCATCTTTGAACCGAATGCACAAACTGAGCCTTATATAACCAGCAGCCTGAGACATACTTTTCAATCACCATAATGGCAGAGTGGGTTTTAATTCACTGCCGTCGCATTGTAGAGGACACTTTAAGAGTCTCTTGTTTATTTCAGTTTCATTTGGCGCTAAAGGATTTTTCTAAATGAGCTTAAAGAACGATTGTAAATGGGCTCATTAATTACATGCCTGTCCCTGATCACCTGAGTTTGTAACAGCTGGATTCAGCTCATGGGACGGCAGGTGTGTTATGCTAATATGGGTTTGCACGTCATTCCTAAGTAAATAAAGACATTCTTTGTCAATTTTTCACCAAAATGACTTGTATTTAAAGAAGGCATGAAGTACCTCCTTATATGCATTTACAAAGGCAACACTAGTGAGAATCATCTGAAAGCTAAACAGTGTCATTTAATGGCATAGCCACTCTGGATCCACTCTGTATACCTGGAGGTTATATTGACGGTGACGCCTTCAGATTTTATGCACGTTCAAGATTTCGTTGGTCATGAAGTAAATTTCTATAACTATCCTTTCAACAGAAAAATCATTTACTGCCCTCTATAACCCAGAACTAGGCTTAGTCACTGTTTGGGGAAAGTGTCCTTAAGTTTGTAGACACTTTGTCCAATGTTTTTTTTGTTTGTTTGTTTTTTAAACAATGGAATTGCTTGTGGAGACTGCTCCTGCAAGAACATCCCACCAGCAAGGACACAAGAACCCTGTGAAGATCTGATTGCATTCAGCATCACAACAGCACTGACTCTAGAAGGTTAGTTCCAGATCACAAATGTGCTCAAACCTTTCAGAGAATGTTGTTTAACCTGCTCCAGTACCCAGTGCTCACTCAGTTTAGGACAGAAATCGGTACAACTTGAGAAAAGTCTAGAACTGGGGAATCCAGATTTAAGCAAGGTTTGGCTCTGAGGACTCGGTCCCTTTGGAATGGAATAATCTGAAGTGCCTAGCCTGTCTACAAACTTTTGGACAGAAAGATGCATTATCAATATTTGATGTTTCTCTGGACGCTATTCTGAATTTACAAGCTGACACACACCCATCACCCATCAAGTGTGTGTGTATGTGTGCGTGCGTGTGTGTGTGTGTGCGAGGGAGAGGGAGTGCACTCCTCAGCTCACCGGTGACTCTCCCCGGCTGCTGGCGCACAGCGGACCGCGGAAAACTCCTTTAATGCTCCGGTAGTAGCCGTTGCTGAGGTGCGTGGAGCTGATCACCAGGTAATAGCACGCCATCCGGCCCCCCGTCACCCATCAGGGGTCTCGCTGCGGACGCTGGCGGGACTGTCGCAGCTGCAAATGTGAACTCAGTCGAAGAGGCAGCTTCCCTCCTCCTCCTCTCCCTCCTCTTCTCCTCCTCCTCTCCCTCCTCCTCTCCTCCTCCTCTCTCTCTTTCTTAGGTGGGCTGACTTTTTTTTTTTTTCCACTTCTTAGTGTTGGCTAAACTCTCCTCCCTCAACTCCCCCAAACACTCTCGCGCCAGAAAGAGAGACAAAAAGTCCCGCCTGTGTGGCTGGAGAGAGATCCTCCAGCTCGGTGGGGTGAGGAGGATGATGTTGATGATGATGATGAAGGTCCTGTTTGTTTCCGGTTGGCTTCTTTTAGGAGCCAAACGCCCCTCTCTCTCTCTCTGTCTCTCTCTCTCTGTCTCTCTCTCTCTCTCTTGCCTCTCTCTCTCTCTCTCTCTCTGTCTCTCTCTCTCTCTCTGTCTTCTGTCTCTCTCTCTCTGTCTCTCTCTGTCTCTCTCATCTTTTCAGGCAAGGCTGAGGCTGCTACCAAATTCCTACTGACAATCCGAGCGCTGCGCAGACTGGGATATAGCTCTCTCTCTCTCTCTCTCTCTCTCTCTCTCTCTCTCTCTCTCTCTCTCCCGCTAAGGCGGATTAGGAGGGGGAGGCTAAGCCACTGGGGCTGCGGGCTGTATTTTGTTGTGATTCGTGAGTGCACAATCACACCCCTTTTCCCAAACTCGTGGATTTCATTGAGAATGTACACACATATGTGTCTGAGGTGTTATCTTCTACTGTGGCATCCCAAATGTTCAGGAGCAGAGGAAACGACAGCCGCTCACAGGCCTGCCTGCTTTGTCGGGTTTTTTGGCCCATGATGGTTTCAGCACCTCCTGGATAGCAGCTCCGTGGCCCTGCGGTCCAGAGAACCAGAGAGACATCTCCACTCTCTCTCTCTCACTTCTCTCTCTCTCTCTCTCTCTCTCTCTCTCACTCTCTCTCTCTCTCTCTCTCTCTCTCTCTCTTCACTCACACTCTCTCCTCTACTTTCTTCTACCTTCTCTCTCCTCTCTCTCTCTCTCACTCTCTCTCTTCTCTCTTCTCTTCTCTCTCTCTCTCTACTCACACTCTCTCTCTCACTTTCTCTCTCTCTCTCTGTCTCTCACTCACTCTCTCTCCTCTCTCTCTCTTCTACACTCTCCACTCACACTTCTCTCTCACACCTCTCACACCTCTCCCACCTCTCTCTCCCACTCCACACCTCTCTCCCACACTCTCTCTCACCTCACACCCTCTCACTCTGCACACTCTCTCTCTCTCTCCTCACTCTCTCCTCCTCTCTCCCACACTCTCTCTCACTCTCTCTTCACTCTCTCTCTGGGCACCTCTCTCACTCTCTCTCTCTCTCACTCCACTCTCTCTACTCCTTCTCACACTCTCTCACTTCTTTTCTTCAATTTCACGCCTTCTCACTCTCTTCTCTCACTCAGCACTCTCTTCTCACTTCTCTCTGTACACACTTTCTACTCTTTCTCTCACACTTCTCACTCTCTCTCTCACTTTCTCTCACTAATTTCTCTCACTTTCTCTCTCTCCTCACCACTCTCTTCTCTCTCACTCACACTCTCTCTCTCTCACTCTCTCCTCTCTCTCACTCTCTCTCTCTCACACTCTCTTCTCACTCTCTCACTCACACTCTCTCACTCTCTCTCACTCACACTCTCTCTCACTCCTCTCTCACACTCTCTCTCACCTCTCTCTCACACCTCTCTCACTTCACTCACACTCTCTCTCACTTCTCTCCTCACTTACACTCTTCTCTCACTTCTCTCACCTCTCTCACTTTCTCTCTCACACTCTCTCTCTCTACTTCTCTTCACACTCTCTCTCTCTCTCTCACTCTATCTCTCACTTTCTCCTCACACACTCTCTACCTCCCTCTCTCTCTCTCACTCTCTCCTCTCACTTCTCTCACACTCTCTCTCTCTCACTTCTCTCTCTCTCTTCATACACTCTCTCTCTCTCACTCTCTCTCACTTCTCTCAAGTCTCTCTCTCACACTCTCTCTCTCTCTCTCTCATACTTCTCTCTCACACTATTTTCTCTCACACACACTCTCTCTCACACTCTCTCTCACACTCTCTCTCACTCTCTTTCTCTCACACACACACTCTGTCTCTCTCTCACTCTCTCTGTCTCTCTCTCACACACACTCTCTCTCTCTCTCTCTCACATTAATTCTCTCCCCACACACTGTCTCTTTCTCTCTCTCTTTTTCTCACACACCTTTCTCTCTCTCTAGACACACACACCCCCTCTCTCTCTCTTTCTCTCTCTCTCACTCTCTCTCTCTCTCTCTCACACACATTCTCTGTCTCTCTCTTTCTCTCTCACTCTATGGCGTCTCACTCTCTCTAACTGTCTCACTCTGTCTCTGTCTCATTCTATGTCTCTGTCTGTCTCTCTCTCAGTCTCTCTCTCTTTGTCTCACTCTCTGTCTTTGTCTCTCTCACTCACTCACTCTTGCTATTTCTCTCTCTGTCTCATTCTATGTTTCTGTCTATCTGTCTGTCTCTCTCTCTCTCTTTGCCTCACTCTCTCCTTCTCTCTCTCACTACCTACCTCGGTCACTTTCTCTGTCTCATTCTTACACTGCCCTATCTGTCTGTCTCTCTCTCTCTCTCTCTCTCTCTCTCTCTCTCTCTTGTGTGTGTGTGTGTGTGTGTGTGTGTGTGTGTCTGTGTGTGTGTGTGTGGGGGGGAGTTGCATGTTTCCTCAGGTTGTTCTGTGTTGCTCCTCCAGTCCAAAAGATGTATGTCAGGTATACTGGAGACACTAAATTGTCCTGCGTCTCTGTGTGTGAGTGTATCTGTGTGTCTGTCCTGCTTTGGGGGCTCGCAACCTGTCCAGGATGTTTCTCTGCACCAGCCATGATACTACCCAGGATAAACAATCATGATTATGACTAAATTCCCCGGGACCGTACATTCTTTTCTTTACTTTCTTCTCAATATAACAAGGGTAATGACACACACCATGTAGTAGAAAAAACTGACAGATGAAAATCTTTTTTTTTACACTGTTTTTTCTGCTGATTAACATTCATGGTAAAATTTGCAGACATGCTGTGGTCATGTAAAAGATGAAGTCTGTGAAAAGGTTTGAAGTCTGTTTTTTTTTTTTTTTTTTTTTTTTTTTTTTTTTTTTTTATCCGGTAGGATTAACCAAAGCAAAGAGCTGAGAGTCCTGCACCTATAAAGAGTGATAAAGCTAAAAAATGCCCCAATCTAAATGTAAATGCATGAGAAATTTACCGTTTTGTTTCTGCACAATTATGGGACATGCACTGTATTAGCTGCTTGCACTAGAGCTGGTGTGAGGCACTCTTGACGTATGAGTCTATTGATGTTGTAATGCATTTTTGAGTTTGCTCTCAGACAGCCAGACAGCATTCATACATAAACAAAATAAACACACACACAGAAATGCTCATACGCACTTATGAACACAAAAAGTGGATAAATACCCTTTATTTTCATTCCAGCACAGGTTTTCAGTGCTATTGGACCAAGTTTTAAACTTACTGTTAGTGTTTATGGTGAATAAATCTGCTGAGCTTTTGTCCTTGGGTATGAAAAAGCCATTTTAAGTATATTTAAATACAGTTAATAAAAAACACGGTGTAAGGAGGCTTATGTTTATGCAGAAAAATCCACTGTAGGTAAACTCTGCAGCTCTCTGAACCACTTATTTTCCTCCCTCCCATTCTCTCCCTCTGCCTATACATATATATTTTTATGCCACAACATTATAACCACCGACAGGTGGAATGAATAACATTGATAATATGTTAGTCAGCAAGTTAAAAGGCAGCAACTGTAACTTGATGTGTTGGAAGCAGGAAAATTCATCTAAGTCACTTCGACAAGGGCCAATATGTGGTGGCTAGACAGCTTGGACAGAACAAAAGGTTTATGGGGTGTTTCTAGTGTGTAGTGATTGGTACCTACCAAGAAAAGACAACCGATGACAATGTCATGGGTGCCCAAGGCTTAATGATGGTCCCATCTTCAGAGGAGCTACTCTAGCACAAGTTGAAAGTGAAAGTGACTGTTCTTGGCATTGTGAAACACAGCACGGCAAACAGTGAGCCACAATGAAATTCAACTTCTGCATTTTACCCGCACACACATGCAACAGCTATTGAAAGCGCCCAAGGAGCAGGGACAGGGATGGTACCTTGCTCAGGGGAATTTCAGGGCAACCTACTGGTCTGGGATTTGAACCCATGGCCTTCTGATCCCAGGGCCAACTCCCTAAACATTAGGCCACCATTGCTAAAAAAGTAAATATTGCTTTGTAGCTGCAGACCGGTTAGAGTGCCCAGGTTGACTTCTGATTACTGCGGCTACAATGGGCAGGTGAGCAGAACAGCTGAATCGTGGAACAATGGAAAAAGGTTTGAGGAATCATGTGGACAGCTGCACATTGTTTACCTGGAGAAGACATGGCAACAGGATGCGCTATGGGAAAAAGCCAAGATGGAGGGGTGTGATGCTCTGGGTAATGATTGACTGTGCCCTGGCTGTAAGTGGTTGTAACTTTCTATCTACATTGCTGCAGACCAAGCACGCCCCCTCTTGCAGCGGCATAATTCACCACGCCACACTGCACAACAGGAATAGGAATGGCTTGAGGAACATGACAAAGAGTTCAAGGTGTTGACTTACCCTTTAATTTCCCCAAGATCTTAATCTAATCGAGCCCCTGTGGGGTGTGATGGACAAACTCGTCTGATTAAAGGATGTCTCACCTCACCACATACAGGACTAAAAGAATCTGCAGCTAAAGCCTTGTGGCCAGAAACCACAGCACACCTTCAGAGGTCTAGTGGAGTCGGGTCAGAGCTGTTTTGGCAGCTCAAGGGGGACCTTCTCAATATCAGGCAGGTGGTTTTAATGGTATATGAACCTTTTTTTTCCCTGTGTGCCTTTGTCTTTCTCTCACAGACACAGACACAGACACACACACACACACACACACACACGCACACACACCTGTTTTCTTGACAAAGGACTTGAGTCATAATGAGTCATTATCCACCGTTCAGCTATTCAGAGACACACACAGGCCCTCTGAACCATCATCCATCAATATCAGCCTAAAGAACACCTGTGGACCTCCCAAAATCAGGCCATACACACACACACACACACACACACACTCACACACCCTTGTTAGCAGCATTTTAGAGTGAGCAACAGTGGAAAATACTTAAGTCATTGTAATCTGCTGTACCTTTTTCTTTTTTAAACTTGTATTTTTACTTAAGTGAAAATGACTGAATGTCCCTGACCACTAGGTCATCTCTGCTCTTTCCTTAATTAGATTTCCAATGGAAAAAAAAAAATTTTACTCTTTACATTTTCATTTCGACTTCAAATTACAGACCAAGAAACAGAGATTTTTCTCTGCTGACAGTCATACGAGTACATCTGAGTCAGAATTCTTTGTTGACGTCTTTTTAATTAAAGCATCCAATCACAGCTATACTACTTTGCCTTCGTGTGAGGACATGTAGCACTGATTAGTTGCCCCATCATACATCACAAAATCCAGAGCACTTTTTGAATCTGCCCATGTCTTTGTTTGCCCCCCCCCCCCTTATTTTAAGGCTCCCTAGTGTGTTTGAAAATGTGCTTATAAATGTGTTTCGTTTCTCTGCTTTGTCTCATTCCTATCACCTGTGTCTTGTTTCTAACCCTGACTTCTGATTATTCTCAGTTGTTGCTTGTTTGTGTTCCTCAATATTTATTCCTCTTGTCTTTGTTTGGCCATTTGCTGATCATTCTTTTATCCTTGTTTTTATTTTCCATTGCTAGTCCGTCAGTATTTGTGCGATATGTCATGATAAACTGGAATCGTGAAGTCCAGGGCAATCTCTCATCGCTTCCTATTTAATGACTCTTGCTCCCAAAGAGAGGATAATGTGTCTAAATAAAAGCCATCTGGGATTAGAGGCACATGAACATACAGTCCATACAGGACAAATAGTTCACTTTTTAGAGGCAGAAGCCATAGTTTCATGTCCGACATTGTGCACCGTATAATGCGAATGGATTCATTTGAGCTTTAATTTAAAAGCCTACTTGGTGAGTCATTAGTTTCACCATCATGTTAACAGGAAGGATCAGCAAGCAAAACATGTTTTGCATTGAATATAACTGGAAACTGCCCTCTATTTATTCTTAAAAAGCACAACTAGGGCTCCTAATATCATATCGAATGATCATATCAGTATCTTGAGCTACACTGAACACACATGACATATTTACACACTGTCCATACTGAATGGATAAATATTTTATATAACTAATATTATCAATTTTTTGGCTTTTTGATTATAAAATTCTTTCTACCCCCTCTGGCACAAAGGGAAACTAGCATAGGCATGCTTTAAATAACTGCAATATAAACATAGCTTGAAATAACTGGTCTTCAAAAAAAATTTTTCTTCTGATTTATTCCTTTTTAAAAAGCACAAAAATGAGCGAAAATTTTTATTTTAGGTGAATGTGATTATTGTCAGTGCTGCATAAACCTTGTCCAGCCTCCCAAAAATACAATACAGAAAATAAGGATGGGCTGATGCATTAAGGACAATAAGGACACCCTTCTGGGTGGAGCATAATTAACCCAAGCATGGTGGGGAAAGTGGTTGCTATGGAATTATATGTAATTTATGGGTGGGTTTCTGAACTAAGATCACAATCACAAATAAATAAATGAACAGCTAAAAAAATGTATTATTTACGCATGAATGGATTGTATTTGGTAGTTATTTTTGGTTTATACATTTCTGCTTTGTCTTTGATGCTAGGACGGCTAACGCTGTACACACACAGACATAAACACGGGTGTCAAAGACACCAGGCTTAAGTGGAGCTCTAGATGAAAGGTTGGATTCCAGTGGGAGAATTTCATTCCGGTCGGCTTTATGTGCCCTGACTCTGGCTGGGAATTTCATTACAGAAGAGCACTCCTGTGTGAGAGACAACCCCCGGTTACGCTGCCAATAAGATCTGAGCCAGTACGTGCATGTACAGGTGTGTGTGTGTGTGTGTGTGTGTGTGTGTGTGTGTGTGTGTGTGTGTGTGCGTGTGTGTGGGTGTGAGTGTGTGTGTGGAGATGCCCCAGTGGCCCTTCAAGAAAATATATGAACTGAAGGTCAGTTGATGACAGACCCCTTCAGACTCACAATTGCTTAAACTGTATTCCATTTCAAAACAATGCCTTATATGTAAATGACATCTGTTTTGATTGGCTGTGTTGAGTGTATATGGGAGGTTACATCACAACCATGAGTTCAAGTGACTATTGTGTTTGGGAAACACATCACAACACACAGTGAAACACAAAGAAATACAACCTCTAGTTTTTACCCATACACACTGTGCAGCAGGGGAGAGCTATTTAAAGTGACCAGGGAGCAGTGATAGGGATGGTACCTTGCTCAAGGGCACCTCAGAGCAACCTACTGGTCTGGGATTCGAATCCACGACCTTCCGATCCTGGGGCCTTATCACTAACCACTAAGTTAATTACAAAACATCAGCATCTGCTTTGGAGGCAATACTTGTATTTCTAGATGCAGAAAGGTGTTGCTTTATCAGTGTCCTCATTGGCTAGACTGCTAATTATTTCATGTTTGATAATAAAAATCAAGTTCACTTGGTCAGAGCTGTATTGAACTATCTTCCTTGCAGATCCCTTTGCTGGTATAGCGTCAGACACATCTGTTGCTGCATAGTTTACATGAGTCATCCTCTAGCTCTACATAAATGCTGACTGCAGAGATGCTTTTGCCTGGGTGGGTCAAACTCAGCCTATCAGTAACACTGGAAAGTGTCAAAAAATAACAAAAAACAATAACAGCAGCACCACACACACTCCCACTTCAACCTCACGGCTGTGCTGAGAATTGTCCACCACCCAAACCATTTCAAAAGTGGTCCTGAAAAGCAGAGGGTAGCTGTAATTGTAAGGGGGGGCTCAGGGACGCCTGCCTTCTGAGTTCCAGCTGTTCAGTTCACCGCAGGTCATTTGGATACGCGCAACAACACCCACAGCCCAGTCCAGTATCAGAAAAAGTCTTTTATGAATAAAAAGGCAATAAAGCAGAGTCTAATCAGGTAACCTTTATTCAACATGCTTGGAGTGTAAAAACACACAGAGCAACCTCTGGCAATCAGTCTCAACAAAACAGGTATGCAGATTTAAGCAGTCTTCATTGTGTTCCTACACCCACTGCTACATTCTTCCATTTTGAGTTTTATTTCTCTCAAGCTTCCTTCCTCACCAACATTCCGACTAGCTGATGCAAATCACCTTATGAAATACTTGATAATAATGTACCGTTAGACCTCAAATTCTTTAGCCACTCCTGATTTTGGCTAGGAAAAAGAGACAATAGGTATTGTGACTTATTGCAAATACAGATGTTAATAAATTATGAGACACAAAGAAAGCTTATCAAATTCTAACTAGTCAATATTTAGAATGACTACCAATATTCCTCAACAATGGCCGAACCTTTAAAGGCAACATATCTTGTAATTTCTTTAAGTCGTCTTCAGGAACAGTTTTTAATTGTTCTCCAGGCTTCTTGTAGAACATTCCAAAGCTCTCCATAGGATATTGGCTACCATCTGTTCATTTCTCTGTCAAGATGGTCCAACACTGCTTCAGTCAAGTTGGGATGTGGTCAGGAACCTGGACTAGACTGTAAATTGGAGCCAGTAACATTGAAAGGTCTTCAGGATGTCTGGAGAATACATAAACAATTAAGGAACGCATGGCTCTTTGGAAGTATAATAGGGTATATTTGGTAAATCACCACAGCGGAGTCCTAAAAGTCTCTTTAGTGAGCATTAGCCTACCCTTTCACTTTTGTTCAAGCGCTTCTGAAGATGGTGTTTATGATCTCAGTTGTCACCATACACAAGCATGCTGCCCCTGAAGACGGCCATGCCTTTGTGGTGCCCAAGATGTCCCTCTGGAAAGTCTCCAGGGCACAAGTGTTGCCAAGTGGAAGCTTTGTGAAAAAGTGTTTTCCAAAGGGAGTAATGAGTGTTGTAAGTTCTGTTCCATCCTCTTCTTTGGCAATTGCCAAAATCTCTTTGGCCGCATTAAGCAGTGAGAAGACTTCAGCCCGTGCCAGTCGAGGGAGAACATCTTCAGGAGTGGCTTAAGCATATTTCCCCTCTTTAAACGGCTTTGATTTGCTGTATGAGTTCCATGCTGATTGTTATTTGCCTTATTGGTTGTTATTTTCTTCTCTTTTTAGGAATGGACTTTTAAATATCTTTTATGATCCGACATGCACATCTTCAACTTTAGAAAGCAAGAGCAAGTTTACAAGTCTGGCATTTAAAATATACATGATGAAATCACTCTTAAGACAATCACTCTTTGGGTGGTGGTAGTCTAGTGGTAGTGTACTTGCCTATGGACCTATTGGTCAAGAGGTCCCAGGATTGAATCCCACATCTAGCACTACCATCACTAGGTCCCTGAGCAAGACCCTTAACCCTGAGTGTCTCCAGGGGGACTGTCCCTGTAATTAGGAACTGGAAGTCACTCTGGATAAGAGTGCCTGCTAAATGCTGTAAATGTAAATGTAAGTCAAATATCTACCATCTTACTTCCCTTGGGTTGGGGGATTTGAGGTCTTCCAGTTCTTCCAATTGACTAGACCCATTATTTCCAGCAACCTCCTGATCAAGAATATTGTCCAGTGTTGATCAAAGCAAAGTCTTTCCATTTGAAAAATTCCTGTTAAATATAAGTGTCATCTTTAAATTGTCCTTCATAATACATTTTCCAGTTTCAAGACTACATTATATTTTTCCTTCTCGCGTCCAGATATAAAGTGTTTTCCCTTCTGAATGAACAAAGCAAAGTACAGACTTGCACACTGTCCTCTGAATTCAGAGTAGCTGATTCTTCAGAAGGTGAAACTCAACCATCTGACTGATTATGGCAAAGTGTTCAGTTATTATATGGGGCAGTGGTGTCCTAGTGTTTAGGGACTAGCCCTCAGAATCAGAAAGTCGAGGTTTCGAATCACAGACCAGTAAGTTGCCCTAAGCATGGCACCATCCACATCACTGCTCCCTGGTTGCTGCTGCACATTGTGTATAGGTTCAACGCAGAGAATGCATTTTGTTGTTGTTCACTGTGTGCTGTTTTGGGTTTCACAATGACAAATAGTCACATTCACTTTCACTTATTCAGTGTTATAGAAAGCAATGAATCCAATTTAATAACACCAGCGAGCAAGGTTGCTAGACTGGCTTCCGTAGCACTTCATAAAACTATTGTTCTGCACTGAAGACCATCCCATGGGTCAGATATTACCCCCCTTTCCAGTGTTTAGTTACGCTTAATAAAATAGTCCTGACAACACAGGCACCATCAGCTGGTTTCCATTCAGACAGCAAAATCATCAACACCTCTGGTGAGTAATTATGTTTGTTGTTAGTCTGTTGCACTCATGCATAATATTAGCTGGGCTTCCAAAAGTTTTGTTTACTTCAAACAGATTAAAGAGTTATTTGCTCATTGTTTTTATCCTTTTGGCTTTGCAGGTTTTGGGTCGATGAAGTAGCTCAGTTAGCTGGTTAGTTGGCATTGGCACCTGAGGGGACATTTAGAGAGTTAGCTCCAAAAACATAAGTAATTGCCCCCCAAACATCTTGGGGGATCAGCAAGATGCTTTTTGCCAAAAGGTGAGATGAGCTTTTATGTTCTTTTTTACAATGGGGTTGGCCTTGGAGCTCTGTCATGGATGCTATTTTTTGCCCAGTCCCTTTCTCATGGTTGAGCCATGAAACACCTGAACTGAGGCAAGTGAGGCCTGCAGTTCTTCAGATGTTCTTCTGGGTTCTTTTGTGACCTCTTTGATGAGTCGTCACTGCACTCTTGGCGTAGTTTTGTAGGCTGGCCACTCCTGGGAAGGTTCACTACTTTTCCATATTTTCTCCATTTGTGAATAATGGCTCTCACCGTGGTTCCCTGGTGTCCCAAAGCTTTAGAAATGACTTTTTCCAGACTGATAAATGTCAGTCACTTTGTTTCTCATTTGTTCCTGAATTTCTTTAGATCGCGGCTCGATATCTTCCTTTTTGGGATATCTTATTTTTTAAGGGCTCGCTTGATTCAGCAGGTCTGGCAATAATCAGGCCTGAGTGTGGTGAGTGAAATTGAACTCAGCCTTCCAATTATCCACAGTTACTTCATGATTACAACATGGTATAAAATTACTTTGTCACATAGGGCCATGGTTTTTCCTTAATAAAGAAATTCATCACTTAAAAACTGCATTTTGGGTTCACTTTAATTATCTTTGTCTAATATTTAAATTTGTTTGGTGATCTGAATCATTTAAGTGTGTGACAAATATGCGAAAACCTTAAAAATCTGGAAATACTTTTTCAGCACTGTATGTGACCATTAAAAAGGAGCATTCTGGTGTAAAATTTGCATTTAATGTGTTATTTCTCATGTTATGTAATGTATTATTATCCTTTCTGTGTTCATTAATGTTCTCACAATAATCAACATTAACTATGCAAACATTTCATACGAATAATTGCCCCCCAACAATGTGACAGAAAATCTGATTTCTAGTAAAAGAAACAGTCCACATTTACCAGCTACTCTTTAAGAAATTGTGTTTTTTCAAATGTTCCTCTCACCTTAAAAAATATTCAGAGATTTTCTTAGACCAGAACATTCACTCTAGAGATTGTGGTGGTACCATGGTAGAAGGCAGGTAGGCATGTTTTCAAGACATGAAGCTATGGTTCAAACTTTTATTTTGCCTCAGATTGACCCCTTAGCTTTGAGCACCCTCCCTCTAAGGGTCTCTACACAGCCCTGACTAAATAATCTATAATACTTAGTCTATAGTTTTCCAGTAGCACTGTCTGCTGGTCATAAGAGACCCCTATATGGTCCACATCTGCTTTGCAACACATGGATGAAAGGTGGAAAAATATGGACCATCTGATGGTCCATGAGGACTGGTCTGAGAAAAACTTGTCTACAAAAGTTTTAAACAATATTCTTGGCTTACTAAGGCTTCTGCATGCTAGTCTATAGCTCATTGCTTTGGTTGCACTCTCAGAAAATATGAAAAAAATAAATAAATAAGATGGTACCTCCAATCTCACTCTGGTGGCATAAGTTGGACTGACTCTGTAAACCCTGTCCTGTGATCAGGGTTTCTATTTAAACAGGATCTATTATGCTCCTTTTTAGAGTTTAGCATTGTATTCTTTGTTCCCTAAAATGTGCATGCATTAAAATTCCTAAAAGGTCTTCATTTCCTTATAACGTACATCCGTTCTGTTTGTACCCTCAACCTGAAATGGTGTTTCTATGCTCCAATGATTTTAACCCCCCCTGCAAAGCTGGCCAATCACATCCCAGTGTGCACATCTTAGTACATAATAATTTCCAGAAAGAACATGGTTTACTTGCAGTTTACATGCAGTTTAACTTTGAATCTTCTGCTGATGCACAGAAAATCAGAACTGCTCCTTCTAACAACTAAAAGCGTGAAAATTCTGCTTTGAACTAACTGCAAAAGAAATATTCTTTGAACTAGCAATCTCATGAGTAGATGCTTGTTTTGTAGAGCGGTGGGAAGCCTGGTAAAAATAAATATCAAAAATAAGTTCTAGTGAATGAGTGGCTCATTCACTAGACCTCAGGGTAACCTACTCAGGGTACCTCAGGGCAACCTACTGGTCTGGGATTCAAACCCACGACTGGGTCATGGGGACAGTACCATGCTCAAGGGTACCTACTGGTCTGGGAACTGACCCCCCAACTGGTCCACAATGACCATTATATAATTTGATGTAATCAATACCTGCTGGTGGTCTCGGGGTAGGGTGGGGGTTGAGGGTTCTAAATGGTCAGTGGAGATATTACAATGAACAATGGGTGTCAATACAAGCCACATCATATACTAGCTGTGCATGGGAGCGCATCCAAACGCAACTACTGGGAGTTTGTTCATTTCATCTGACTGGTAATCAGTACCGTCTGTCGGCAGTGGCTTTTATCAGTTTGACAGCAAACACACCCCTTCAAGCATTCCCACGTGCTAAGCACTGAGACGTTGGAGCAATAAGTTTATGGAGTTCATGGCCTCTTTAGAAGTTATCAAGAGTTTTCTTGAAAGCACTTGGTGGCTTTGATGAGATACCCTTGCATGTAAAGCAATGCATACTAACTTGTTGTATATGGTTGAGTTTGTTTTAACACACCTAAGAGAAAAAATAACTGCCAACTCTGAGACATCTGTGTTGACTAGCTTTGCTCAGAGCGATAGCAGGTGAGGGATAAACATCCTATCCACCCAGAAAGAATGAAGCCAGTTGTGCTCTCTCATATTCCAGTAACTTTTTAGACTAACCTGCAAAGTTACCATTATAGCTTATTACCCGGACCTCCTCACTTCTCCTTTTCTTCTCTACTTGGATGCTGTTTATGAAATAACCTTCTACTTTATCTGGTCTGATCTAGATTTTATTTTTATGTGCTGAGACTTAAAAAAGCTCTGATTTGTTTTGGACGTATGAGAACTTCCGTTCATACCCCAGTTCTGTGTGTAGATTAGATCATAGAAGGAGATGTCTTATTGTAATTTGACTGTTGCCTCACAGCAAGAAGATCCTGGGTTCGATACCATACCCACAGACACACTTAGTGTACAATAAGTAGCTAAAGGTCAGTTGAAGGGTCATCTAATCATGTTAAGCCCTTGAGCACGCTCAAGGCCGAGTGTACCGAATGCAGCTCCAGAACAGTCCGGTGGGGGTAAATTAATGGTTACCCACACACATTAAATCAGTGCCTACCTTTGCATTATTGTCCCGCAGCCCGACCTGACCTGAGGCAAATAAATTAACTGCCTGAAAACCTGCAGTATATCTGGGTAGAAGGGCTTTAGCTGCCTTTTCCCTGAATGACTCAACCAGGTGGAAAAGGGATACTAAAATAATTTCCTTACACTTTAGATACATTGAATAAGATTTATCAATGTAAAATATTAATCCCCATTTATTTACTGACCTATTTTCATATGCTGCCCCAGACCATTCATAATAATGACTGCCTTTGTGTCTGAGAATTTTTGATCTCTAAAACATTCATATTAACTTTTTTGTGCTCATGGGATGAAATTCTTATCTCTTTTTTATTACTCATTTTATAATCCATTTGAAGTTCACAAAAAGGCCTATTTTGTGCACAGCCAGAATGTAGCAAAAATTTCTCTACTTTGCAATCAATTAAAAAAGTTCTTTCACTAGAAATGATTTGTTAATAAAATGAATAAAAGGTATTTTTGCTGACAATCATAATGCCATTTGTTCATTTTTGCCCTCGCGGTGTCCATATTTGTGTAGGTGTGGAGGAACATGCTTTTGTAAGAATGAACATATCACTTGACAAGGCCAAGCACTTGAAAGTAATGGCTGGAAATCATATACAGGCTTTTGAAAGAGCAGTGATTTAAAGGAAGGAAATCGAGAGGTGAAAGTTCACTCTCGGTTAAGTTAAAAATGAAGACTTCTATGTTGGACTGAGTGTTTGAGCATTTCACAATTTACTCTACTGTTTAGAACCTAGATGTTGCAGCAAAATAAACATATAGGGCCTGTAGAGCTTGCTGTCAGCCAGGGATACCTATTAACTGCCTAGACAGTAGACAGCACAGTGAAGTAAATACACAAAAAAGCCAAAAAAGGTTTTTCTCGTCAGCTGATTGGTAAAACATTGCATGTTTGGCTATAAGAGAGAGGGAAGTAGTGGATAAATGTAAACTAGAATAATGCAAATGGACTCTCTTCAGGGCACACAGAGAATAGTCTTAGTGTAACGCTGGGGTGTTGTGGGTAGGACATCAACGCATAGCCAGGGATCAGGGACTTGACTTTATTTACCATAGTGCACAGAGCAAAACAAAAGGACCTCAAACACCAATGTTACACTAAGGCTTAGCCTCTTAGATGGCCAACCCTCTGCTCTGACTCATTGGGGCCCCAACAAAACACTGATCATGGAAAATATGTTCATCTGTTTCAGAAGGGTCAAACTACTGGCATGCATCAAGCAAAGAAAACGTCTAAGGAGAAGCTGAAACTACTACAACTGGGTTAAGAACTGCCCAATGCATTATTAAAAACTGGAAGGACAGTGGGGAACTATCATCTACGTCGAAGAAATGTGGTCGGAAAAAAATCTTGAATGATCGTGATTGGCAAACACTTAAACTTTTAGTAAAATCAAATCCATCCATCCATCCATGTTCTGCCGCTTGTCCCAAACAGGGTCACGGGGTGTGCTGGTGTCCAACCCAGCGCACACAGGGCGAGGACGGGGGACGCACCCTGGACAGGTCGCCAGCCCATCGCAGGGAGGAGCGGGAGGGGGACGGCACCTTGCTCAAGGGTACCTCAGGGCAACCCATTGGGAAGGGGTTCGAACCCCGATCACGTGGCCAACTGAAATCAAATCGTAAAAAAAGAAAAAAAACTAAAGCGGAACTCATGGCTATGTTCAATAGTGAGAGTAAGAGCATTTCTACATGCACTATGTGAAGGAACTGAAGGGATTGGGAATGAACAGCTGTGTGGCCTTAAGAAAACCACTGATCAGTGAGGTTAATTGCGACTAAAGGTTTCAATTTGCTAGGGAGCGTAAAGATTGGACTCTGGAGCAATGGGAGAAGGTCATCTGGTCTGATGAGTCCATATTTACCCTGTTCTAGAGTGATGGGCGCATTAGGGTAAGAAGATAGGGGCATGAAGTGATGCACCGTACAAGCCTGTGGGGGCAGTGCCATGATCCAGGGTTGCTGCACTTGGTCAGGTCTAGGTTCAGCAACGTTATGTGTCCAAAGAATGAGGTCAGCTGACTACCTGAACATGCTGAATGATCAGGTTATTCCATCAGTGAATTTCTTCTTCTCTGATGGCAGGGCCATATTCCCAGGTTACAATGCCAGGATTCATCAGCTCAAATTGTGAAAGAGTGGTTCAGGGAGCATAGACATCATTTTCACACATAGATTGGCCACCGCAGAGTCCAGACCTTTCAGAATCTTTGTGATGCACTGGAGAAGACTTTCTGCAGCGGCAAAACTCTCCCATCATCTCTACAAGATCTTGGTGAAAAATGAATGCAACTCTGGACGGTAATAATTGTTGTGACATTGCAGAAGCTCATCAAAATGATGCCACAGTGAAGGTGTGCAGTAATCAAAGCTAAAGTCCAACCAAATATTAGTGTGTGACTTATTTTTGGATGGGCAGTGTATTATAATATGTAGTGCATGCGACTCTTTCTTCATCACTGAACATTCACTTGCTCTTTAGTGAACTCTCTTGCTCTTTTTGTTTCACCATGCATTTTAAACCCTGCTTCTCACAAGCAAGCACTCAGTGGGTGGAGCTTTGAACAGTTTGTGTTATAAACGACAAAAATCTTTTTAGTACCGCTCTCACAATATTTGTTCCCATCAATCTGTTAAAAACTGAAGAAATTTTAATGTTGAATTTTGTTCCTGATCATCACAAAAGGAAACAATAATAATAATGTTTATACAACTACTACTTATAATAATGGTGATGATGACAGTGTTAGAAATTTGTCAGCATTAATTGAGCCAATTATTTATAATAGAAACATATTGTATCATTACAGGGATGCAAGCCTCTGTTTCAGAGCCATTTTCACAGCTGCGGCTTAAAGGCTCCACTTTTCTGCTGCTCTCCACAATAACAAGTGCACAATTCACGCGATTGCTTGTTACGTTTTATTACGAAGATATGGCAAATATTACATTACTTTCAGGAGTTTTCTTTGACTGTTAATTCATTTGCAGGAGTTTAAATATTTGTGTGTTCCTGCCTGCTCTGGACTGGCTAACCACGGGACTCCTACAGAAGATGCTGGAAGTGAAAGTGAAAGTGACAACCCATGTCATTGCAAGGTAACAGCACAGCGAACCACAACGAGATTGGACCTCTGCATTTAACCCATGCAAACACCGTGCAGCAGTGTGCAGCTATTGAAAGTGCATGGGGAGCAGTGACAGGGACGGTACCTTGCTCAAGGGTACCTCAGGGCAACCTACTGGTGAGGGAATTGAACCCACAATCTTCCGATGTGGCAGCAACTCCCTAACCGTTAGGCCAACGCTGCCCAAGAACTAAAGGATCTGGAGGGGAAAAGTGAATTACGGAGGAAGCTCTCAGGAAGCAGTTGTTGTAATATTTCAATGCGAATGGAGACTTGTGCAGCACAGACCAGGAACAGGCATTTTCTGGGGAGTTTATAGAAGGGGAGCTGCTGGTGTCTTCCGAATTTGCTTAGAGACCATCGTGTGCACATCTACAGTGATGGAAGCCGTAAATAATGAAGAAGAGGTCAAGTGTTGGGAAGGACTTGTTTGTGGGTATTTTTGGCAAGGATTTGGAGACTTCAGGCTTGAAATATAAGGATAAACATCTCTCTCGCTCGCTCTCTCTCTCTCTCTTTCTCTCTCTCTCTCTCTCTCTCTCTCTCTCTCTCTCTCTCTCTCTCTCTCTCTCTCTCTCCCTCACTCTCACTCTCTTTCTCTTTCTCTGTGTGTGTGTTTCTTTCTGTGTGAGTGTTCTGTTCCAATTCCAAAGCTTTGTTCTGCCAGTCCTTACAGTACTTACAACCCTGTAAAAGCACCACATGTTGTGCGCATGTACAAATAACACAGTTTCATACAATTACCTTACTTTAATTCATGTGATTTTTTTCCTTGTTATTGTATTTTTCATTTCACACAAGTACTGAATTGAAAAAAAAAAAAATCAATTTTCATGCAGACCTGCAAAAGAAATGCTTGAGTAAGAAAAGTAATTATTTACATTCTCAGCTTGAGACTGTTCTTGTCTTTGCAAATATTGGTGGTAATAGTAATACACGGATCAATGACTCACCCATTGTACCAACTGTCCTCTTTCTTTCTTTTTTCTTTTTTTTTAGAGTCATTGTGCAAGTTTAAAGTTAATGTTCACTGAATGGAAACGTTTATGTCAAGATCAGGCCAAGGCCAGGCAACCTCCCAGCCCACACACGGAAGCGTCTCAGCTTTGATTATCAGGATGCACTGTGAATATGAAATACATCACTAATGAATTCCTGTCAGAGACCATTACACTAACAGTTAGTCTTCGTGAGGTCTTGGCTGCCATTTGGCAAGATATTCTGTGTGTGTATCTACAGCAGGTTTATGTGCTGTTTGGGAGAAAATGTGTGTCAATGTTTTGTGCAAAGTAACGAAAAACAAGAGTCTAGTTAGGCTTGCCTCTTCTTCGACTCTTTGAAAATGTTCAGCCTGTTGACGAAGCTTAGATAATGACAGAGCTCAGTGTGCCTCTCCCTGTGTATTTTAATGTGTTAAGTCATTTAAATGGTTTGTAATACCGCTGTGTTTTACTCAGTTGTATAATTTGCGAGTATATGATGTTCTTTCAGGCATGAAAATGACTTCTGGGTTTATTCGAGGTTTAAAAGATATTTCAGAACACTTCAAACAAAAGTGTAGTGTCACAAAAAGATGTTTAAGATCAGTTAAGAAGGAAATATCAAGCATCTGCTGCAAATATTGTAAATATTCATTATATGGAATTTTTTTTTTTTTTTTCCTGTGGTTGAACTGGCCTTATGATTCATTTTATGGTTTTAGGTGTATTAATGATAACTAAAATATACCCAGAAAAGGATATCATGATGCCATTTATCTTAATAATGATAATATATAGTTATATTGCAAACCCTTACTGAGGTTTATTACTATAAACTAGAGAGTGAAGGAAGAACAGCAGATCTTGATCTTCAATGCGCTTGTAGATGCCGTCTTTTCTGTGAAAGGATCATTTTGGTCACAGTGGTTGGTTAGTCAAAAGAATGGCTTGGCCATTCTTTTTTACACAGTTTCAAACTGAGCAAGGATAGGGACGGTAACTTGCTGGTATCTCAGGGCAACCTTTGGTTCGGGATTTGAACCCATGACTTTCCTAGCGTCCCTTAACACTAGGCCACCACTTCCCCGGGAGATGCTGCGATAGCCGGTTGCTTCTTTTCTGTCTCCCTTGCCTTTAAAGCTATTTAATAATACAGACCTCATATAGAGAACATATTGATTTAATATGCAGCCCTTTGTCGAAACCATGCAAACTATTTGCGGTATGTCTGAATGCATCTATCGTGAAAAAGACTCCAGCCATGTGGGGGAAAAGATGACTTGGGACAATGTGCATACCTGTTCAGGAGATGTTTGGACTTCAACTTTTCCTCTGTTACATAACAAATGGAGCTACATGGGAAATGTTGCTAGTACTGCAGTAAGTAGACACGTTTTTAGCCTTTTTAGAAATATTTTTGCCTCAAGAGCAGGAGTACTAATTGAGAATGAGTTTTTGTGGCAGTTGTCATTATTACATTGGAAACTCATCCAAGATCAGTCCTTCCCAACTATGGTGATGCCTAAAATGAATGTCTCTAGTGATGAAGTTTTGTTCATTTTAAAATTTGAACCATACTGACAAGTCGGCACCACTTTAATAGTGAACAGTTTGAGCAGATGGAAAAAGGCTTGTGGAATCATTTGACTATGATTAAGACTATTGACTTCTAATGTTTGTAAGCCTTCAAGTTAAGCTCCAAAATTTGGCTGGTTGACTGCACCTGGAGTTGGTAGAAAACTATGTAAAGGTTGCCAAATAATTCTTTTAAAGCCAAAGTACAAACCCTGGCAAGGTCCACATACAGTTCAGTGTGCATCAGTCATGTTCAGCCCTTTTTATTAACCATTATTTATTCAACATCAGGGAATCTGGCATCTTGCTTCTCTTTTACAAGGCTGCTTGGGCTGCTGAAAGGAAATCCATTTATGAAACATATTTAATGAATGTGGAAGTGAAAAGGAAAATCATTCCAGCTTTTTTGCAAATGAAATGTTTTCATGTCATCTTTTACTAGGGTTTGTGAAGAGGAATTCATCTTCAAAGTTTCAGAACAGAGGTTACAGAGGTTTGCTAAAAGTTTCATTGATGTTAGATGAAAACTCACCGTATGCTTTATTTCACGCAAATGAGCAGGTTCACCTTGCTGGCATTGCTGAGAAACTGCAGCCCATTGGCAGTTTGTGTTTTTCAGCCTTCATCGGTGGCCAGTTTTTGACCACAAAGCTTCTCTCGGCTGCATATTTTTGGCATTTTATACCATCACCACTCCCACTACCATGCGAGAGTTAATGCTGTGTTGAGAACAGTCCACGGCCTAAATTATATCAACACCGGTCTTGTGGTCAGATACTCGCCAGTGATAAATGTGCAGCAAAAGTAACTCACAATCAGTTCTGTATGACTATATATATGAGCAAGAAAATAGGTGAACCTCATAAAATGGCCTTTACTTACAAGGTCTGCATTTCTATCATCAGTGTTGGAGATTCTAATTTGATGAGCGGAATAAAAAAGGCTTCAGCTGCTGCTGTTGTATGTGTTTTTAACACTCAATGATATACTATAAGATACGTTCTATGTAGCAAATCCGTTAAGGTGCAGGCATTGTTGATGTAAGTGTTTGATTGGCCTTCTTCTAAGAAACCACTGGCAACAGAAGCAGGAAGCCACACATGCGCAATACCAAGATTTAAATGTTTAACTGCAATTTCTGGAGAGACTTTGCTGCTCAGAGGAACTGTATAAAAGTCTAATTATTTTACCAAAAGTATATCATGTCCAACTGTCATATTCATTGAGTTTAGGTCTTTAAGTCTTAACCACGATTAGAACATTTTTAAAAATGGCCATACGATCTCCATACTTGTCATAGAAGACTAACTTCAGCACCAGGGACTTTAATGCTGCTGTTGCCCATCCAGTGGTCCATTTCTGGCATATGAATCTCCATGGTAACAAAAACAACATGTTATATGGAAGCTCTGATTGTGTTTCTCAAAGGTCAAGGCTGCAGACATCACGTTGAACTTTGTTTGGCACTCCTACACCAGATTTACTGTAGAGCAGCTAAGCAGTTTCGCCAAAGTGACATTAATAATGGATTTAAAGTTTATAATTTTCTATGAACAGTGGGGTTTTAAAAACTAAAATGTGTTATTATTTCAGCCTTCTTCAAGCCAAACTGCCCCACTGCAGGATTTGAATCACTGGGTTTAGCCAAAAGTAGCACTGGTGCATTGTTGCAGAGCTTTTTTGCTTTGTGTGTGTTCATCTTACTTGCACCTGCTGTGTGTGTGTGTGAGGGTGTAATTGTATTTACATTACATTTAATCCCCAAATGGTCTTTTTCTTATCGAGTCACTGCCCCAGCGTACATCTGCGCTCATTCCTGAAAGTTTGTGAAACTTCTGTCCTTCTTTATCTGACAAGTCAACTGTAAGTGTTCACAGAGTGGATTCACTGAAGTACTGGAACTGTAGGAGCTTCAAGAAATGGCCTAGCAGCTGCATCCAGGGCTGATATGAGCTTTGGCAGGCATTGAGTGAAGTGAGGTAAGAAATGCTACACAGCAGAGAAAACGTGTTCTTTGGAGCGACAAATCACACACTGCTACCTGTCATTCTGTTAATCTAATTTTGGGGAAAGCCAGGAAAACACTAATTGCTGGAATGTGTAATGCCATCCATCCATCCATCCATTTTCTGCCGCTTGTCCCAAACGGGGTCGCGGGGGAGTGCTGGTGTCCAACCCAGCGCACACAGGGCGAGGACGGGGGACGCACCCTGGACAGGTCGCCAGCCCATCGCAGGGAGGAGCGGGACGGGGACAGCACCTTGCTCAAGGGTACCTCAGGGCAACCTATTGGGAAGGGGTTCGAACCCCCAATCCTCCGATCATGTGGCCAACGCCCTAACCACTAGGCCACCACTAGTAAAAGTTGGTGGTGGGGGGGGGGTCTAATCTCTAATGATTAGAGATTAATTTCAGGGTTTGGACAAGACTCATTGGGTGGATTAAAGGGAAAAGATATAGCAAGTTCAAAAGTAGTCAATTATAAGCTACTAACTTTGTGGCGCAAGTTTGGGAATGGGCCTTTTCTTACACCCATGCACAAAGCGAGGCCTATAAAGACTTTTACAGGTTTTAGTGTAAAGGAAATCCACTGGCCTCCACAGAGCCATGCCCTGAGCCCAAATGAACCCCTTAGGGATTTAATGGAATGTTAATTATGCCCCAGTCCTTCTCATTGAACCTCATTATGTGACCCCACAAACACAAATGCTCAAATCTTGTGGAAAACCTTCCCAGAAGCATGGGGACTGATATAGCTGCAAAGGAGGAACCACCTCAGTGTTCATTATTTTGGAATGTAAAGCAAAACTTACATAAGTTTGATGGTCAACACACCCACATACTTTTGGATGAATTGTATAACATGCATGGACTTAAATAGATGTCAGTAAAAAACTCATCTCAGACTCTCTCCAGAATTTTAAGCTCTGTCATGATCTGAAATGGGCTTCCTTATGGCCCCAGCTTGAACGTCTGTTTCTTGGAGTTGTAATCCTACGTGATGCTCATATCTGCTTCTGATCTACCATGTTCACAACTCCTCTACATCTGACACAATTGGCAGTCCACCAGATCTCATGTTCTTTCCTGTATGATCTGGGTGCCAGGCTAATTTGTAAGCTTGTACTTCCAGCATTGTAAACCTGTAATTATCAGCCACTTAATTTCCCCAGTTTACCACAAATACACTTGATTGAAAGGCAGATGTTGATGCCACATTAGCATATTGTAACAGATGCGATACTAAGAACAATTTAGCAATAACAGCTGTGTCTATTAGTAGTTCTTGATTTTACACCACCATGAGATCAATTTGAACAGAAGTATGGAGCTCAATATTCAGATTCGAGATTTTAAGTCCACCCATCTCTCCTGCTAATCACAGACGTTGATTCTGTTAGACTCTACAGTCAATGCTTCTGTAGAACCTACAGGGCAGATATGGAAGTACTTTAGTACAATACCTAAGTAAAATGTAGTTAAAGTTCAAATATCTATACTTGAATTGGATACTTTTCTTTTTTACTTTTACATTTTAAAACTAATTTCTGTACTTCCTGCTCTTTCCATTTTCGAAACAGACCTGCTACTTTTATTCTAATAGATTGGAGTGGAATAATCCGTGCCTTCTCAACATTAAGACTGATTTTATCCATATAAAAGCATAATAAATTCAGTATTGTAACCCTAAAATCAATCAAAGGGCGTGTTCCTCATTGGAGTCTTGGTTCCTCTCAATGATCCTCTTGCTCTTAGTGAGTTTTTCCTTCTTAGATTAGGTCTCTCTCATCTTCATGCCCTTAGGAAGTGTTTAGTTTTGAGTGTTAGTTCTGCTCAGTGGTCCTCCTTTCTCAGGCTATCTTTATTTATGAGCCTCGGTTGCTCTCAATGCTTCTTCTTCAAACCCTGAAATCATTTTCCCTTTTGAGTCCGTCAGTGTTCTTGACACTCAGGAGTTTTTCCTCCTACTGTCCCCCTCTTCTAGTTTATTAATTATGTATTGTAAAAATAGGCAATGTAAATACATTAGAATATCACTAAATAATTGTACTCATTTTCTTTAGCAAAATAATGCTCTAAATAATGTCTTATAAGTTCTGGTGGGGTTTTTAGAAAGTCAACTCCTGCACCAGATTTCATATGAGAAAGCTGTTGAACGTGCCAAGCAGTTTCACCAAAATTTGTGTTAAAATCGATTTTAAATTTTACCACTTTTAAATATTATTTAATAATAATATACTCAGTGCTGTCAGAAATTTTCTGATTTTTTTTCTTTTTGTTTCTATATTTTGCCTTTTCTAATATATAACTGATTAAATAAATAAAATTAATAAAGTAAAGTAAAATTAATAAGTAAAATTAATAATAATAAAATAAAAGCTTAAATTAAAAATTGCTGCAAGGCGATTTTATAATACGTCCTAACTTGTGAGGCTCTAAAATGCACATTCCTGAAGTCTTTAAAATTGACTTTAAACAGCACAGTAATGGTTCAATGGGTTAAAAAAGCCGAACAAATGATCAAGATTTACAAGATTATCAAACATTTATCAAGACTTATCTTCACTAACAATTGTGGATTTTTTAAAACATATCCTTTTTTATACTTTTAACCATTTTATAAAATATATTATAAAAATATATCTTTTTTATACTTTTAACTTCTAATAATTATTCTTAAATGTGATATGTGTATTGGTTGAATGTTATAACTACCGTCATTAATTTAAGCAAAGTGCTTTAAACAAGTACAGTCAGAACATTCCACTGGATGGAGCAATTAGTGCTTTCCCTGCATTTTTGCACCCCATTACCCCCCCACACCCCCACCCCCCCAATCTCTCTCTTCGGCTTGTTTATGTAGGTCAGTAGAATATTTTTTTTTAAGCTTCAACAGCCGTTCCACTCCGCCAGCTTGCTCGAAACGGCAGCACTGCTGATGGAAACACCCAGTAGAGGAGAAAGAGATGAGGACTTATCAGTTTGCTATGCTTTCAAAGAGCGAGAATTGCCTGTACTTTCATTTCTACCATATCCAGCCAGGCAGAAAGATAAAATTTAAGAATGATAGTAGATCAAGCTGCTGTGTAATTTCCCCTGTTTACCACATTTATCCAGGATTGAAAGGCAGATGTTCATGTTGTGAAAGGTGTGGGGCTTATCAACATTAACAAGATGTTGCACAGCTGGGTTCATTGGTAGTTGGGATTACCATGAGGTCAGTTTGAAGAGAAGTAGTGTTAATGAGGAAGCTCGATGTTTAGTTTGAAAATTTTGATCTTTGGCTAATTATAAAAGTTTCTCACCCTTGTAGAAACGATTGGCTGATTGGAAGTAATAGGAAAGTACTTTAGTACAATATTTAAGTAAAAGGTTCTGTACCTTAGTATTTATACTAAATTTTCACTTTCTTTGCCTGTGTTTTAGCTCTAATGTCTGAGCTTTCTGCTCATTACATTTTCAAAAGCAGACTCGTTACTTCAGGTTTGATGCATTTGAGGAGAATAATCCATTATTTTTGTTCTGCATCATTGCTCACCTTCTCGGCATCAACATCAACAGCGAACAATAAAACACAGAGAGCACGATTCCCTGGTGTATCTATTGGTGCACGAAGGAAGTAAATGAATAACAAGCCAAAACGAAAGAAACTCTGGGGACACTGAACAGGTATAGAAAGAGAGTGAGATGTTTGTGATGGAAGAACTGGTAGAGACGTGGATGAAGCATCATGCTGATGTTTATTCGTTTCAGAAAATGCGTTTAAAATGTGTTGAATTGTATTAAGAATCTGTGAGAATCACGAGAATCCGGGCAACTTTTTACTTTTATACTTTGAGCTGAATCTGAGCTTTTGCTTTTAGCAGGCTCAGGTTTTATTTCCTGGAGGTTCTGTACTTCTACTGAAGTGAAAGTGACATTTTGTGATTGTGAACACCACACAGCACACAGTGAAACACAACGAAATGCATCCTCTGCATTTAACCCAGCGGGCAGCTATATCCTGAGTTCGGGGGGCAGTGATGAGGACAGTACCTTGCTCAAGGGTACCTCGGGGTAACCTACTGGTGCAGGATTTGAACCCATGACCTTCCGATCCTGAGGCCTAGCCCTTCATCATGCATGTGTATTTTTGCCATCTCTGCATTGCACAGCTTTTTTGGCTTTTTGGTAAAAACCAGTCCAGCTCATTTAGGGTTGAACAAGGACAAGCGGTATAATTTTTCAGCATTAATCATAAGAGCTGGCAGCACGGTTAGCGTTCGAAACCTGTCCTTCTCTCAAAGAGTGGATCTGACACAGTTCAACTCTGCGCTTGCATCCTCCAGTGTAAGCCTCACAGAGACAAAACCCCATCGCGCCGTGTTTTATTTCAGCCATAGCTAACAGTAATCAGCTAACACACAAAAGACGAAGCAGGGGTAGTGTGTGAGGGAGGCTGGGTTTAGTGAGCTACATGGTATCAGTGCCAGACGAGTGGCTCAGGAGAGCAGTGGAGAAGCTAGTTTGGCTGCAGTGCATTCAGACATACTGGAATCTTTCTGGCACATGTCTGCTGCTGCTTTCTGGCACAAGCCCTAGCTGCTGCAGCTACTACTCTGAGCTTAGGCTGTGTGTGTGTGTGTGTGTGTGTGTGTGTGTGTGTGTGTGTGTGTGTGTGTGTGTGTATATGTTTAGCTTTTTCTTCATGTTGATTTTATGTCATTTAGACACTATGGGGACGTCCTGATGAGGTATGTTTTCATTAATTATTTTTTTTTAATTAATTTTATTTTTTTAAGATTTAATTTGGAAAAGCTCCCAAAAGATTATCTTTTGGTTTTTAAGGGTGGGGCAGCACGGTGGCGCAGTGGGTCGCCGTCACCTCACAGCGAGAAGGACCTGTGTTAGATTCCCAGAAAGATCCTGGTCCTTTCTGTGTGGACTTTGCATGTTCTCCCTTTATCTGTGTCAGTTTCTCTGGGAGCTCCGGTTTCCTTCCACCATTCAACAACATGCAGGTCAGGTGGACTGGAAATGCTCAATTGCCCGCAGGTGTGTCAGTGTGTGTGTCTGCTCTGCGCCGGACTGTCGACGTGTCCAGGGTGTTTCCCCGCCTTTCACCCTGTGAGAGCTGGGATAGACCCCCGGGACCCTAATTAGGACAAGTGGCTAAGAAAATGAGTGAGTGAGTGAGGTTAAGGGTGAGGTTGCATTTAGGACAGTGGCAATACATACGCGTGTAAGAGAGAAAGAATGGAAAGAATGTGTGCTATAGTGAGGATGCATTTGAATACGTTGTAAAACATAATCTTTTATCTCAAAAATGCTCATTCTACTGTGTCCTTCTATATAAACTATGTCCCCTCAGAAAAAGGTACTGGTGTGTCACTGGGGTGGCAACTCTTGCATCACTGGTCACCTCAACAGCAGCCTTTCAGTACCTTTAGTCAGGAAACCATAGTTCCACCATATACTGCTTCAGTTCAATTTTTTAAGGTGGACTGTCTTCTTTTATCCTGACTCCATTTGATGCAAAAGCTTATTTGTTTTACCCCAAATTGCATGAAAGGGGCAAGTTTTCACGTGATCACTCACTGTTTGAGTATATGATATGAAAAAGCTAATTCATATATATTTTTAAATGTGTTATATAAATAACATTATGATCTATTGATGATTCATCAATATTTAGAGAAGCAAGATTGCTTGGTATGGACATGTCCAGAGGAGAGTCGAGGATTATATTGGGGGAAGGATGTTGAAGCTGCCAGGAAAGAGGAAAAGAGGAAGACCAAAGAGGAGGTTTACGGACGTGATGAGAGAGGCAGGTGGTCGGTTTGAAGCAGGAAGATGCAGAGGACCGGAGGAAATGGAAACGGATCATCCGCTGTGGAGACCCCTAAATGGGAGCAGCCGAAAGAAGAAGAAGAAGAAGATGATGATCTATTGATGATTCATTATCTCAATCGTTTATTCTGAGAAGGGTTGCGAGAGGTGGTGGAGACCATCCTAGTGGACACAGGGTGAAAAGGTAGTTGACAGTCCATTGCAGGGCCGACTCACAGACAAAAACCCTCACAAAAACACCAAGAGGGCAAATTAGAACCTTAAACGCAGCTGAAACTCATGTAATTGGACTTTGGAAGAAAACGAGAGCAAATCCATGCAGTCAGGATAAGAGTTTACAAATTCCACACAGAACTGGCCCAGGCCATCCCAAGTGGGAATCAAACCCAGAGCCTTCTTGCTGTGAAGTGACAGCACTCCCCACTTTGGATGACAGGACACTTAAAAAGATATGAAAAGTATGACAGTGTGCCCGGCTCCCCTCCTCAAGACTCAAGAGGACAAATTAGAGTTTATTTAAATGGGATCTAATTTTAAAGCAAGAGCCATAGAAACTTAACATGATGAGGAGTAGAGCGATGTGTGCTGCCTTAGGCCTGGTTTTACACCATGAAGCATTAATGCAACTTGAAACCTACATGAAACTAAATCACACTCGTGCTGCATAATGTAAGCCTTCCTGCCACTTATATCATGGCGAAACAGTCCATCCAAATCTAGATGTTGAATAATTTTGATCATATCAAGCGAAAGGAATATTAAATATGTTTCAAATATATGTCATATGTTGTACGATAAATAGACAAAAGGTAGATTTTGTCCAAAAGTTTATGGACAACAGTCCATCTAACCTATTTCTTTGTATGAGCTATGATGCTATATTACATCACTCCCTGCAAGCATCAGATAAATTTTAAAACTACTCTCAATCACTTCCTATGACTGTGATCAGCTTCCTTTTGTGATCTCAATTTTACATTTATGTACAGGTTTTACAATTACAGTTGTATGTAAGATGGATTTTGATAAAAATAAAATAATAATAATAAAATAATAATAAAAAATAATGATAACATATGACCCATTATATCAGAACACAACTGTGGAGGCAAAATTAGTTCGAACCTTCTTAAGCAAATAGTTTTCAAACCTTTAATGCCGTATCAGAGTAAGACAGGTCCGAATGTCCTAGACATGATATATGAGTGTGAGTACGAAGATAGATAAGGGGGAGCGAAGAGCCAGGCAGAGACTTAGACAAAGCAACTTTACGGGACGTATTCTCAGCAGAGTGTGAGAGGAAACCTCACTTTAATAATCAATGATTATTAATAAATCTTTTGCGAGACAAACAGTGCCTAACGTGTTCTTTGTTAAAAAAAATAAAATAAAATTCCAGAACAAACATGCATTAATGCACATAGAAATAAAAGTGTAAAAAAGTGCATCTTGGCTCACCACAGCATAAGCACATCAGCAAAAAAAACAAAGCGAAACAAGGTGGCAAATTGACCAAATTTATGAAAAAATATTCAGCAATGTGAAATCCCTCACAGTGGCGACTGAAATGAATGTTCTTGTGCAGAATTCAGGTGTGACCAGGCTTTAACAGAACCTCTTCAAGCCTAGAAAGGCTGTTGATTGGCTGTGTAGAGCATTTTTAAAATTTTTTATTTATCTTATTTGGTCACCTTTGTAACTCAGGCTAACCATATTTATTGGAAGAATAACTGGCTGCAGAAGTTATCAATATTGCATGGTTTGTTTGTTTTTCGTATAGACCATACCTGTTTGCTGGAGAACATTTTAGCAGATGAGTGTGCGAAGGAATAGGAAATTACCAGGGCAGCCTTGGTATATTCCTGATTGGAGAGGGACATCCTGTTTGAAGAGAAACAGGAAAAAGAGGAGCACATGAAAGTATAGAATTTCTAAGTATTAAGAAGCTGTTATTATAGTATTGAACCTGTGTGTTTATGAGTGTTTGTGTTAATATTCTATTTATTTCATTTATTTCATGTATTTTAAAGCATAGTGACCTTTTAAGATTAAAGTTAGGAAGTTTAGTCTTGGGGAATGGATGATCTACACCAATCCCCAGGAGACTCTTAACAACTCATTTTAACTAACTTTGACCTTTATCTGTCTTGGATTTTTTCTGTAAAGAGACCCCCTCCAAGCTAACCATAAAAAAAGATCCTTCTCTAACCAGGCAGGTTCATGTTCCTTATGTAACTGAACCTGCAGGGAATAGTTGGATGAGGTGTGCTGGGATGAAGAAAAACAACTAAAATGTGCAGAGCAGGGGGTCCTCATCTTTTTAGTGTGTGGGTCTATACACTTGCTCAGATTGCACTGTTACGTGAATGAAAGAACAGCAGTAAATCTCTTAATGTCGCAGGACCCGACATAAAATGACAGGAAATGTCATGTCTTGCATGCGTGACCAACAAAGCACCAGCGTTGCAGAAATGAAAAGATTTTACTCTTTCGCTCGTTCTTTTTCTTTCTTCACATAGAGACGAAAATACTTATAATACTATATCTTTTTCTCCCAGTTCCTGCCACAAATGCTGAAGTAACCATTTGTTGTCAAGCATGTTTCAGGCCAAGTGATTTTAAATAACATCACCCAGAGCGATCGCAATTTACAAATCAAAAAACACTCTTCTGTCATCTCTCTCTCTCGTGCTCCTTTCTCTCTTTCTCTCTCACTCTCTCGCTCCGTCTCTCATCTGCAGTCAGTTGAGCCTCCAACAACCTCCTGCAGGTAATCTCAAGCCTCTGATTCATCAAGTCTTCGCATGAGAGAGGCGGATAGCGAGAGAAGGGAGGTGAGAAAGACAGATGACCAGAGGCCATGTTTACCGACCATTCATACACATTATATATGACTTTCAGTTCCTTGCAATAAATTCAAGTGACCCATTCACATCCGCCCACGAATGCATTCTTTTGCTGCAGTTTTTGAGAGATAAACTTTACAGAATGTGGAATTTTTGTAACACCAAAATGATTGCATTTGTAGGTGAATCATAAATAGGTCCATATATATTTGGACACTGACAAGTTTTGTTTTTGTACCTGTTTACTGAAATATATTCCAATTATAGTTCTATAATGGACATTGACATAATGTGTAGATTCTCAGCTTTCATTTGAGGGTCTCCACATTCAAATGGGATGAAGGGTTTAGGAGTTCCAGCTCCTTGACATGTGCCACCCACTTTATAAAGGAACCAAAAGGAATTGGGCAATTGACTCAAAGGCTATTTCATGGGCGGGTGTGGGCAATTCCTTCGTTATGCCATTATCAGTTAAGCAGATAAAGGCCTGGAGTTGATCTGAGGTGTGGTGCTTGCATGAGGAAGATTTAGCTGTGAACAGACAGCATGCGGTCAAAGGAGCTCTCCATGCTGGTGAAAACAGAAAAAAGAAATTGCTACAATATTAGGAATGACAATCTACAGTTTGGTACATCCTGAGAAAGAAAGAAAGCACTGCTGAACTCAGCAACGCAAAAAGACCTGGACGTCCACGGAAGACAACAGTAGTGGATGATCGCAGAATAATTTCCATGGTGGAGAGAAACCCCTTCACAACAGCCGACCAAGTGATCACCACTCTCCAGGAGGTCGGCGTATCGATTTCCAAGTCTACCATTAAGAGAAGACTGCGTGAAAGTAAATACAGAGGGTGCTCTGCAAGGTGCAGCCACTCATAAGCCTCAAGAATAGAAAGGCTAGATTGGACTTTACTAAAAAAAACATAAAAGCCAGCACAGTTCTGGAAAAACATTCTTTTGAAACCAAGATCAACATCTACCAGAATGATGGCAAAAAAAACTATGGAGAAGGCGTGGAACAGCTCATGATCCAAAGCATCCCACATCACCTGTAAAACACAGCGGAGGCAGTGTGATGGCTTGGGCGTGCATGGCTGGCAGTGGCACGGGGACACTAGTGTTTATCGATGATGTGACGCAGGACAGAAGCAGCCGAATGAAGTCTGAGGTGTTCAAAGACACACGGTCTGCTCAAATCCAGCTGAATGTAGTCAAACTGATTGGGCGGTGTTTCATAATACAGATGGACAATGACCCAAAACATAAAGCCAAAGCAACCCAGGAGTTTATTAAAGCAAAGAAGTGGAAGATTCTTGAGTGGCCATTTCAGTCACCTGATCTGAACCCAGCTGAGCAGCATTCACTTGTTGAAGACTAAACTTCAGACAGAAAGCCCCACAAATAAACAGCAACTGAAAGCCGCTGCAGTAAAGGCCTGACAGAGCATTAAAAAGGAGAAAATCTAGCATCTGTTGACGACCATGAGTTCAAGACTTCAGGCTGTCATTGCCAGCAAAGGATTTTCAACCAAGTGTTAGAAATGAACATTTTATTTTCAGTTATTTAATTTGTTCAAATGCTTTTGAGCCCCTAAAATGACAGGATTGTGTTAAAATAATGCTTTAGTTCCTGACATTTTTATGCATTTTTCTTATGCATTAGGCAATCATTGTGGCAATGTACAGAACCAAAATTAGAAAAATATTTACAAAAATATTTAATACTCTGTCCAAATATTTATGGACCTAACTGTTAGATCCTTTTTACGTTAGTCTTCATCAGGTGTGCATGTGTGTGTACATCAGGTGTGCATCAGATGTGCATAATGGATGTGTGTATGTAGGCATGGATCTCCTGTTCCTCTAAAATGAGCTTCAGTTTACTTTTAAACATGAACTACCAGTGCATGCCCTAGAAAACAGCACCATTATGGATTGAAACAAACCTTGTTTCAGCTTTTTATGGAATAGAAAGCCATTCTGGGACAAAACAGGCCATTTTCCACTTGGACCAGTGGACAGACATCAGGGGTCCAAGCAGTGAAATCCCTCTGAGGCCAGGTTTTATAATTACCTTTCACCACACACTGGGAATTACCAGACTCAAGAGAAAGTGGGCAGGGAATATGACTTTTCCATTGAGAATCTCTCATCTGGAATAAGGCCTCGCACAGCTGGATCCTCTCAGTGACCGGAGTGCCAAGCTGGGGGTAAATTAGGTAAATTTAGTGCAGATGCTATGCTCAATAGTATTGTGTGCAATGAGGGAATGGCAACATGTGGAAAACTGCTTGTTAATCAGCCTGCATGAACACTTCTCGAATAATTTATCTCATACAGAACAGGTCTACATTCATTACAACCTCTAGGGTCTCCGTGTTAAGACAATTAATCCATCCATCCATTATCTGAGCTGCTTATTTCAACCAAGGTTGCAGGGTGCTGGAGCCTAGCCCTGTGCTAATAGGAGAAAGGTGGAGAAACACCCTGGACAGGTCACCAGTTTGTTGCAGATGGGCCTTTTTGACCAAACTGACCATGCTAAACGTACAAGTGTTTCATAGCAACTGTTGCCAGGTTAGACAAGCTTGGCAGTTTTGGTAAAAAACTGGCACAGTGTGTCAGGTTTATTTTTTACATATAACCTGATTCTGGCTTACAGCTACTGCAAGCTCCCATAACAAATCGCCCTCCACTTTAAAAGAAACTTTGGGTGGGCTTTTATTAATTCTCTGTTTCTCTCTCTCCATCACTGCCAAAGAGTAGCTTAACTCTGACAGGTCCAGATGCTTCTGTTTTTGTGAAAATATATGGTTTGGACAATGCTGGGAGAATGTTTAAGGCAACCAATAGTTTTTGCATTGGGTTCGTTTGGCAAGGGGAAAATCATTTTTGGTTTTATAGTATTTCTATCGATTTGGTCCACGTCTGCAACTTTGTGCCCCCAGGTGCGGAAAGATAATTATAACATTGAAACAAAATGTAGAAATAACCCTGTGTGGTATTAATCCCATGCAAAGCACCATGTCTGTAAAAATGCTAATATATGCATGGGAAATGAGTTCTGGCAGTTTTTATATCCTTTTGTATTCTCTATGGTTCAAATTAAGATATGTGTTCTGGTTTGATTTTCTGCAACGATGACTGTCGACTGTAAAATCCCAAGATAAATCTGATGCTAATGAAATGTTAAATTCACTAAAGACGGCTAGCTAAGTGCTTAGGATAAAAGTAATGGCTAGGCCCAGCACAGCATTTTTCCCTCTTGCTCTAAGTCCCAACTAAATAGCAAGGCTGTGACTATCTGCATATTTTTATATCACAGTTTATGCTGTGCACTGAGTCTGCTGAGGTTTCCTATCCACACAGCAAAATGAGAAAAAGAGACAGAAAACATTAATATTAAAGAAACGCTCTTTTTTTTTTTTCTCCCAGTGCGGCTGTCTCAAAATCCACCCATCAGCGAATCCCTCTGGACTCTGATGGGACAGAGGGAGGGCAATTGTGCTCTCTTGGATCGTCTCCCAACAACAGAGCATCACAGTTAGACACAGTCACCACTAGCGAGACCCTTTCAGGGGGAAATTTCTTGTTTACTGAAACACGGGGTGGCATAGCAGTGGAGAGCATGTTTCTGTCACCTCACAGCAAGAGGTTTCTGGGTTTGATTCCAGGCTCGAGCAGCCTCAGCCCTTTCTGTATGGAGCACAGAGGCAACCTGTCACCCTAGTATTTTCAGGTCTTTTTGTAGTGTGAGCACTACAATAGGCTTTAACATTGTAACCCAAGTCGGGATAAGCAGTTGAGAAGAAATATTTTCCTGAATTTTCATTATGACAGAAATTTTGGTCTCTCAATTAATGAAATCTGTTTCAATGTTATGTTTGGATGCATTTTTTTTTTCTTTTGCAAGTCACCAAGGATCCCTAATCCCAATACTTCAGAGTAGCATTGCTACGGGAATAAGTATAATTAATAATACCGTCCAGAACTTGCTTAATTACTATTAATGGAAGCAGTCCTGCCCTGCATGTGAGAAAGCTCCATGCCAGATAAGCCATTGCAGAAACACTGGCATGCATGAGTTAAGAGTTTAATTATGCATGCTATGGGGTGCTTTGGAGATTGGGACGACAGAATCTTTGAATGACAATCCACATGAGAACAACTGTTAAATGTCAGGCAGAGCTTATTGTGGGGTGCTTGCTCACCTGGAAAAACAATGACTGTCTGTTCATCTGTGTGTGTGTGTGTGTGTGTGTGTGTGTGTGTGTGTGTGTGTGTGTGTGTGTGTGTGTGTGTGTGTGTGTGTGTGTGTATCCGTGTGTGTCGGTGCATGCACCTCTACCCTGACCATGACCGCAAGCCACTGCGATGTCATTTGCCTCTAAATCAAATTACCAGGCGAGAGTAAGCGAAGCTTACCCGGACAGAAATCAAGATTCCCCTAGCAAGCCTACATATTGCAGCAAAGCTGACCGGCGCTGACCTGCAGCTGCAGAATGACACAAACGCAAGACGAAAGCGCAGTCTGTTCTTTGGTGTGCACAAGATGTGACATTTCATATCTGGATTTCCATGGCAGGAATAGAGTTGTCCATTTTTTGGCTCTGCATCAGAGCCGTTCCTCCAGAACCATCCCTACCTTGTCCAATATTGCTTTTTCATCTTACCGGTATCTTTTAAAAATTCTAAAGTTTAGAGGCTTCAAAACAGAACAGAGCAGGATAAATCATTAAAAAGACAAAACTAACCATAACGCTGTACACAGTATATTGATTCCCATTCATTTTCTTAGCCGTTTGTCCTGATTAGGGTCTCAGGCAAAGCTGGAGACTATCCCAGCTCTCACAAGGGAAAAGGCTTGGACACACCCTGGACAGGAAACTGAATAGTGATAAGATTAACGGGCATGTTTTTCTTGTTTACTCTAGTTATGTAGCCACTCCTCTGTAGATGATACATCCTTGATTACAGTGGTTCTGCTCAGATCTAGAGGCAATGTAGGCTGGTTTGCCAGAAAGCACCATAGTTACCATGAATCCTGTAAGGTACTGGTTTATGAACTGGTTCCCTGCTGATGGAAAATGAATCTTCTTTTTCTTTCGGCTGCTCCCGTTTAGGGGTCGCCACAGCGGATCAACTGTCTCCATTTCTTCCTTTCTTTTGCATCTTCCTGCTTCAACCCGACCACCTGCATGTCCTCTCTCACCACGTCCATAAACCTCCTCTTTGGTCTTCCTCTTCTCCTCTTTCCTGGCAGCTCCATCCTCAACATCCTCCTTCCAATATAATCATCGTCTCTCCTCTGCACATGTCCAAACCAACGCAACCTTGCTTCTCTAACTTTGTCTCCAAGACGTCTAACCTGAGCTGTCCCTCTAATATACTCCTTTCTAATCCTGTCCAACCTCGTCACACCCAACGAAAATCTCAGCATCTTTAACTCTGACACCTCCAGCTCCGCCTCCTGCCTTTTCGTCAGTGCCACCGTCTCCAACCCATACAACATAGCTGGTCTCACTACTGTCCTGTAAACCTTCCCTTTTACTCTAGCTGGTACGCATCTGTCACAAATCACTCCAGCCACTCTTCTCCACCCATTCCAACCAGCCTGCACTCTCTTCTTCACCTCTCTTCCACACTCGCCGTTACACTGAACTGTTGATCCCAAGTATTTAAACTCCTCCACCTTTGTTACCTCCACTCCCTGCATCCTAACCACTCCACTTTCCTCCCTTTCATTCACACTCATGTATTCTGTCTTTGCCCTACTCACTTTCATTCCTCTCCTCTCCAGAGCATATCTCCATCTCTCCAGGTTCTCCTCAAGCTGCTCCCTACTCTCACTACAGATCACAATATCATCAGCAAACATCATCGTCCACGGAGACTCCTCTCTAACCTCGTCCGTCAACCTGTCCATTACTACTGCAAACAAGAACGGGCTCAGTGCTGATCCTTGATGTAATCCAACCTCTACTTTAAATGCATCCGTCACTCCCACTGCAGATCTCACCACTGTTACACTGCCCTCATTCATATCCTGAACTACTCTCACATACTTCTCTGTAACACCAGACTTCCTCATACAAAACCACAACTCCTCTCTAGGCACCCTGTCATATGCTTTCTCCAAGTCCACAAAGGCACAATGCAGCTCCTTCTGACCTTCTCTGTACTTCTCCATCAACACCCTCAGAGCGAACATTGCATCTGTGGTGCTCTTTCTCGGCATAAAACCATACTGCTGTTCACTGATCCTCACCTCTTTTCTTAACCTAGCTTCCACTACTCTTTCCCATAACTTCATGGTGTGGCTGATCAACTTTATCCCTCTATAGTTACTACAGCTCTGTGCATCACCCTTATTCTTGAAGATCGGTACCAGTACACTTCGTCTCCACTCCTCAGGCATCTTCTCACTTGCCAAGATTGTGTTAAACAATCTGGTCAGAAACTCAACTGCCATCTCCCCTAAACATCTCCATGCTTCCACTGGTATGTCATCCGGTCCAACAGCCTTTCCATTCTTCATCCTCTTCATCGCTGCCCTTACTTCCATCTTGTTTATTTGCTGCACTTCCTGGTGAACTCTTCTCACATCATCCAGTCTTCTCTCTCTCACATTTTCTTCATTCATCAGCTCCTCAAAGTATTCCTTCCATCTGCTCAACACGCTCTGTTCACCTGTGAGTACGTTACCATTTCTATCTTTAATCGTCCTGACCTGTAGCACATCTTTCCCAGATCTGTCTCTCTGTCTAGCCAATCGGTAAAGGTCCTTTTCTCCCTCTTTACTGTCCAACCTCTCATACAATTCACCAAACACCTTATCTTTGGCCTTCACCACTGCTTTCTTCGCCCTGCGGTTCATCTCCTTGTACACCTGTCTACTTCCTTCATCTCTCTGTATGTCCCATGTCTTCTTTGCCTCTCTCTTCTTTTGAATACACTCCTGGACTTCTTGGTTCCACCACCAGGTCTCCTTATCCTCTTTCTTCCTTCCGGATGTCACACCAAGTACATTTCTAGCCGTCTGCCTGATCACTTCTGCAGTAGTTTCCCAGCAATCCGGTAGCTCTTCGACACCTCCCAGTGCCCGTGTTAACTCCTGCCTGAATTCCACCTTGCAGTCCTCCTCCTTCAGCTTCCACCACTTGATCCTCGACTCTGCCCTCACTTTCCTCCTCTTCTTGACCTCCAAGGTCATCCTACAGACCACCATCCTATGCTGTTTAGCTACACTCTCCCCTGTCACTACTTTGCAGTCTCTGATCTGTTTCAAACTGACCCTCCTGCAAAGAATATAATCCACCTGTGAGCATCTTCCTCCACTCTTATACGTCACAATGTGCTCCTCCCTCTTCTTAAAATAAGTATTAACTACAGCCATTTCCATCCTTTTTGCAAAATCAACAACCATCTGACCTTCAGCATTCCTCTCCTTGACACCATGCCTACCCATCACCTCCTCATCACCTCTGTTCCCTTCACCAACATGACCATTAAAATCTGCACCAATCATCACTCTCTCTCCCCTGGGTACACTCTCTATCACTTCATCTAACTCACTCCAGAATTTTTCCTTCTCTTTCATCTTACAACCAACTTGTGGAGCAAAAGCACTAACAACATTCATTATCACACCTTCAACTTCCAGCTTCAAACTCATCACCCTCCCTGACACCCTCTTCACTTCCAAAACACTCTCCACATACTCTTCCTTCAGGATAACACCTACTCCATTCCTCCTTCTATCCACACCATGGTAGAACAGTTTAAACCCTCCTCCAATACACCTGGCCTTACTACCCTTCCATCTAGTCTCTTGCACACACAAAATGTCAACCTTCCTTCTCTCCATCATATCAGCTAATTCTCTACCTTTACCAGTCATGCTGCCAACATTCAAAGTCCCTACCCTCACTTCCACTCTCCTCTCCTTCTTTCTCTCCTTCTCCCTCTGGACATGCCTTCCTCCTCTTCTTCTTCTTCTTTGGCCAACAGTAGTCCAATTTCCACCAGCACCCTGTAGGCTAACAGCACTGATGGCGGTCGTTGTTAACCCGGGCCTCGACCGATCCGGTATGGAATTCTGTATCGTTGTCCGCATATTGATTTGGCAAAGTTTTACACCGGATGCCCTTCCTGACGTAACCCTCCCCATTTACCCGGGCTTGGGACCGGCACGAAGAAATACACTGGCTTGTGCATCCCTAGTGGCTGGGTTGATGGAAAATGAATATGGGAGACAAATTCCAACATTTTTAGTTTAAAATTTAAAGCAGCTTGATTTATTGTATACAGTAAATATACAATAGCTCCCATAGCAACCACATCATCACCTTAACTTAGTCTAAGGGTCACTCACTCCCTCTGTCTGTTCTTCTCTCTAATGAGAAAAGAAGGATTGAACATTCCTGTGGGTTCCTGATTTTCTTATTTTCTCTCTATAATGGTTCGTTTTTTGTTTGTTTGTTTGTTAGATATTTTTTGCTGTATTTTTTGCAGTGTAAAGGGGTCTAATTGTTTAGCAAGTGTCTTCTGACTTCTAGAGGCATTAAGGGTTTTCTACTGAAATCAAAAGCTATTAATTAAAGGTATTCTAGCAGAAATGATTGCTTTATAATAACAACCATTAAAACAATTTCTCATTAGGATACAAAATCATTAGGTTTTAGTCCTAATCTCTTGAATGGTCTTCATTCAGTAAAGTATATTCAAATTTTATTGACAATTTATAAATAGTTTGCCACCTAAAGCACTAAGGGAACAGTTAATAAGTCGTGAATAGATCGAGGGTCAGTTGTAAGAAGCTCACTTGGTTTTGGTTAATATCAATTATGAAACATTTTCATTACATAGTTCTGTCACCAAATTGCTTGGGTCATTGGGTCTTCAACTTGAAACTTGTTAAGCTTTTTCTATACAATCACTGACGGTCAGTCATTTTCTGCCACTTGTCCCAAACAGGGTTGCAGGGGAGTGCTGTAGTCCATCTCAGCTCACACGGCAAAGGACAGGGGACACACCTTGGACAGGCCGCCAGCCCATCGCAGGGAGGAGTGAGATGGGGGTGGCACCTTTCCCAATAGTACCTCAGGGCAACCTTTTGGGGAGGGGTTCAAACCCCCGATCCTCCAATCATGCGGCCAACACCCTAACCACTAGGCCAACAGTGGTCAAAACAGTGACTGCAGCGTTCGAGGCAGTGGTGGCCCAGTGGTTAGGGACTAGGCCCCAGGATCGGAAGGTTGAGGGTTTGAATCCCAGATCAGTAGGGTCCTACTCAGGGGGTCCTGAGGCTGCCTTGATACAGGGTCACTGCTCCCCAGGTGTACATGGTGTATGGGTTATATGCTCAGAAAAGGATGAGTTATGTTTTGCTGTGCTGTGAGCTCACAATGACAAGTTGTCACTTCTGCTTCTTTTCACTTAAAATGTCAACGGTGATGAGAGTGAACCCACAATCATCTATTTCAGCAGTTATCAAACTTATCCTGTCTCAGTCCCACACAGTGGATGGTAAGGAACAGTGTACTCCTCCTCAACCCACCACTCCCTCCCTCCCAAAATATACTCAATTTCAATTCAATTCAATTTATTCTTGTATAGCGCCTTTTACAACAAAGTTGCCCCAAGGTACTTTACAATGGTGGTAGTAATAGATGTTAAAGCCGGACGACTACGAAGAAGAGGAACCAAAAACTCCACTGTGTGAAGAGAAAAAACCTCTGAGGGTCCAAGGTCGACCGGCTACCCAACCCCCTTGGGTATACTAACAGTACAAAGTTAGTTAGGTTTTAGACTCCAGGATCAGTGAGGAGTCCCAAGTTTCTTCCAGGTACCGATGAGCCGCCAGGGTTCCTTGGCGCATCAGGTGCTTCGCACAGACCAGATGGTAGCTCAGCATTGGACTCAGGTGATGACCACAGCGGGCCCCCCAGACATGTGGGGAGAGAAATGGAATGAGGGGGTCAGTAATGAGCAGGATCCAGTAGTGACAGACACAGAAATGAAACAATACAGTGCGATGGCATGTACAGCAGCACCAGCGACATTAGTAATAGTGCACTATGGTGATTGGTGCGGGTAAGCTAAACTAAAGAAGTAAGTCTTCAGCCGTGATTTAAAGACTGAGAATCAGTCCCGTACAGAAGCAGGCAAGCTGTTCCACAATCTAGGTGCCCTGTAACTGAAAGCTCGTGCACCTATACATTTATTTATGCGAGGGACAATTAGGACAATTATCTTTATTCTGGGATCTAAGTGGGCGGTTAGGTGTATAGGCATTAAGCAGTTCGAAAGTATATTGGGGCAAAACCTTTAAGGGCCTTGTAGGTTAAGAGGAGGACCTTGAAGTCAGCCCTGTACCTAACAGGAAGCCAGTGAAGCGAAGAGAGTATGGGAGTTATGTGGTCGTACTTCCTGCTCCTGCTAACAATCCTAGCGGCTGTGTTCTGAATGCGCTGTAGGGTACTTAATGTGCCCTGAGAGCTTCCAGAAAGTAGGGCATTACAGTAATCTAATCTACTGTATACAAATGCATGTACTACTTTCGCCGTGTCTTCCATTGACAGAAAACGCCGTAGTTTCGCAATGTTACGAAGGTGCAAGAAGCATGTCTTCGCAACTGCATTAACACGAGGATTAAATGAAAGATTTGAATCGAAAATAACACCAAGGTTACGTGCCAGAGTACTAACTGAAAACTTCAACCCTGCATCCCGGATATGCGAAATGAAGTTGGCCCTGTCTACGTCGCTACTACAAAACAAGAGCAGCTCAGTTTTTTCGGGGTTTAGTGAGAGGTTGTGAGAAGTTGTTATTCATCCAATCCCTAATATCACTGAGGCAGCTAATTAAAGTGCTGGTTGATGCTTTATCACATGATTTAACAGATAGGTATAGCTGAGTGTCATCAGCGTAGGAGTGGTAACTAACATTATGCTTCCGTATAATAGTGCTTAGAGGGAGCATGTAGAGGGAGAAGAGCACTGGGCCTAACACCGACCCTTGTGGGACTTCATAGTTAACTAGTGACATGTGGTGCCATAATCATTCATTTGGATGAAGTAGTAACGGTTTGTGAGATAGGAGTTGAACCATTTAAGGGCTGTTCCGCTAATGCCAATGGTGGAGTGAAGCCTATTTACTAAAATGGAGTGATCTACCGTGTCAAAGCAGCACTGAGATCTAAGAGAACAAGAACAGTGATGTTTCCTGCATCACATGAGACCATCAAGTGAAGCCTGATTGGAATTTATCTAAGAGGTTATGCGTGTCTAGATATGACTGCAGTTGTCTCGCAACTAGTTTTTCTAGAATCTTAGAGAGAAACGGGACATTAGAGATAGGTCTATAATTACTTGGTGAGCGAGGGTCCAAGTTAGGTTTTTTAAGCTGTGGTCTAACCACTGCTGTTTTAAACTGATTGGGGACTACACCTGAGGTCAAGGATGTGTTCATGATATCAAGTATAGGTGTTGATAGCATTCCTAAGGATTCCTTCAGGAGCTTGGTTGGAATGGGATCTAGCCGACAGGTTGTGGACTTTGTCTTGGATATAACAGAAATTAACTCAGAGGCATCGATGAGATTAAAATCACTAAAATATTGTGAGCACTGTTCTGGTAGTGGATTAATTCGAGGGCTAATAGGGCACATTTGGAGCCTAATGTTGTTAATTTTATCATTAAAAAATTTAAGAAACCTATCGTTAGTAATACTACACGCTGACCTTTTATCAGTTTTGTCTGTTAGCTGAGTGAGTGTCTGAAATAAATAGCGGGGGTTATGCTTGTTGTTTTCAATAAGCTTTGAATAGTACTCAGTGCGAGCACTATATAGAGCTTTCTTATATTGTTTTAGTTTAGCAGACCATAGAGCCTGAGAGGCTTGGAGACCTGTTGTCTTCCATCTGCGTTCTAGCTTACGGCACTCCCGCTTAGCAGCCCGTGTGTGATCATTGAACCAGGGAGAGTGCCTGATAGTTCTGACCTTCTTTGTCTTAATTGGGGCTACCTGATCAAGGATCTGCCCAACTACTGTATTATACATGTCGGTGATGTCATTAACAGTTTTGTTACCGCTAAAGTCTGTCTCTATTACGGCCTCCATAAACTGGATACATTTAGCCCTGTTTAGGTGTCGTGTTGTACTCTTTCAAATACCTCCCCACAAACACCTTTCCTACCATAATCATTACCAAATGCAGACGTGTTTTACATCATAGACCATTTGAGACGCTAAGAATAGTCCAAACTAAATATGTACTGTTTAAAAATAGAAATGCATATAATGGTCTACAGAACAACATATAGCAGTAGTGGATTAGGCAGGGGTTTTTGCCCTGCGAAAGCTGGGATAGACCCTAATCAGGACAAGCGACTCAGAAAAGGAGTGAGTGAGCGAGGGTTGAAACAGACCACAGATATGTGAGTGTAGCATATGCAGTAAACCAGTTAAAGAAGTTCAATAAGCACATCTGGAATTCATTCCTAAAGACCAGCCCGGTCTCAGCCCCAAGGACCACAATAGTATCTCCTTTGTGTCTGGAATACATCACCACCTGCCAGCATTACATTAATAACTGTGACAGTCAAGGAGGAAGATTGAGTGGAAATGTCAACGTATGCAATACCAGTAAGTGGACCTTTGCACTGGTATGCAGGCAGTGGTCGGGGTGTGGGCGTGAAGAGCTGGGTGTGGGAGAGGAGAAGCCCTGCCTCTAGACCATTTGGGATTGAGACAGGATTGTTTTGAGAACCACTGGTTTAATGAATATGGATTCACTATTTGCTGAGCAACACTGTTGACCTTTCATTTATGTTTTTTTATGTTTTAAATGCTTATTAATTGTTTAAATGTTTTAGCCGAATGGTCAGACACTAGGCATCCTGGTCATGGCGTTTGAGTCCTGCTCCAGTAGGTTACCCTTGGCTACCTTTGATCTGGTACCTTCCCCGAAAAGTGTGCCCAGGGTCTGGATGTATGGCTGCCACACCGTGTGTGTGAGATAAACGCAGAGGAAACTCATTATGATTCACTTTGTGCCATGCTGTGTTCACAATAACCTACGTATACACCATTCATACATCCTTTAAAGGCAATCTTATTGTAAAGTGGTTTTGTTATTACTAATGTTTAGAATGAAACACAATTAAGCTGCAGCAGTGAGAGAAAAACATCATATAGTGAAGGCCATAGATGAGAGTGAGGTTAAGGTAGAGCTGAAATTTCCAATAAGCACACGCTCAGCAAAGGGTCAAGGTCAAAACCTTGCTTTGTGGTGCTCATTAAGCCAACGCCTTTCTCTGAAGGTCAAGTACCAAAAGGTGAGGTGAGAGGTCAGCAGGGCAACCAACTCTGAGCAGGCAATTAACTGTGACCTCTTCTGGGTGCATGGGATGTAGGCTATAGGGAATGAAACGGGAGGTAAGGAGGGGAAGGAAAATTAATGCAAAACGTGGTGTGTTTAACGCATTCAAAAATAAATAAAAAATGATTTGCATATGAAAGAAGGACAAAGGGAAATGGGGAAAACTGGCAATGGAGAGAGAGAGAATAATGCGGGTGCGAGGTCCTCTAATTAAGCTAATGAAAAGGATTTAGATCAGTAGTGTTTAGCAGTGGAAGCTGACTGATTGCATTAACTGGATTTGGAGTAATTCCTCTATTATTCCAGCAATTTGCTCATTGAATATATTGTGTCATGGCTAATTTAACCTTCCGGTTCCAAAACAGCTCAATTCAACTGAAACTCTGATTGTGTTTCAAGTGCAGCTTGGCCGTGAACAGAATGTAATCAATTTGCAATCAAGGCCGATCATTAAATCACTTTTACAAATAATACCGAAACAGTCATTCTAATTCGCTAATTATTATAGTTAGTAAAACTCTTTCCCTCTCTCACCCCCCATCCTCTCTCTTGCCCCTGTCGAGTTTGACTCTCTTGTTCACTTAGTCCTCTTTGAGCCTAATGCGTCCACCATGGGCGTCTGGCTCAGTGTCTCCCAGAAAAGAGCTTTTGTGTAATACCAGCTAAACCTCACACACTACTGACTCTTGCAGCCTCCAGTTTTGAGACTGAGCCTGGTGCAGCTTCTCTTCTCCCTTCAAGCCCAGCATAAGTGTCTGTCACAGCAGTTCATCCTTCAGCTAATATCCTATACACCCACTTTATTTGAGGTCACTGCAATCTCTGCATTAGCTGGATGTGAACAAGTTTCTTTCAAGTTCAAGGTAGCAGGATTAATCAAGTGGACAGCGAGTGAGTGAGTGGATGAACAAAACAGGTTTCTAATAAATTGGCAAGTGGGTGGAAGTATACGCTAGGCATTTCTAATAAAGTGGCCAGCAAAAAAAGTGGAAGCACAGTGGTCCAGTTATACTGATAAGCTGGCCAGTGATTTGATGAACCAAACAGGCATTTCTTATATAGAGTTCCAACCGATATAGAGGGCAGCGGTGGCCTAGTGGTTAGTGACTAGGCCCCAAGATCAGAAGATTGTGGGTTAGAATCCCAGACCAGTAGGTTGCCCTGAGGAACCCTTGAGCAAGGTACCGTCCCCATCACTGCTCCTCTGGCGTTTTCAGTAGCTGCTCCCTGCTGCACGTGTTTGTGTGTGGGTTAAATGCAGAGTATTTTTTTGTTTTTTGCTCACTGTGTGCTGTGTTTCATAATGACAAGAATAGTCACTTTCATTTTCCAAATGCTGCAACCATATTTTCACATTAGTGGAATCCCAAACCAGTAGGTTGCCCTGAGGTACCCTTGAGCAAGGTACCGTCCCCGTCACTGCTCCCCGGCCGCTTTTAATAGTTGCTCTCTGCTGCATGTGTGTGTGTAAGTGTGTCTGTGTGTGTGTGTGTATGGGCGAAATGCATAGGTGTAATTTCATTGTGGCTCACTGTGTGATGTGCTGTGTTTCACAGTGACAAAATAGTCACTTTCACTTTCAGTGAGTGGACATATAAGAGAAGTTTCCAAAAACTTGGCACCAATACAAATTAGGCTTTCCTAATGATGTGGCCAGTGAGTAGAAGTACACGGTAATTGTTTTTGATAAAGTGGCCAGAAAGTGGATAAACAAGAGAGGCGTTTCCAATAAAGCGACCAGGACAAGGTTTTCTAATGAAGTGTAAGTGAAAGTGACTATTTATAACTTTCAATAGCTGCCCTGTGCTGCATGTGTGTGAGTGTATGGGTTAAATGCAGAGGTGTAATGACAAGAATGGTCACTTTCACTTCACTTTCAAATGAGTGGCTCTAAAAAAATGGTCAGTAAGAGGAAGTAGAGGGGAGGTGTATGTGATAAAGTGTGTGTGTATATTTATAGCCTGCAGTTTATAATATCCATTCTATTCACATAAGCTGCTGAATACAGTTGCACATACTGTTGATGTGAGCTGGCAAGGCCTGCCAGGGGAATTATGTTTTTGCTGCTGTTCCTTAATACTATAATGGCTGGATTCCATCATTCACTGTGGCCTCTGCTTCAGCTGGAACAGGCCATTGTGTTGCATTTCTGCCACACACACACACACACACACACACACACACACACACACACATACACATACGAATTTAGTGCCAACAGAAACATGCAGGTGTGTCATGTCTCATGAATATTCATTGCATACCTGTCATACGGCTTGCTGTCCTCTAGCTTCTATTGCTCTGCCGCCAGTTTCGCACATAGAGCACTCAATCCATGCATGCCTGACATATGTCCAACGCTATGTTGCATTGTGGGTGCATTGCTTATTCAGTGCAAAAGTCAAATATTTATCTTCATTTGCGGATCGTCACACATACACCTGCATTGACACATTTCTCATCACTTACTGAGCAAATAGAGAAACAGTATTTACGACACACAGCCTGGCCCTTCTTACACGCTCCCCAATGCAGCTTAATACACAGGGCATTACTTTAACGGCTTTGTCATTTCAATTGTCAATTCCAAAGAAACTGTTGCTATTCACATCAGACTTATACATATTTATAAAGATATTTGCTTAATCACAATAAACACGGACTTGTTTACAGCATCACTGGTAAAATTGCTCCTGGGCATAAGTCAGCAATTGCAAATCGGAGTTTTCAGAAAGAACATTGCCTGTGATGACTAAAACCTCAATGGAAAAGTAAATGTCGGCTCAAAGCTGGAAGGAACGATTTTTGTGTCTCTTTTTGGTGGAAATCAATTCCTTGTCTATTGAGAATTAGCATAATAATACTGCACACTCTTACATAATGTCAGTATAGATGTGTTTTTGCCATCCGTCTCTTTCTGGAATGATTAGAAATGAGAATGCACAGTAGAGCACAGAGTGTAGCCTGTAAGTAAATGGACGACGACAGCTTTTACTGTTTTTGCTCTATTATTGAATGTGGGGTTCAATATTATGTCGATTTAATATTATGTCGCATTTTTTGGCTTTGATGCTAAAAAAGGTTTCAATTTTGGTGTTAAAAACTATTTGGTGGGATTAGATTTAGGGCTAGCTGTAACGCTGGGGTGTTGTGGGTAGGACATAAGCTCATAGCCGGGAGTCTCGTGCTTATCTTTATGAACCATACTGAACATAACCACACAACAGAACTAAGGCACCACTGTTACCACGACGCTAACCCGTGTGGATGAGTGACGCTATGCTCTGACTCACTGGGGCTTATAAAGCCAGCCCCCAATGAAGCACACCTGTGCCCTCATGAGCCCAGGTGTGCTTAGTCAGAGCAGAGCGCCCTCTACCGTGACACTAGCATCATGGCTTAAGTTGAAGTTAACGTTAAACTTAATAGAATCTTCCATCCAAACAAAGTGTTGCCATTTAAACAGGTGGGGAGGATACTGAACCAGCAACCTGGGACACATAAAAACAGCATCCACATACAGCAAATGTCTGGATTTGGAAACCACGAGAGAAAAGAAGCCATAAAAAAGCGATAGAAACTTAATAGAAAAGAAAATGTAGGAAACTATTCCATGCTTTTCACCATATGTATATATATATATATATATATATATATATATATATATATATATATATTTTTTTTTTTTTTTTTTTCCTTTTCATTAATACACACATTAAAATGCAGTGAGTCTCATACAGAATGAGATGCTGCACCCTCAACATATGTTCCCATGGTTATGGATTTGATCAGCATAGATATTTATTAAATTTGAGGTGGGTTGAATTTTTTTGTCTCCCTGGCGACCTGTCCAGGGTGTGTCCCCATCCTTCGCCCTGTGTGAGCTGGGATGGACTCCAGCATCCCCCCCCGGGACCCTAATTAGGACAAGCGGCCCAGAAAATGACTGACTGACTGACTGAATTTTTTGTGCACAGTACAATAATAATCCTGCACCCAGCTCACAAGGCAAACTACAATCAGACAACTTTTGTTTGCTGCTGTAATGTTTTCTATATCGTTATATAATAAACAGTATTATTGACCACTTGATCAGTACTTTTAACTCCTTTACTGAAGCTATGAGTCTCGGCTCCTGGTGTAGTCAGATACCAGTAAAGCTCATGACTACAAGCCCCTGATTGTAGTGCTACAATGGTCTTGAATTGCAGAGCTAGTATGGCTACAAATGAAAAACTGACTAGGATAAAGCTGTTACAACTCAAGTAGATCCACAGAATTAACAGGGCACCTAAAGGGCCAAGGTCATGTGATCAACAGAAGCTGCTGACCACTGTGTCTCACTTACTGGGCTTTGACCTTCATAGACACTGTCATATTCCAAAAGATGGCAAAGGATCCTCAAAATGTGGGAAAGAAATCTTTTTTGTCAATCTCTTTTTTTCCTGAAATTCTGAGGATGCCTTTATAGTTGTCCCTCAGGCCTCTCCATCGTAAAAGTGGAACAGAGCCTGTTTTAATATAAGCAGGACTTTGAAAAAGTGCTGTGCTGAATTTCTCTAGTTTTGCATATATGTCACTGTAAATAAATTCCAATCATCATACAAAATATTACACATGGAAAACACAGAATAGTTTTTAAGATTTTGTTTCATTTATTGAAGGAAAAACATTGTGCAACCCCTGCATGCAAAAAAGTAAATGGTACCTAAATTTAATAACGGGTTGTGTTGCCTTTAGCAACAGCAACTGTAACCAAATGTTCCCCCTAGCTGGAGATTAGTCTTTCACATCACTGTGGAGGAATTTTAGCTTTGCAGAATTGCTGGAGGTATCGAGCATTATCTGCCTGTTTAAGCTCCAGCCCCACCAATTCATTGGGGTTCAAGTGAAAGTGACTAATTGCCATTGTGAACACTCAGAAAACCACAAGGAAGTGCAACCTCTGCTTTTAACTCATACGCAGTGCAGCCATATCCAGTGCCTGGGGAGCAGTGATGGGAACAGTACCTTACTGAAGGGTACCTCAGGGCAACCTAATGGTCTGGGATTCAAACCCACAACCTTTCGATACTGGGTCCTAGTCCCTAAACACTAAGCCAAAACTGCCTAAGGAAGAATGAAATTTCTAAAAGCCTCATTTTGTTTCTTTACTGCCATTTTGAATCACAGTCTACCTTGATAGCCCAGCTATGCTTGAGCTTTAGATCACAGATTTATGACTGGAGATTCTCCAGCCAAATCTGGTAGAGAACAGAATTCATGGCTCTGCCATTATCTCCCAGGCATGTTTGGGAGCCTCCAAGATGTTGTCTTGGCAAGCTTGTAAAAATGGCTTGGGAAGAAGGTTGTTGTTGTTTTTGAAATCATGAAAGCTGATATTTTCTGAGGCCAGCAATTTCATTTATTTTCATAAGGAAGAATCTGTAACTTCATTTTTCAGTAGGCTGGCCATTTCTTTACCATCATTCTCTGTTTCGGGATAATGTTTTTTTTGTGGTTTGCCGGCGTCCTAGGGCCTCAAGACTGATTTTTGATTAACTCTTGTGGCCACTACACTTTTTGTAGCAGTTGGTGTCTTCAACAAATGAAATGATCACTAGGCTGAGTTTGAATTATCTAGTTTTTCTGAAGATCTGAAACAATTCTGTATGACATATGCCATAAGAGATTAAATGGCAGGACAAACGAGAAAGTGACAGTTCGTCATTGTGAATACACAGCACACAGCCAAACATAAAGTGCTTCTCTGCATTTAACCCATACACACACATGCAGAGTGCAACCAAACAGCCAGTGCCCAGCCACAGTGTTGGGGACAGTACCCCGCTTAAGGGCACCATGGGGTATCCTACTGGTCTGATGCTCAAATCCATAACCTTTCAATTATGGGGCCTATTCGCTAACCACTAAAGCACACCTGCCCCAGAATTTTTCCTACAATTAAAGTTGCCCCCAGCTGTTGTGAAAATCAGTTATGGTTAACCACATCATTTGGCTGAAACAGATGTTCTGAGTGAGTGTTATTCCATTACCTTGTCAGGGACCAGCTGCCTCATTATATGTTTGGCTTTGTTTTCTAACAGCAAGTGAAAAGTCATTTGTTGAAGTTATTGGGTTGGAAGCAGTAAAAATGGGCAAGCATAAGGATCTGAGCAGCATTGACACAGGCCAAATCAATCCAATCGAGCTTCCACAGGATGTGCTGGACATGCTAGTTAAATCCATGGAGGCCCAATTCTCAACCTACAGAACAGAAAGGATCCACTGTCCTGGTACCAGATACCACAGCACACGTTTAGAGGTTTTTTGAGGCCGATGGCATATATTCATGTGTTTATTCAATTTTATGCAGTCATTTAAGGATTGTCTGCAGTGAAGGTACTGAGCACTATATAATGCTTCATTTTTAGTAGAGAGATCTCTTCTGTATGTGAGCTGTTCGTTTCAATGGGGAGGAGGTTCAAACACCTCAAAGTTCAGTCTCACAGCTGATTGCATCAGGAATTGTGAAACTGCTCACCTGCAAATCCTGGACAGACCATATCATTTGGCATTAGATATAGAGTTTCCTCCGCAGACTGCTACAGATACCGCAAAGGAAATGTTCCATCCAGCTTGATGTGAATGAAAATGTGCCTATTTTGTGGTAACAAAAAAACAGCCCAAGCATTTGTGACACATTTTCTCCCTTCTTGACACAAAATGAGAATGCAAGGTGAATGACCATGTCAGCAATTGCATAACATTTCTGCGTTAACGTTACTGTGTAATTAAATGGTTATATTTGAGTGGTGGAGCAAAAACAAAGTGAATTTCAGAAAAACCAAACTACTATGTAGAACATGGAAGAGCACAACGTCATGACAATACTTTATCATGAAGAAGAAAAACTTCCACTTCCTGATTGGACTGAGAAGACTTTGTGTCCACCTGACAGGTGAAACACTACCATAAAGAAACAAACATTAGACACATTCCCACAATTTTAAAGGCCAACTCAAGAAGCAAAAGAAAAAGTTACAATTTGTTGAAAAGTACCAGTTGTGTAGAGTTAAAATACTTATAATTAAATGAATCTGAACATATGATGAAAAAAGCAACTGCTCATGATAGAAAGCATCCTACCTCATCCCTGAAACATGAGCACATTGTCAAAGCTACACATCTATTTTGCTTTTGTAGCTTTGATTGAATTGTGTAGATGAAGTGAAATATATAAATGACCTCAGATCTGGTTGGCCTGTACTGTGTCTCTTTCAAAAAAAGATGTGAACACTCCATATAGCTGTCTGCAGCAGTGCATTTTGGGAAATGCATTGGTTTTAATGAGAACTTCAAAAGTGTCGGTTCCCATATGTTAGCTGTAGGGAAAGAAGAGCTAAGGGTAGCTTTTGAAAATGTACTAGTGTTAATGAACTACATTAATCTTTCATTTCAAAAATCAAGAGAAAATATTTTTAGAATGATGCAATAGTTTAGCTCTCATCATGTCTTTTTCGTCCATTTCTATTGCCATATTTGTAATGACATTTTGAAAGACTGTATGGGGTAGCTGATAAATAAAAAAAAATGAAATAGAATAAACGAAAAACTAATCAATTTAAAGAAAAAGTGTATTTTTCTGACAGTAATATGCGGCTGCTGTGGAACTAACTCATTTATTAATTTTGGTATTTTCAGAGTTTTACGTTTTATATTTCTCTCAAAAGACCTGAACTCAGTTTTGTGAAAGTGCACAAAGAAGGAACTTTCTACAGTCAGCCAGTACCTTTTCCGTTAACACTTATTCAAGTCATTGAAAACTACAAACTCACCTGGTGCAGCAGTGGCCTGAATCCCAGTAGGTTGCCCTGAGGTACCTCTGAGCAAGGTAGTGGCCCCATCACTGCTCCCCGGCTGCTTTAAATAACTGCCCCCTGCTGCACATTTGTATGTATGGGTGAGATGCAGAGGTTGAACTTCGTTGTGGTTCACTGTGTGCTGTGCTGTGTTTCACAATGACAAACAATAGTCACTTTCACTTTCACCTGAGTCATACCGATTTGATGTTGCTATTATTTAGGTTAATCTAATAAATTTAAGCACAGCTTTCCTAATAAGTCAGGTCAAGTCAACTTCAGCGTGCACAGTAAAATGAAACAATGTTGCTCCAGAACCATCGTGCGAAAGAAGATATTGATAATCAGAAAAATAGCTCTATCCAAATAATAAATGTCAACATATCCACCTCGATCAGATAGATAAAGTACCAGGTAAGAATGTTATTATGTGTATCAAGGCCCATTTTGACAGAGGGATGAAAACAGAAGAGTAAACAAAACCGAACTCAATCAAGATTTATATACAAACCAATGAAAAGGAATAATCCTAGGGATTCCAGAGAACACAAGCACAAAAACATAGGAATCTACAAAGAGCTACAAAGACAAGGATCAACAGCTACATACAGAACACACAGAACAGCTAGAAAAGATTAGAACTGGAGGAGTTGCAAACTGATACTTGGTACTGAGAAGGCAGAGCAGGGGAGGAGCTAGAGAACACATGGCAATGCTAGACAATGTGGGGAGTAAACCCAGAGAGACGTGAATGTTTTAATGTCTGAAAGAAGAAGGTAATCCTGTAAATAATACCTGTACCCAATTAAATCCCTAATCAGAAAATGTGTCAAAATGGACATTTACATAGAACTACATTTTGAGCATTTGGGATTAATCTTTAGAGGAGACAATGTTTATGCTTCAAATATTAAAAGATTTCCAATAAACATCAGGTGTGACGGCTGGGAATCAACCTCAAAGGCCAGCTCGAGTTAAAAGCATGGTTTTTAATTTACATTTACAGCATTTAGCAGACACTCTTATCCAGAGCAACTTCCATGTCCTAATGTTATGTCCTGGAGCAATTCAGGGTTAAGGGTCCCAGTGGTGGTAGTGCCAGAGGTGGGCTTCAAACCTGGGACCTCCTGAGCCATAGGAACCCTACCACTAGACCACCACTAGACCACCACCACCCTTGGTAATTCAACCAAACATGGATTAGTTTAACATAGCAGTTCAAAAAAGAACAAGACCACAGCCTAAGCAGGCAGAATTTCTCAGTTCCAGACTCGCTCTCCTCTTTCAGGCTTGAAACCAGAACTTTAAATGTGCTGCACCTTTGATAGTGTTCAGTATCCCCTTATCAAGGGAGGAGTCCTTCCTATGATCCCTCCATTGTACCACCATCATGGATAATAATAAAGCTCAGACTAACGTTTCATTTAGTCCTGAGTTTTTCAGGACATGACTTTTCTTGCCTCAACTTCAATAAGTGCATACAAAGTATGTTTCCCTAAGCCTGGCACAATTTTAGGGTGGAGAAAAACTAAAAGTACAGGGAATATACTGCTGATGGGACTCAAAGGATTTCTAGCCAGGAGCTAAAAGTGTAACAAATTTGAATAAACAATTTCATTCATTTGCATAACTATGCAAAAGGCTTTACATCACTGCCACACATCTGATACTTGTAATTCCCCCTAAACACATGCTGAAACCAAAACTGTGAATTTTTTCACTCTGCTTATGTAACCGTCCAGATCTTTTTGGCAGTCCGTCCTGCAGCACGGAGTTTTCACAGATCCCGTCCAAGCTAAGCGGAACAAAAAATACGAGAAAAGAGCTGACTGGAAATTGCAGGCCCATTTTCTGTGCCAGTCTGCGAAAAATACACACAGTTCAGTTTCACTGCTTGTTTACAAGTCTAAATCACTTCCTATATCAATGTGTATTTGTTACTGTGTCTGCGAAAACTAATATGGTGTAGATACAAATGCTTTAAACACCACATGTATTTTTAGATTTCCTCTTATTAAAACAATATACTCTGCTTATCTAATCACATCAATTTTGATAATGTTCCTCAAGAGCTGAGTGTATACGGGTATGTGCACATGACCATATGCATCCTTAATTAATGCTTATTAAGTAATCAAGTGTTCCCATTTAGAAAATCAGGACTTTCTTCTTACGTTAATAAGCCGCTGTGTTTACTAATGTGTAATAATTAGTATCCCATCTTTGGCAGCTACAAGTTTAAGATACTAATTAAGGACTGCAGCAAACTAAGGCCAGAGGCAGCGGTGGCCTAGTGTTTAGGGAGTCGGCCCAAGTATCGTAAGGCTGTTTGTTCAAATCCCAGACCAGTAGGTTGCCCTGAGGTACCCTTGAGCAAGGTACCATTCCCATCACTGCTCCCTGGGCACTTTCAATAGCTGCACCCTGCTGCACATGTGTGTATGGGTGAAAAGCAGAGGCTGCAAGGCTGCAATTTTTTGTGATTCACTGTGGTTTGTACTGTGTTTCACAATGAAAAGTTGTCACTTTCACTTCACTTTCAATTTTCAACCTGATAAAGGAAATATACAGTCAGTGGGAAGCAGAGAGTGAAGTAACAAAGTATTAGAATTAAGGCACCTGAATGTTTAATCAGCATTTAATTTTTGGACTATGTGTTACTCCTTATATTTGAAAACAAATATCTGTACATTTTCATTTGAAAACAGGCACAGTTCAAATGCATTCGAAGGGTATTATCCATTATTTCCTTTGCATGATTGTGTGTCTTTTCAGCATTAAGACGAAATGGACAAAATGGACAAATACAGGCAGAGAATGAAATTCCTTGATCTAGCCATCAAAGCACAACATGGGCGACAGACTTAACAAAACATAAAAGATGCGAACAACCTTGCAGGCTTCCCTAGAAACTCAGGAAGGACAAAACGATTGAGAACCAGCATGTTTTGTATGTTGGTGACGTGGGTAAAAGTGAAGTTGATGTTCATTATTTTCATTATATTGTTTTAATTGTATTTGAAGTAAAAATGTCCTTGAATTCTGGTATTATTGCTGAAGGTTCAGCTTGCTTTATGCAGAAACTGTCACGGGTGAGTTTCGGTTTGGGTACGGTAGAGGGCGCTCTGTTCTGACTGAGCACACCTGAGCTCATGAAGGCTATTTAAGCCCCGATGAGTCAGAACAGAGCACGGTTCATTCACGAGGCAAAGCCTCACGTTTATGGTGGTTTTCGGTAATTTTTGGTCACTTGTTTTAGTCAGACTGCAGTTCCTAGCATCTTGATTTTGATTAGAACTGCAGTCCTTGGATCTTGTTTTGGTTAATAGAATGAATAAAGCTATGTTCCTGACTCCTGGCTCTGCATTGACGTCCTTCCCGCACCCCGCCACCATTACAGAAATGAAGCACAAGTGCATGGACGTCGCGAGTCAGGAGAGCAAACAAGAGCGGGTGTTGGGGACGATAGCAGCCACGATCAAGTGAATGCGCCTTGCGCTGTTCAGCACGGGAAGACGCGAATCACAGCGGGCAGACGGCAAAGAAGGCCGCCCGTGACACGGAAAGCAGGAAGCCAGCGAAAAATGCCCCCTGCACCATGTCACGAGGGAGGCCGACCAAGAAGGCCCTTCGCAGCATGAAAAGCGGAGGAGTCGACCCCCAAACCCAGTTCCACTAACCAGTCTGCCAGGCAGAGAGCAGAGAAGGAGCAGATCCAGGTTAGTGGAAAGAATGGAAGAATCAGTGAACTGATGTTACAAGTTGAAAGATTGGAACGAATGCTTCAGGAATCTGATAATGTGTGGCTGTCTGTTCTGGGTGCGGAGAGACAGGCCAAAATTGTTTTTGCCGAGCAGCTCCAGGAAATGGAGGCTGAGCTCACCGCCAAGGATCACGAAATTTGTGCACGGAACCAGGATCATGATCCTTTGAATGCAAAGTGTAAGAGATTGGAAGATGACATTGTCTCCCTCCATGCCATAAATCACCAGTTGCAGGAGAGCAACCAGTCTGAGGTACGTTCCCTTCAGGAGGAACTGGCTAAAGTAAATAGGGAACAAACTCACACTTGAACTGCTCAGTACATATCAATCCTTGCAGCGATGGTCTGTACATCCCCTGCAGTCATGTGTCGGAGAAAGAGAGGGACAGCAAGAAGGGTGCCAAGGAAGACACCTGTGGAAGCCAATGCAATGAGGAATGTCTCCAGAATGCCCAAGGTGAGAGGTATATTAGGCCAAAGATGGTGTGTGGTAACATACCTCATGTTCATATACGCTCTGATGTAACTATGTTTGTATGTCTGAGGAATACCACCAGAACTGTGGCGACAGCAGATGCTGGGGCCCTCCTGTGAGCGTGGTCAGTGGTGGTAAGGGAGACTGCTGTGATAGCACAGAGGAGAGTGGCTGTGCTCCTAAGGGGAAGTCTCAAGGCACCAATGACCAACACATGTTGGTGAGAGCCCACTCTGATGGCCCTATGGACTGCCAGAATTACTCTGAGGAGTGGAGGGCTCTGCAGCAGAGCATCCAGCGCTGGGAGTGAGCAGAGACCAAGTCAGAAATCACACATTTAGTCTACGACCTAAACAAGCAGGAGTGGTGGTGGCTTCCCACCGCTGCTCTACTGTCATGGCAGTCTCCTATGCCAAGTGGGAGAGGCTGCTCTTATGACCATGGAGTCCCACAATGGACTAGGACTTTGGGATACCCCTCACCACCAACAGCAGCCCTGGATGTGGCGGCAGCTGGTCAGGGGCTCCTTTTGGTTAAAGCGTGTTTTGTTTTGTGGACCTGGCCATGTACCCCATAAAGGGGCTGTTTGTTTTGTGTAGGGGGGGGGGGGTTTCGGTAATTTTTGTTCACTTGTTCTAGTCAGACTGCAGTTCCTTGCATCTTGGTTTTGATTAGAACTGCCATCCTTGAATCTTGTTTTGGTGAATAGAATGAATAAAGCTATGTTCCTGACTCCTGGCTCCGCAGTGATGTCCATCCCGCACCCTGCCACCGTTACAGAAACAGCTGGTAGAAAGGGATGTTTTTTTACTGTGAGTGCATTTTAAAAGTAAGAGTAAAGTTAAATTAAACGTAAAAAGTATTTAAAAGTACACCACCTCTTTTCATTTAAGGCTCATACCAGTGTTAATTAAGACTCATTTCATTATTTGGATGTTTAGAGAACGATTTGTAAAAGGTTCTACATATAATTTTGCATTATAAGAACTTTACCTGTCGTTCACCAAAACATTTTCTGGATGTTCCGAGAATGGTTTTATCTGAAAATGTTTGCATGCTTCAACATTATGACGACTTTATTTTGTAATATTTACAAAAGGTTTCTTAATACAGACCATAACCATATCCACACATTTGCACCGTATTAATAAAGGCGTAAAAATGCAATGAATTTGAGTGAATACTGACTTGTTTTAGGCTTATACAGTACTGTACCCATCATTTCTTCATATTTTGCTTACAAAAAGTCAGACTTTCTTGTATGTATAAGTGTATTGTGGAGGAATAGTTCTCCAGACTTCCTGAAAGACATAATCTTTTGAGAAACAAAAGGTTTTTGTCTCTAATTTTCAGTTCAGTTCAGTACCTGAGCAGCTTTTTTTGTTTTTTAAGCCACCCAGTGACCTATGTATGAATCATTCAAGAAGAACAAAGCATCTAACCTGAGCCTCTAGTGGTTAGGGAGGGTTAGACGCTTGTGGTTTAGAAGCCTGGATGCACTGAGGTAACCTTGAGCAAGATACCGTTCCCATTACTGCTCCCTAGGTGCTGAATATAGCTGCTCCCTGTCAATATAACCCTGGTGTATAAGGGTTAAAAGCAGAGGATGCATTTCGTTGTTTCACTGTGCTGTGTTACACAATGACAAAACGTCACTTAATAATCCCTGTAAATGATATGCAATGATTTATTGAATCAACAAGACCACATGACCCCCTGGTCACCCAAATTACCATTAAGCATTGATACGGTAATAAAGAATTGCTGTATTTATAAGCATGACTTGAGGAACTACATGTTCCATTTTGGAATCATCTACAGCTCTTCTCATCACTCAAACTTTGCTTTTCTAAATGGACAGGGCCAGCTTTATTCTATAATCTGCAGTCAGTTTCTTTAATATGGAAAAAAATGAATTTCTGAATGATTGTGTATTTTGGTCCAGAGTAACTACATTTTCCTTCATTGCAGAACCATGAGATGCCAATCTAGATTAATGCCTTCCGTCGCAGGCAGACTGCTGACCTAAATTTGACTGCCGAGTGTGGGTTTCTCTTGTGTTTCTTTTTTTGGGGAACACGCTAATCAACAAAGAAAGAAACTATTGCTGCGCAACAAATCAATTATGAAAAACGACAAGACTCGCTCGACACTAGAACACAACAAACGCTGCGTTCTCCTGGTACCTATCCTAGATAAGTACAACCACGAAATAGAGGGAGGTGGGAGTGTGGGGACTTCAATCAAGCTGGAATACGGTAACATCCCAGCTGGTTTTCACAGCATTATCCCAACATATGCTGTGAGTTTGTTTGTTGGTTTTTTTTTTTTGGATGTGTGTCACATCGAATCATTTTTTTAATAGAGAACTGCTCATTACCAGTGCCATGTAATTACATTTCTGCTGTCATACAGGATGCAGAGTACAATGGGGAAAGAAGGTTGGGCAGTGTTCTGGTTGTGCTGTGTTTAGGGTAATATGTTGCAGGGCATGCTAGGACTTGGCCAGTGTGGGAAGCAAGAGGTGAAGAATCAGATCAGTATTACCAAGATGTGGCTGTCCTTCCCCTTGTTTAGCAAAATTACTGCAAAAGAAACATTATTATGGGATCAGTGAATCAGTTTTTCATAATAAGGCAGCTTTTTCTTCCACCACCAGCCTATACTGTATGATTCTGTAATCCCATGGGAAGCAGCTGCGCCAATTTCTTTGTCAAACCGGAGACTTTTCAAAAATTGAAAAAGGACACAAAAGCCTTGTTTAGACAGGCAGCTCAAATTCCATTTTTGAGCATATCTGATTGGAGCAAGGCAGATTTTCTTGTGGTCTGAATGGCAAAAAGATGCATGGAATCAGACACTTTTCAAGACACGTTTGTAAGTGGTTTCTATTCTGGTTCAAATTCCTGGACATGTGACAGGAAAGGTAATGTGGCACTATATATGTGGCTTAAACACGGAGAAGATTTGAACAGACATATTTTTCATTTGCTGTCTGTAGTGGAAAGCATAGTCCAATCATCCTGATAGTCATTGATATATGGTACAATAAGCAGCTCATCAGTGTAGAGATGTTTTGGCCTAATCTTCTCCTAAATCAGAAAATAATACAATTGCTTAAATTCAATCAAGTAGGGTTATGCCCTTTTGTGCCCCTTTTCATCTGGTCCAGGACATTGACGAAGCCACTCAGACCTTCATTTCATTTATTCTTTTTTTTCAGGTATTCAGAAAGGAACCTGCTCTTATGTTTTGTCCCTCTGCATAACACAGTTGCACTTGAGCTTCAGATCTGAACATTCTCCTTTTTTAGTGATATAAAGCTACGGTCACAAGGAAGCGCAGTGGGTAGTGTTGTTTCCTCACAGTGAGAAGGTCCTGGGTTCGATTCCAAGGTGGGACGGTCCGGATCCTTTCTGTGTGGAGTGGAGTGTATGTTCTCCCATGTCTGGGTGGGTTTCTTCTGGGAGCTCTTGTTTACCTCCCACTGTCCAAAGATTTACTAAATTGCACCCTAGGTGTGTGTGTGTCTGCCCTGATGGACTGGTGACTAGTCCCAGATGTGTCCCCACCTTTTGCCCTGTGAGAGCTGGGATAGACTGCAGCACCTCCTGTGACTCTAATTAGGACAAGCAGCTAAGAAAATGAATGAGTGAGTGAATTTATTCTTCTTACAATACTGGAAAGCCACCCAGCAAAGCCTCACTAAATCCTACAAAACTATTATGGACTCCAGTCTTGATTTTTCTAATTGTGGACTGTATCATGAGGGAAGGGAGGTGCTGTATGAATGTGGTCGCGTAGCCGGGGGTCTTGTGCTCAACTTCATTAGAAATAAACAAAAACTAGAGATCCACAGGAACCCAGGAAGTCCACAGACATGAACACCAAAAACCAGAATCTCCAAAAAGCCCAAAAATCCCAAAAAAATGACAGACGCACTGCTCTGACTCGTGTGTGTGTGTGTGTGTGTGTGTGTGTGTGTGTGTGTGTGTGTTTGTTTTAGAGTTCAGATAAAGGGAATGCTATTTGTTTACCATTAGGTTAAATGATCCCAGCAAATTCCACATGAAGATCATGTGACCAAGCAGGAAAAGAAATAAAGTGAGAAATTTGGCAGAGAGGTGCATGTTAAGAAAGGCTGAAGTGCTCTGGGGCTTCTTCTGTCTGGGGAGAAGACATGCTTTTCTAAAACAGCTGAGTATCTTAGCTCAAAGTGACACAAGAGTTTTATCCAAGACATGCACTTAGAGAACCACAGCTGTGATTACAGCATAATCTTTGATGTGTGTGTGTGTGTGTGTGTGTGTGTATTTTGGAGTTCAGATAAAGAGAATGCTGTATGTAGGACTTTTTTCCCTGATTGTAGCAAACAGGTCCGTCAGGTATTTGTGAGTAAATGTTAGTAAACACAATGTTTATCTTCTGCAGTTCTTAAAGATGGTCTTTCTCTTTAAAAGCTGAACTCCAGCATTGTCCATTATTTACAGCATATTCTCATACACACCTCTTATTTCAAAACACCTGCCATGTGTATCCAATTACTGGTATTTCACTCTTGCAATCAAATGTTTGTCTTGCAAAGATTAATTACACCTGGAGACAATTTTCCCATAAAAATGTAAATATGTGGGGCTCTCAAGTGGCTCAAGAAGAGTTCAGTCTCTGAAGATACCACAGCCATCTGTGACTGGGAGACCAGGAGTATTGCAGGCACCGTATTGGCCTGGTTTTCTTTTGGTAATTTGTTGGCCAATGATGAAGTCTGAAAGGATTCGGTGAGCTCCATGTGGCTCACAAACCAGCACAATATGCAAATCATTTAACAATTACAATTACTTTATAATGGGGTAATTTCATATTTATATATTTAATAAAAGGGATGCACCAGTGTAATATTCTATTTTTGTAAAGAACATAAGCTGATGCTGATACCAGTGCGGATGAAAAAAAAAAAGTGCAAAATACAAAAATTCAATAAACAGGGTTCCTTTACTGTCATAAGCAAGCATGAACAAAGACAAAGTGAAACTCAGCATCTCCATGGAACACAGTGCAACATGTAGCACCATAAAACTTAAACACATTAACCACATACACAAAGTCCAACATTAAACATTGAGCAACATCATACGACAAAGTGTAAAAAGAAAAATTTCCAAAAAAAAGCAGGTTACAGTATAAAAAAAGACGTTACGATAAACACAAACTAGAGTGTTCCCTAGATGAACGTGCAGTTCTGGACCCCAGACTCATATCACACAAAAAGAAGTCATGAAAAGCAGTAAGGGAGTATTTCTAATTCTACATTAAACACTCGTGCTATTGCACAAGTTACATTAAAAAGGTAATAAATATAAAATGATGTGGAGCACTGGAGCGCATGGAATGAGTCGCGTTAAAGTGTGGATGAATAAGTTCTGATGGCTTGTGGGCAGAGATCTGGACTACATCGGCCTAATTTAGAAAAATAACAATTTAATATGAGTTATATTTATTTCAATAAGCTTAGAAAGGAGGTAAATGAGAAAAATAAATGGAACAGAATTCCATTTCTAAACGTCATGCTCTTCCAAGGCTCAATAAATGCATTATTAAATATTGGTCTGAAATGTCAAATTTCAGAATCTGTCTGATGTTTTTAAAAGCAAATATCAGTTGATATTGACATGATTCTATTATTGTGCACCACTAGTTTATTGCTGTTTCCCCCCATGTTGCATGGAGATGTAATCAGAATCTGGCAAAAGTAAGTACACTTTTAGGAAAGGCAGGAATTTTGTCCTTTCTAGGTGCTTCACACTTTTTAAGGTTTTCAAATTTGACCAGTCTGTTTTGGAGGTCTCAGCCTTAAAGAAATCTATAAAATGATTAATATTTTAGATTCAATTTAAAAAGGTTCAGATACTGTAAAAATGTTCCACTTCTACTTAAAGCCCTTTTCACGTCGTCAGGTTCATTTTAATGCATCAGCACCGAAAATCTCTCACTGGGCACTTTATGAGGCCCACTATGCGGGTGGACAATTACAGACCATCTGTTGTCATGTTTTTGTGTACGGCACTGACCGAAACGTGAAAATATGTTTTCTTTTAGTGTCACTGGTGTTCTGGAAAAAAATAAGCAAAGAACAAGTCAGAGGCACTGTTAGTCTAGCAAAGAGTTTTAATAATCCCTGCAGTGAGGATTCTTCTCGCACTCCGCTGAGAATACAAGAGGAAGATACAAAAGATAAGAGGTTTTTGTACACATTTTGGACTGCAGGCCCCTCTCTTCTCCACCTTTAAGTTCCCGTAAACCCTAAGGTTGCTTTGTCTAAGTCCCTGCCTGGCTCCTCTCGCTTATCTGTTTTCGTCCTTCACACACTCATATACCATATCTAGGACATTTTGACCTGCTTGTCTCTCTGCCTTACTCTGGAACTGCAATACAAGTTTGAACATAATATGCTTAAGAAGGTTTGAACAAATTTTGCCTCCACAACTGGTAGGTAAAATGGTCCACCACTCATAAATATCAGCCAAGTGGCCAAAAACGTACCAGATTATGAAGCGCTAGAGAGTGGCCTACATTCATTTTGCCCTCACGGATGGAAAATAGCCTGTAAAATCCCTTTGTCCCAGAGATGGTGTTTCCATGTGGCCACCGAGTATATTTTCGCCACACACCAGCCAGTAAGAATGAACCATTTCATAATCGATATTTAAACATGCATCGGGGTCAGATTTAAATACCAGTGCACTTTAAGCCACTGAGTTCTTAATAATAGAACGAAGACAGACACAAAAAAAAGGAAGCAGTAAAAGCTGGCAGCAAAATTACTTCTGTCATTTACATATAATGGCTCAGTCAATATTTCTTATGTAGCGTCTTGATGTCATTTTTTAATAATGGCCTCCAAATGTCATTGTTACGGCTGGTTTGGCTGTGTCCCAGCGTCTGTGTGTAATGAGTTTTGAAATGAAGACTAAGCTCATGGAGATCAATACAGTTATGACATTTTATTGCACATGTCAGTGCGGCGTTGTTTTTCCAGACAGTGGTTTGGCCTGCTTATCTACAAGAGGGATGTGTTTTCTTTTCATATGTCAGCTCAACATATGCGCAATGGCTAGAAAATGGACACTAGCAGGCCGACACTCCTAATCACGAGCTACACATTAGTGACGGTCAAGTGTGGGCAGACAGGCAGTTATTATGCGTGTGGAGGACCTACTATTACAGGCACAGATACCTGAAGAGATTCCCACCACACTCAGATATGTGCGTACTCCAGGAGAAGCCACATAATGCTCTGAAAGACGTATTGAATGTCATACGCATGTGAAGGTTCTTTGTAGGAAACCCTTGCATTATCTTAAGTGCTCAATTATCTCCAAATACACCAGCGCTTGTGGTGGCTTTGGCCAGTTGGGGCCTGCAGCGGATGCTACATCTCAGTTGGAGATGAAGGAGCTGCTGTGTTTTATATTTTATTTGTCATCAAGCTGGAGCTTCTCTGACCCACATTTTGTAGGGTCGGTAAGGCTACTCACAAAAACATCTATGACCGCGGAGTTGCACAACCTCGGCCTAGTCCTTGTCTGGCAGGTACGCGTTATCATTGATTTTTTTTAGCTTTTCATTACATTTAAAACCATAAGTCTTGCATTTTCATCATTCTTATTGGCACGTTACAAGTTTTTGCCAAAATAGTGTTTTTATCAGCCTACTTTGCTTTCTTATGTAAGGTTACTGTAGGGTAATAGTCAGCAGTCCGGCTCTTGGAGATAATTCCATCCATACTAAGCCTTCAGGCTCTTTTTAACATGTAGGTACAGGTTCATAAATCCAGTTCTTCCAAGCAAGGACCTTCACGAGGTACCTCTCCAACACTACAATGGTTTCATTGCAGACTTAGTCAATGTTTATGTGGGGCTTTAAGTTAAATCTTACAGAAAGTTTTGGCTGAGCACAGTTAACCACTTCCCTTATCAACTGTTCAATTTGTGGCCTTTTTTCACTTCTGGCCAACAACAAAGCTGAAACAATGAAATAATAAAGGTTTATGAAGTTGTGGTTTATTTGTCCTAACTTCCACTTCTAAATTCATTCCAGTAAACTACACAGATAAAAGCAGGTCTGCAGTGCAGTATGATCTCATTAGAGTGAGTCTCATTGGCACGTTTTCATCAATGCATTGAAATTTCTGAAATTCCAGTATTGCAAAATGTCCTTTCTGTGAGAGGACTGCTTTACAAAGTTAGGCAACAAGCGAAGAGTCTTTTCGGAGTTTCCAACATTGGATGGCAGCCAAAGACAAGGCCTTCCCGCCTAAACCCGCCCCTTATTCCACCCCCTAAAACATGATCAGCAACAAGAAATGAAAACAAACGCCCACAAGTGCACACACACATATGTGAGCACACATACATAAGGGCTGCAAATAGTCTCCAGTGTGAGTAACGGAATTCACTGCTGGAAGCTGGAGGATCCTCACGGCACCCGAGTGAGTTGGGGAAACTATTTCATAATCACTGCATGAAGAAGAGTGAAAACACTGCTAAGGAATGGAGTTGACCAAGACTAAAGATTCAAAGGTTCTGCCATAATCAGACGAAGTAGTCATTTGATAATTATGAAATTTTAGGAGTTTTTCAAGGCGAAGCAGCAAACACAAGGGTCTTTTTAAAAAAGTCTTAAAGCAGTTGGAAGATTTCTCTTTACAGGTAAGTAACACTTTTACTTGAAAAATCCTGGATTTAAAAGAATTCTTCTTTAACTTAATCTTAGCCTTGAAAGTGGTCAAAGTTTGAAATAATGAAATAATAAAATAATAACACTTACAAACTTGCTCAAGAACAGAACTAGATCATATATATATCATATAGTTTGCAAAAGTCTTAAAATTGCCTCTGAAAAAAGAAAATGTCTGCAGCATTGCCAATAAAGAACCACCTTTCAAGCGGCTTTTTTTCAAAGAAACACGTTTGTAAACGAGTGCATCAGAACCCTTTCGAACATAGTGTCCCTCATTTTCTTTACCATTATAAAAAGTGTTCCCTAAATCAAGAAAGATTTATGAATTTGTATTTTTGTTTTAATGGACTTAAGATTGTAATGCTTTATTGCGTACTACAAACTTTCAACTTGCAATTTTGCATTTTCTCAGCTTAGGAATAAGATAATAAGCATAAGGAAATGGGAAAAGCTCATACTAGGAGTTGGTTTATCTTTTTTTCTCTGTGTTTTACTTTCAGATAATTTGTTACTGAGAAGATAGTTTTTGAAATGTCTAATGCGCTTGAATTGCTTTATTAAACAGATGTGTTTACATTAAAGACAGAATACATGAGTGTGAATGAACGGGAGGAAAGTGGAGTGGTTAGGATGCAGGGAGTGGAGGTGACAAAGGTGGAGGAGTTTAAATACTTAGGATCGACAGTTCAGAGTAACGGCGAGTGTAGAAGAAAGAGCAGGCAGGTTGGAATGGGTGGTGAAGAGTGGCTGGAGTGATTTGTGACAGATGGGTACCACAGAGAGATCAGGACGGGCTTACAGGACAGTAGTGAGACCAGCTATGTTGTACGTGTTGGATATGGTGGCACTGATGAAAAGACAAGAGGCAGAGCTGGAGGTGCCAGAGTTAAAGATGAGATTTTCAGTGGGTGTGACGAGGATGGACAGGATTAGCAATGAGTATATTAGAGGGACAGCTCAGGTTGGACAGTCTGGAGACAAAGTTAGAGAAGCAAGGTTGCGTTGGTTTGGACATGTCCAGAGGAGAGACGAGGATTATATTGTGAGGAGGATGTTGAAGATGGAGCCTGGCAAGAGGAAAAGAGGGAATCCAAAGAGGAGGTTTATGGACGTGGTGAGAGAGGACATGTAGGTGGTCGGTTTGAAGGAAGAAGATGCAGAGGACCGGAAGAAATGGAAACGGTTGAGCTGCTCTGGCAATAAGCAAATTTTGAAAAATTAGCAAACTGGGACAGAATAATCAATGAATATTCATGTATTTTAGGATAAGGTTCAGTATATCTAGGGCATTCTTCATTTGTCCCATCAAAGACAGAAAACCCAAGTCCTTTTAACAATTATTTTATGTTAAAAGATTGAAACAAGAGCCAAGATTAAAAACTGCCCATTAACACTCTTTTTTTTTTTTAATTGTCACATTCCTCATAGTTGTTTGTCGTTTGTTCTCTTGTTAAAATGTTGGGCCTCCAGTCTAGATCAGAACCCAAACTCTTCCACACAAAATCATAGCGGCTCTTCAGCTCTGAATGAAAGAATCTTTTTATAAGCAGTGTGTAGCTGAGTCTGCATCTTGCAAAATGATGTCATTACTGGCAATTCTACTCAATGGGTAAATTCTTTCTTCCTTTTTTCTGTCTTCATAAGAAATGTTTAATAAAACAACAAAACAAAAGGTTCAGTGTGTCTGCTATTCATCTATTAAAATGGACTTTGTGTGAAAAGACATCACTGAAAATTAAACATTAAACCAACATTAAGGATGAAAAACACCACTTCAGTTGAGTACAACTGTGCTTCTTGCACAGGATCTCATTGATGTATCTGTAAAACCCACTGCAGTTTCAAAATAAGCAATCAAGTGCAGAATACTGTTCTGTTTATGTTAAGAAATTCTTTAGGGCTGTTATGGGTAATTACCAATAAGCAATCCCTGGCCTAGTTTACATCTCTACATCCTGATGAATGCACTCTAATACCTTCCCTGTGTTTTTGTGCAGATATGAAGCCAGACTCTGTTGCCATGACAGCGCTTAGCAGCCTGTGTAAGCAAGGTGCGGTGTGTATCTTCGGCACGGGTGACTTTGGACGCTCTTTGGGCCTTCGCTTACTCCAGGCGGGGTATGAAGTCAGCTATGGAACCAGGGACCCCAAAAACTCAGCTTTGCTTCCAAAAGGAGCCAAAGTTATGACCCACACAGAGGCTGCTCAGACAGCTAATGTGATCTTCTTGGCCATCCATCGAGAGCATTACGAATTTCTTACCTCATTGACCCCCGTGCTGGATGGGAAAGTGCTGGTGGATATCAGTAACAATCTCAGGAGGGGTCAGTACCCACAATCCAATGCTGAACACCTGAGCACACTGGTTCCAGGGGCATTTGTAGTCAAAGCCTTCAACACTATCTCTGCCTGGGCACTGCAATCTGGGGGGCTGGATGCCAACAGACAGGTAAGACCATGCAAAGTGGAGTCTTCCCATTTGATGTTTCCTCTGGTTGCCCTTGTTAGGGTAAGTGGATTTGATGATGGATGGATGTATGGATGGATGGATAGGTGTATGTACAGTACTGTGCAAAAGTTTTAGGCAGGTGTGAAAAAACGCTGTAAACAAAGAATGCTTTCAGAAATTGAAGAGTTAATCATTTCTTTTCATCAATCAACAAGATGCAGTGAATGAACAAAAGAGAAATCTAAATCAAATCAATATTTGGTGTGACCACCCTTTGCCTTCAAAACAGCATCAGTTCTTCTAGGTAAACTTGCACACAGTTTTTGAAGGAACTCAGCTGGTAGGTGATTCCAAACATGACTGTGTTTCAACCTGCGTGTGACACTGATGATCATCAGCACCTTTTTGGTAAAACTGGTTGATCATACACCGACTATAATCCTACAGAATCCCTGACTTTGTGCAAGTGTACCTAGAAGAAGTGATGCTGGTTTGAAGGCAAAAGGTAGTAAATATTGATTAGATTTAGATTTTTCTTTTGTTCGCTCACTTTGCATTTTGTAAATTGATAAAAATAAACAATCATTATTTATATTTCTGAAAGAATTCTTTGTTTGCAGCATTTTTTCACACCTGCCTAAAACTTTTGAACAGTACTGTATATTGATTTAAATGTAAAAAATCCAATTTTTTCTGAAATATAATACATCATACTATTACATCTGCTCAATTCTATTGGGCCTTTTCTTGCATTTGGCAGCATTTTGTTCATGTGCTATATTTTACTGAAGTTAATGATAACCTTTGGGCCAAATTAACTCAAAAGACTACATTTCTGGATGGATCAAATGAATCACAGTTATGCACACAATAATATGAATAGCTGGTTTCTGTTTATACCACAAGTATCTCTGATTTAAACCAAATCAGAAATGATTTGCCCACTCACAATGAACATTACAATCGAGAAGAGACCACATTACAACATAAATCTACCCACCCACATTTATATCCATTCATTTTTATGCAGTTTTATGCATGGTCAGTTCCATGCATATTTTCTGACCACAGATCGCACATTCTTGCATGGCTGACTACTTTGAAGCGAGCAGCGACACTGACGTGTAAAAAGTACGGTCTGTCATTGTCAACCCGTAGAGTGCAGGAGGTCTTCATCCAGGGATTGAACGTACAAAGCGCACAAGCTTAACAAGGTGTAACAGTTATATTAGATGCAGTTTCTTTTTCTAAACAAACATTGAATCAGTGTCCAGATCTGTAAACCAGCCTGAAACCTTGTCAGTCGTTCCTAGATTAAAGTGTGAAATATCTTAAGGACCTTGACAACAAAACCCCAGACTTGTGCAATAATTCAACAAACCTTGACGCTTCCAGGCTGTAGCCTCTTCTCCCCCAGATGATCTGAAACAAAACACATGGGCCAACACAAGAATTTGCACTAGTATTGTCTCCTGCCATATTTATGGGCGCGAACCCTCAGCACACTGTCATACATGCTAAATTAGCTTTCGGCAGGCAGGGACGTATGTTGGAAATACATCAGAATGGTATTGCACCTCCAGAGACGTGGATTTTGTTCTCAGCTGTCAGAAAAGCTGCCGTAGGTTGAAGCTTCATGCTTCTGGTAGCATCTCATCACCTCGTTGAGAAAGGAAAAAGCACAGCATGGGAGCAGGTATACAACAAAGTTAGCCCTTCCTAATTGCAGCGTGTGTATGTGTGTGTGTCACTATTGCTACCACTTATTATCTGCAAAATGAGGCCAATACCATGAAAAAGACTTGTCGTCAGCAGGGGGTTGGGGGTTCAGGGAATAAGGTTCATGGAGTCTAAACCCAGGCAAGCAATTATGACCTCCCTCGGCGTGTCATTGAGCAAGTTCTGTCAGCAGTTTGTATGTGTGTGTGTGTGCAATGAGCATGACTAGGTACACAAATCTAGTTAAAAATGTACCCAGAGGGTGAAAAAACGTCACCAAAGCCTCCGTCTTCCTCAGATTGACTTTTGATACCTCAAAAATAAGTGATTATATAAATATGGCAATTTAATAAACAAAAGACTATTTGCCAAGAATTGGGAGATGTGGCTGGGACCAAAATGAAGACTCCTCATCTTTGCTTCAAGCACAAGGCACTTGGACTAAAGGCGAGCCGTTTGGTTAGTTTATATTTAATTAATTTGAGTCAGCAATGGACTAGTGACCTAATGTGCTTTTCCACATTTTGCTCTATGAGAGCCGTAGTCAGGCTTAGAATGGATGGGTGGATGGATGGAAGGATGGAAGGACAGATGGACTCATTATCATGTTCCAGCTGAAGGTACATTGTTTATTTGTCCAATACTTTACTTCAGTATGTTCAGAATTGCAGAACTGACCCACCAGTTTTTATTATTTGCCAGGAGGGACAGAATTGGAAAACTGTAATGAATGTTGTTCCATTGTCCTGGTGTTTTCAAAAAAGCCAAAAACTAGCAGTGACTGGCAATAGTGTGCAGAAAACAGCTTGAGGATTAAGGGGAATAATAGGGGACTTTCATCCCCTTTGCTACGGCAACAGTCTCTGCTCTTCTAGGAAAGACACTAGATGTTGCACTCATGCCACATAAGTGAGGTCAACTACTGAGGTTGAATGATTATTTCAGGATTGCAACCAGCTCCAGCACCCAGTGTTTGGGAGCTTTTCCCACCAGCTGATATTTAGTATTCAAGCTATAGTACTTACAAATGCCAAAGGTAACATGTTTACCTTCAACTTATGTAAGACTGTTCCAGAGCTTTCCATTCAATTGGCCCATTTGTGGAGATTATACTTTAAAAGCTTTTGTCAGCAATGGATGTCCATTTTTTGCTCAATCTCAACTCTCAAGATACAGAAACAGAGTAAAAATATGGACCATCTGAGGGTCCCTAAGGAAAGGTCTGAAAAATACTAGTTTCAGAAATATGAGAGTAAGTTTTCATTGTTTCAGTGAAACCCCAGGGAGCTTCTTTGGGATGAGGCAGACAGCACTTTGCAGCAAGCCATACAATTAGCAGCAGATGCACAATGCAGTAGTTCTTGCATAACACGTGTGTGTGTGTGTGTGTGTGTGTGTGTGTGTGTGTGTGTGTGTGTGTGTGTGTGTGTGTGTGTGTGTGTTCAAATGAAACATGAAAACTAGCTTAATGTTTACCTGCAGGGTAAAGAAACCAGTGTTTACACAACATGAACTTGGGTAAAACTACAAATCTGCCCATTTCATTAATGATGCATGAAACCTATGCTATTATGAAGAGTTTTTGAATGATGGCGAGGATTTGGAAGCACAGGCAACTGGGAACTGCATGAATTAGGTCAATGTGTTGGAAATAAAACAAATGCGTTGCTTTTAGAATCTAAAAGCGCTGAATATTTTGAGAAATGAATGACATTACATTTCCAGACCCATTTCTTCATTTCTTTTCCTTTGGTTTTATCTGCTGCCTTCTTCTTGTCATTCGTAGCCCCACTTGAACATCTCAATCCAGGGAATGTGAAGAAGGCATACGAAAGAAAGGCCTTTTTATTTGTTTTATCTTTTTTGACCATGGCTATCTCTTCTTTGTAAGCAGAGAAATACTTGTGTTCAGCAAAGAACCCCCCTTGACATGGAGAGGAGGTTTAGCTGATCTAATGATCTGGCATTTTTCTTTTCCAAACTTTTATTAAATGCACCTTTTGATTTGATTTGTAGCTCTGTTGCAAACGTTTAAATAACTATATTTTTTCTAAAAATGTGCTTCATATTGTCGCTATCATTACAAATATAAGGAAAACATCCATTCATTCATTTTTTGAACTCCTTATCCTAACCTGGAATATGGCAGGGCTGCACACAGTCTTGGTGTTTACGGGGCAAAAGGCACAGGGCGAATATATGAAATAAAGACAGTCCTAGGGTCATTTCGGCATCTTCAGTCCACCTGGTGTACATCTTTACACTTTAAGTGGACACCAGACCATTTAAAGGAAACTCACAAAGACAAACGGAGAACATGAACACACAGAAAAGATCCAGACTCAAGATCCAGGTGGGAAACATCTTGCTTTTTTTAAGTGAAAGTGACAACCCTTGTCATTGTGAAACACAGCACAACGAAATTCAACTTCTGAGTATCACCCATACACACACGTGCAGCAGGGGGCAGCTATTGAAAGCACCCGGGGAGCAGTGATGGGGACGGTACCTTGCTCAAGGGTACCTCAGGGCAACCTACTGGTGAGGGAATCAAACCCACAATCTTCTGATCCGGGGCAACTCTCTAACCACTAGGCCACTGCTCCCCCCTGTTGTTGTGGCTGATAGTAAGCAAAATCCTTTAATACATCTGAAATCTACCTATTAGGAAGTTAATGGAAGAAAGGCATGACTTGAATGTACTGCCTGCTGCCCAAGGTATTGTTTAATCATAGTATTGATAAGCCTTTGGCTCTTAATGTTTTCATAGTTGAGAGGTTACATTACATGCAAGGCCTTGTAATGTGTCACCCGTATAGTATTGTATATAAAACAGTTCAGTGGTACTTTAACCTTTTAATGATTAGCACAGTGACGTGTAGTGGTTTAGGTAGTTAATAAAAATGACTATTTTGTGACCCCTGGTTCTTATTAACACGTATCACTCCTTATGTTTATTAAGTTTGGGACACAATTTCTACATATCCCACTGCGGGTTTATTTTCAAAGATGGCCAAACTCCGTAGGCCCAGTCCAGACTCAAGGGTTTCTATTTTACTCTTCAGTTTCAATCAATAGGTTGAACAAGGTTCAAATATATTCATTTCCTAGGACCATGTTGTAATTAATGTTGTTGCAATAAAAAATTATTTCATTTTTAATATGAAGATTTCAGTCAGTTAAGGTTATTTTATGTTTTTCAGTTAAAAGCACCTTGATCTTTTGATGAACAGTACATCCATTATACATTTTCAGGTGCTAATCTGTGGTGACCATGCTGATGCTAAGCAGGCTGTGGTGGACATCGCTCACAGCCTTGGACTCACTGCCCTGGACCGAGGTTCCTTGAGAGCAACCTCTGAGCTGGAGGACATTCCCCTTCAGCTCTTCCCCATGTGGAGGCTCCCCTTCAGCATCGCCATTGGACTGCTTGCAACTTTCTTCATCTATGTTTTAATCAGAGATGTTATTTACATGAGGGTCACTGAAGGGAAGGACATCGCCTTCCGTATGATGATCTCCCTAGCAAATAAGGTGTTCCCGATGGTCGCCTTGGTGATGCTGGCACTGTGCTATTTGCCAGGTGTCATGGCAGCTTTTCTGCAGTTCTACAATGGCACCAAGTACCAGCGTTTCCCCAACTGGCTGGATCGATGGATGCTGTGTAGGAAGCAGCTGGGATTGCTGGCTCTGGCCTTTGCTTTCCTGCACGTGCTCTACACCTTCGTCATCCCCATCAGATACTTCGTCTTCCAAAAAAGGTTTACCTTCACTTCCAAGATGGTAAGTGATCGCCATCTTCATATCAGTGGTCACCAGCAATGGGCCATGGGTCTTGCAACCTACTCAAGAAACTTGTTTCCTTTGAGTTCTTGCTTGGCTGGAACTGGTGCCTTTGTGTAAAGCATTGGAAAACAACCTGATTGCAATATTGTGGGTGAAAAAGTAGTGGCCAGGCTGTATCATTGGAGATCACGAATCCCATCTGTGCCTGGGAGTCCAAGAGCATATTTGGCTTTGCTCTTTCTCTGCTTGGATGGGATGGCTCTTCTTTCTCAGCATAAATTGGCAGTTGGCAGTTGGCAGTTAGTTGAGCTGTCTATTGGAATTGCATTTACGGTATTTCAAAAAAGATGCACTTTAGGTCACTTGGAAGTATGGAGAGTATGGCAGAGGAATGTAATTGCTTTCACCCTCTAAGTGCTTGAGTCATCTTTTGCTTGAGTGAATTAAGTATGGACATGACTAAACAATGGAGAAAAAACTAGCATGGGTATACACGGATAAAAATGACAGTCGTATCCATGAAGAAGTATTTAAACTTTCCAAATCTGTTTCATTTTTGACCACCTCATTCTTTTCTAGCTGATAATGTAATACAAATTGTATGTTACCAGTGTTTTGTATTGTATTGGTCATAAAAATGTGACCTTAAAAAAGATGAAAAAGGACCACAAAGTACACCCAGTCTCTGCTGGAGAACCGAATGAGCCCAGCAACACACGGCATGTGTTTCATATATGAAATATATTTCTAAGCTTCCCAAAATGAAAAACTGTTAACACATGATTCTGTTGCAGATCAAAGAAAATAAAACCTATGAGTTTGACAACGTCATGGCCTGGCGCTCCGACTCCTACCTGGCCATGGGAATGTTGGGATTTGCCTTGTTCATTTTACTAGGAATCACATCTCTCCCATCTGTCAGCAACTCCCTCAACTGGAGAGAATTCAGCTGTATACAGGTACCAAATCAAATGCTCTATGAATATTTTTACACCATGACTGACAGTGAATCCAGAATCCAAGTAGTAATGAGATTCTTAAGAGAAACATCTGATCACACATAGAGATAATATTTACATGTTACACTGCATGATTTGTGCCTTTTTCAGTGCCAGTAATGATGGCGTAGCTTTAAATCTCAGAGCTTGCAGTACATCATTCTAAAGTCGCCTTAATATATATTCACATACACTTTGCAATAACAAATCCTTGGACCTCTGAAGGGTTAAATTGATAAGGATGAGGAAAAATTTTCTTGATGTTAAGATGTTATGCATCCATCAGAAAATATGTTTTGGAAAGTGTCTGATTATAAATGAAGCACTTAAACGCATCCAGAGGAAAAACACATAAACATGCCGTTTTCTGCTATTTTTGCGCTCAGTTTATACTTCTTTGCTGATGTTAGCATAAAAAAGCTAAATGTGAGCCAAATATTTCATACAGGCCATATTCATTTTTATGCAGTAAGTGCATTGTGCAGATTTATGACTTATTTTTCACTCGTGTTGGGAAAATCCACCCAACATGCAATCTGACTAGGGCACTCAAACTTAAAAGCATTATGAACGATAATCATAATTATTAATGCTAAACTATAATGAAGATTATATAGCTGACACGGTTAAAAGAGTAGTTTGAATGTAGCCCCACATGCCAAGACTTTTACTATGCGATACAAGCTTTAGAACATTTATATTTAGGGCATTTAGCTGACATTCATATCCAAAGCGACTTACATTTCTTAACTACAGGGACAGTCTCCTTGAGCAACTTGGGGTTAAGGGTCTTGTTTAGGAACCCAATGATGGCAGTGCTGGAGGTGGGATTCGAACCTGCAAACTCTTGCATTTGTCAAAATGTTCTATATGCTTGTGAAACAGATACAGGAATAGAGTACTGAACTGTCAGAGACTGGAAGCTGCCAATTAGCCTAAAAACATTCACTGCTATCTGTTAGTTTTACAGTGCCCATCATTATTATCAACGCTTTCATCAAACTAACCCTCATTCATGCTCTTTGTTACTGCAGTCTAAACTAGGTCATCTGACCCTGCTGCTGTGCACGGCTCACACCTTCCTCTACGGCTGGGACAAGTTTCTGAATCCCTCCTCGTACAAGTGGTGGATGCCACCTGGCTACATGCTGTCCCTGGTGATCCCCTGTTTTGTTTTGGTTCTGAAATTGGTCTTAATCACTCCATGCATGGACCGCACCATCACCCGTATACGCCAGGGCTGGGAAAGATCAGCCCCATCTGGCCATCTGCACCAGGAGGCGAAGAGCCATCAGCCACTTATCCTCTAAAGTACATTAAATATAGGGTGCTCGCTGAGAATAAAAGGTCTTCAGTAACCACCAGAAGGGCAGAATGAATGAAACAAAGTCTCATATAGAAGTGAAATCTCATGTAGGAGGAAATACACAATAGGTATAGAAACTAGACCTGAACTGTAAGTCCAGGCTATGTCTAACTTCCTACATCTAGTATCTGACATCCTACTCTTTTTCTGGGGACCCTTGTAAAACTGATGAGTGAGCAAAAAAGCAGATTCACAACCAACAGGACAGTACAAAATTATAAAGAAAAGGAATTAAAGTGAAAGTGATAGTGATTGTTTGTAATGAATAACTAAAAGGAGAAACTCAAAAGGAGCCAAGGGTGATGAGCAATGGCATAAAAGAACCACTTCTGAAGAATGTTTGAACAAGACAATATGTGAGAAGAACCTTTCAGATGTTAGCATTCCAAATCTAAAAGTTCTTTATCAGTAGGGGCCTCCTATTGGTTTACCTTTAATAAGATTCTTCACACTCACATCTTTTGAAATAGTGGTTCCCAAACTAATGCACAGTGACCCCTAGGCAGTCCACAGATTTTCTCTGGCCAAAAAAGGACTATGGTTCCATATGGCTCTGCTTAAAAGAATCAGATGGCATCAGATGTTTCTCATTCTAAAGAGGTTCTTCTATAGCATTGTGCCATTTTTATACATTTGCTGTCATTGTGAAGTTCTCGTAAAACTAAATATGTGAAAGTACATAATACTGGAACAAGTTACTTTCCATCTCTGGAATCTGTGAGGAATTGATCTGATTGAACATCAGCAGAGCAACGCTGATAGAGCACCTTCTTCCCATCATTGATTAAAAGCAAAGTTGATCTGAAATCTGAAACAACCCTACATTAAACTCCCCCTGATCAGCAGTAAGGCTAAAAGTAAGGTTCTTGGGAGGGCCGCTAAAGAAGAACCACTTATTTCCCTTCAGAATTTTCAGGTTTGTGCCTCTTTAAAGGAGTAAGTTGTAAATAAGTGGGTAAGCATGAAGAACATTTCCTTGAGAAGTTTCCTCCTCAAAGTTCTAAACAAGTGCCCAACCTTGTGGGTCTTGCATACTTTAGTGTTTTCAGTGGAAATACACTTCAATGAAGCCTTGCTAATTAATTGGTTTGCTGAATCAGGTGTGTTGAGAGCAGGGAAACACTTAAATATGCAGGACAGGAGGCCTCTTGGAGATAAGGAGCTATTGTTCTACACAATTTAAGGACCTATGTTTTATTTATTTGTCCCTTTTAATCCACTTATGGCATGTATGGCTTTATTTACCTGAAAAGGTGTTATATAATTACTCTTTTTCCATGATTTCTTTATCCCTTAAATTTAAACAGGTCGGTTTAGTTACTATGCATTTAAGCCTGGTGTATGTGCACTTCTAAGCCTGGTATATTTTACTAGCTGTCCTGTATAGTGATGTGTAGCTGTACAGGCTGACACTCCTTACAACTTCCAACATGTAAATGAGTTGGTTTTTATGACATTATGATATTGGTATATTCATAATGGGCTTTGCATTGGGAGGTGAAAGCAGTTTTCATCATATGGGCCCTTTCTACCAAAACCATTCTTCTTAATGCAGTGTAGTGTAGCGCACACCAAGAAAAGCACCAGATGTATCGTACGGAAAACAGTCATCCATAGCAATTGTCAGCTTTGTTTGGTGCCTCTTCTGATCTTTTCAGCTGTCTAAAGAGTTCAGTGGGCTTTTCAGTCACTGCAGCACATTTCTCTCTAATGTATAAAGCACTTTAACATGACTTCTTAATTCCCAGTGTTTTCTGAGCGATTTCCTCACAAGCTTCCCTCAGAGGACCCTTTTCTTAAGATGTGATCGATCTGGGACTGGGCAGCAACTTCTAGCTCTGTCTGCTTTCTTTTCTTTAGAGGAAAGCTCTTCTTTCTTTCTCCTGTGAAGTAGAAAAGGGCTGTCATTCATAACGTCAATCATGTACCCAGGCTGGAATACTCATGTATAGAGCTTTAATACAATACCTGCACCTCATGTGTAGTCTTTCTTTTTGTCATTTGCTATTTGTGCTGCCTATTCATGAAATAAATATGAATAATCACATTGTATTGTATGTACATCATCAGGCATATTTCAAAATGAATGGAAAAAAACTGTAAAACGTTCCCCTTTCCTGCAAATTTCTTGGAGATACAAGGTTTTGATCAAACAGCAATGCATATTGATCAGCCGTAACATTAAAAGTGTAAAATTGTATAGGGCCCCTGTGCCACCCAAACTGACCCATCAAGCCATGGATTCTACAAGATCAAACAGGGTGTGTTGTGATATCTGTTGTAAGGCCTCTAGATCATACTGGTTCATCCAGAAGATTCTACAGATGCTCTGTCAGGTTGATATTAGAGGCCAAGTCATAAAGTTGAGCTGAACAGTTTTTGTAGCGTGACAGGGAGCATTTTAATCCTGAAAGAGTGAAAGTGAAAGTGACAACCCTTGAGGCCACTGGCATTAGGTAATGGTTGATGAAATGATGAAATGGTGAAATGGTGAAGAAATGTGTACTTGGTCCGCAACACTGTTTAGGAAGGTGGTACCTAAAGTAATATCTACAGGACTTAATTCAGAGCATCACATCTGACACTGTTTCTAATGTTGTTGCCATGGTGTTCTTTGTCCTGGTCCTGGGGATCTACCATCTGCGGATGGTAGACCTAGCAGCGGTGGCCTAGTGCTTAAGAGGTTGGCCTCAGAATCAGAAGGTTCTGAAGGAATCAGAGTTCAAATTGCAGACCAGAAGATTGCCCTGAGGTACGCTTGAGCAAAGTCCCATCCCCATCATTGCTCTCCAGGCACATTAAATATCTGTGGTGTGTATCAGTGAAAAGCAGAAGTTTGCTCGCTGTGCACAATGACCAAAACTCTAACCAAACACATCCAACCTAAGAAAACCTTCAGAGGCATGTAAATATTAACTATGGAGAAATGTCCATCCATGCTTTATTCCTTCAGATTCAAAGCACAACTGCATGAGAGGAGCTATGGAAAAATAGAGCATTTTACTTACAACAGAGATATATGATAGAGGGCTTGTGTTCTGATTCTTCTTAACAATGATTTCCTTGTGTAGCTATGCTACAGCCATAACACATGGTGAAAAAAGCTTAGTGCTGCGTTTCACTAAAAAGATTGCCTGCCACATGCCGAAATTAACTTCTGGTTTACATAAATCCATTTCACACGCTGTGACTGTATGTTTACTGGCTGGTCTTATATAATCTCAGCAGGTAATGCAGGTTGCTCAGGAGCTGGGAAATAGCAAAATGGACAAGCTATCAGAAAACCTACCCTGTTAGAAATACCCTTGTGTCCAGGGCCTCCAGGCATGCCCCAGTAGACTCGGTTTATAACCCATGCGTGACTAGCACATGATGGCAGCATAGGAAGATAACAGTGTGGCTTAGTGGTATAGTGTGGCAATGTCGGGCAATTTAATGGCAATGAGGAGACATTTATCGATAAACAACTTGCTCAAATTTACTCCACATTTGGAGGCAAGTTCTTATATTACTGTTCCAATATTTAGCCTGACTTTGATACTGTTTCTACCTTGTAACTACTCATGTTGCTATGAGCGATTGTTTCATTTAGGAATTCTGGTCGTTTATTTATGTTACCATTTGAAGCTTGGCTACATGGCATTCTTTCTGCAGAAAGTGCAATTTGTCAAAATCTCTGAACCCTATTGGATATCCTATTTGGGGAAATGCCATGACATTAGAAAGAAAAGGCACTCAGACTACTCAAGCTCAGTTTCATATTTTTTTATATTACAGATGTCACAGTATGAATTAGATGGACATTTCATATCATGGACAGTCACAACACATAATGCTGGTGAGGCCTCTTGGAGCCTGAAAATCCTGACTGGAGGACAGCATTATACACTTCGAATGTTTATAGATTAGCACAGAATTAGGGTTGCACACAAATTTTGACTTTAGGACTGAAGTGTAATTTTAAACAACCTTAAACTTCTTGTCATTGGCATGGGCCTGGGCCTGTTTTCCAAGACCCAGTTTACACCTAAATCTTTACCAATTTCAGACTTAGTTTCACATACACAGTTAAACAGGCGTAGCCGGCAGTTACATGTCTCTCCAAATCTCTTATTAATGTTGAATAATGATGGGAAGTGTAAATCAATGCTCAGACACAGACTGGGACCCCATGGCTATTGGATTGGACACAGAAACACGTTTAAAATGTTTCAGTTTAAGAAACCTAATCTCAAAAGCATTCAGGGCTCCCAATATAAAAACTGGCAATGGAAAAACTATGGATTTCAATAGAAAATACATCTGCTGATGTTTAAAGGTTCTGCTGCAGCTCTTGGTAGTAGACCAGAAGTAGCAGACCACTTAGTAACATTATGAGACACAACAGCTACCAACTTGCCATTGAAAATGAAACTTTTTCATGTTTAATATTTTAGGGGGATTTTTAATGTGCACTATTTTATGTCTTAAGGCAAGAGTTCCCCCTGTGCTTTTCTACACGTACATGATAACATAGTAATCATCCACCCAACATGGTGGATCCACCCTAATATTATTAGTGGGGATGTTTCCATAGATACAGCTGCATGACAGTAGTGAAGATTTGTATGTAATAACACATTTATTAACTTCATATTTTTTACTTATGTAATTCTATTAGGAACATATTACACTTTCTTATTACACATATGTGTTATTATAAACACACTGTGAAAAGTGAACACATAATCAGTACATTTGTCTTGTATGCATTGTTAAAGTTTAATAAAAAATATCTAAGCAGAACCAGATTCTGAGCCTCAGCTGAATAAGCCAAAGATGACAGAGTCCAGAAAACATCTAAATCTGGTGAAGAAACTCTGGGAGGAACCAGTTCTCCTCTTGTTGATACTAGACGGCAAAAGAAAAGGCTCTTATTATGACTCTTATTAAAGAGACAGTTAACGATAAATAAAGCAGATTAAACTAATTGAACCACTAACGACCAGTTCAGTCTTTAGATTTGAAGTTTTAGTGTTGTGACATTCAGTGTCATGATGAACACTGGCATGAATCCAGCCTCCAAAGAATCCTAGAATAAAAGTTTGATTGTTTTTGTTACGTGCCAACCTGCTCAACCCAGACTAATGAGGGCAGAAACCAAGTTAACACATGATGCAGGCTGATTTAAAACGACTGCAACGTTAAAGCACATGATTCATTTCTCTACTTAGTCTTAAGAATAGCCTAGGAATAGCCTGCTTTTAAAAGTTCCAAAATAATAAATAAATCAGTAAATATATTAAATGAAATCAAATAAATTAATGTATGGCATGAAAAGCAGAAATAAAGAAATTAATTTGTTAACTTAATAAGTAAAACTTAGAATGTTGAAATGAATAAATAAACATAAAATTATCCTAATGGCTCATCATTATTAAGGTCAGGTGGGGGTGTATTTTTCATCAGAATAGAAAAAAAAATAAAAAATAATAATAATAAATAATTATATATATATATATATATATATATATATATATATATATATATATATATATATATTGACCCTTTGAACTTTGCATGGGTCATTAATTCTTAGGGAAATATCTCCATAACTCAAAGGAACCCCAGGAATTCTGTAGAAAAAGATAATGAGGTTGTGGTGGATGTGGGTTACCAGCATGAGACCCCACATGTGCCCCCGTTTTGACAACTTGGCCCTTCTGTGAGCCTAATTTTTTATCCTAATTGCCCCAAATTGGACACAAGGGGACTTGAAGCAGATAACCTGACCAGTTTTAATCAGTTTTTAACCAGCTGGTCCAGTAAACCTGACAACTTTGACTGGTCTAAAATCATCAGGCTTGTCGAGTCTAACTATGAGCCTGGTGACTGGTGAAACAAAGCCTTTTATAATAAAGTAAAAATTATTATAAGTCATTTTTGTAATTTTCATATTTTAAGAAAAAAATCCTCTAGCCCTTTACCAGTATTGGCTGGATATTTTTGGTTGATGGGACACTTTACCTAGCGGTCACAGTGGCTGCTGTACTGAGAAATAACCATCCCGCAGAAAAAATCTGGTCAGCAGTGTTCTGACTACTGCCTTATAATGAAAGGAAGAGAGGACAAAATGGGCAACAACTGACTACAGTCTGTAATCGTAAACCGTTAGGATGGACGTATATGGGGGAGCACATGGAAGTACAAGGTAGGTGTTTCTAAAAAGCTTGCCAGTCGGTAAAAGTAAAGGAGAATTTGTAATAAAATGTTCACTGACTGCAAATTAAAGGGAATGTTTCTTATGAAGTGGCCAGTGAGTGGAAGTAAAGGAAGATTTCTGTAATAAAGAAGTCTAAGTATATAGTACAATGAAAGAAACTGATGTGAATAACCTTGAGCTGGCTTAGTCTCCTCCTTATTATTCTCCACCTTCTACTTCATTTAGTCCATTAACTTGAGGGAAATAATTGATCCCAATATAACTGAACGGAGGTGTTCACGTTTTCAAATGAAACAACTGAAAAGGCACTAATCCACGTGTCAGTTCAACCTGTACACGTTATAAAAATGCTATTAAAACACAATTGTTGGAACATATTAGCAGTTCAGCAACGGCATCAATGCTATTTTCTAGAGAGAGGTAAACATGTTCAATTTGTGGATTTGACATAAGGTTGATTTGGACATTTGGTCCAGAGGAGAGATGAGGATTATATCGGGAGGAGGATGTTGAAGATGGAGCTGCCAGGAAAGAGGAAAAGTGGAAGACCAAAGAAGAGGTTTATGGACGTGGTGAGAGAGGACATGACGGTGGTCAGTTTGATGGAGGAAGATGCAGAGGACCGGAAGAAATGGAGACAGTTGATCCACTGTGGCGACCCGTAAACGGGTGCAGCCAAAAGACGAAGAAGAAGAAGAAGAAGAAGAAGAAGAAGAAGACATATTTTTAATAATTGTTCATGATTAAGGTCTGGATTATGGAATAGAAAACAATTTGAGAATCACATTAAAGTTCAAATATCTTACATTTTCTCCTGAGATAAACGTTTGACATTATGTGTGGATTTACGCACTGACATTATAAATCTTTTTCTCTGCTTTTATGCGCAAAGATTATACACAGAAGCTGATGCGCATGAACTTTTTGCTTTCTGTATTTTTACACAAATATCTGTCATTTTTCTATTTAGAACAGACCCCTTAGTTTTAATGCATTTAAGGGGTGTAATCCAATCGTTTCATTTTAAAAGTATCTCACCTTCCCAACATTTAGGCTGGTTTGATCCTAAACGGAGAGAAAAACCATGAACAAAAGGCCCTGTATCCCTTAGAGCGGATCATGCACAACTTAAGTGATATAAAAGAATTGAAAGACTCAAACACAGAGAAAAAGCATAGAATGGGTGTGAGGTCCATATTCTAGAAAAAAGTCAAGGAACTGAATTCCAGGATGTGGTAAAAGTTACACTTGGCCTTAGTGGAAATATATAAGAAATGCTAGGCCGTTTGCTATGGAAAAATAATTTAAATGTTACATACATTTAACGTTACGTTTAAATACATTAATTAATATACACAATATACATATTATAAAATATTATATTATTTAAAAAAAAGATGTAAGCCCTCATGAAAAACTCATTGAAGGTGGAAAGAATAATAATTTTCATTTGACATTTAACTGTAATTTACTGTCATTGGGTCAAAGCGTGAATAATATTTAGCTTTTTTTTTTTTGGACCATGACTTTGTTTATCATATGAAAGTCTGTAGACAACCCACCGAATAAGTGCCTTTCTGGATGGAACTCTGTGTCATCTAGAGCCCTGTGGGATTTTAATCAAAGATACAACAGCATACACACACTCACACTCACACACACACACACACCCAAAACACACAGATACGTTGGCTCTTATGGTCTTACCACAAAAGCCTCTCAGGTGATAGAAGACATCATCACAGAAGTATGATGAAAGGTTGTTTGGCCTAGTCTCTCAGGGGGATCTGGGGCTGAGAATACAGCCTCAGTGTGTGTGCGTGTGTGTGAGTTGGTTGGATGATGCATGGTTTTATGGGTATTGTGTGTGCTTCTTGTAAAAAATCCAACTTTTTTTTTTTGAAGCAAAAACATGCTGCCCTCATTTCAGATAGAAAAGAATAAACAACAACTTCATAGTTTCTCTCTCTCTCTCTCTCTTTCTCTCTCTCTCTCTCTCTCTCTCTCTCTCTCTCTCTCTCTCTCTCATTCTCTCTTTCAGACACACACACATGCGCATCCTCTCTGCAATGACACATTCCTAAGCTATTCAGAGCAACAGCTCGTAATAGTCTGTGCTGGTCTATTGGTAGGACATTCAGTTATGACCCAAGAGGTCCCAGGTTTGAATCCCACCTCTAGCACTACCACCACTGGGTCCCTGAGCAAGACCCATAACCCTGAGTGTCTCCAGGGGGGACTGTCCCTGTAATTAGGACATGGAAGTCGCTCTGGATAAGAGCGTCTGCTAAATGATGTAAATGTAATAAAAATTTAGGTACAGTGACCAACATAACACAGCACAGCATAATGCTACCTCTGCATTTCACCCCTGCATTTCACCCATGCACGCACGCAAAAGCGGGCAGCAATTTATAGCACCCACAGAGCAGTGATGGGGATGGAAGCATGGCTCAAGGGCTCAAGGAATCGAACCCAGAACCTTTCATCCTGGGGCCGAATTTTATTATTATGGGCCGATATCACTGAAGTTTCTATATGACATACAGCAGTTTACATTTACATTTATGGCATTTAGCAGATGCTTTTCATCCTGGGGGACTTCCATGTCCTAATTACAGGGACAGTCCCCCCTGGAGACACTCAGGGTTAAGGGTCTCAGGGACCCAGTGATGGTAGTGCCAGAGGTGGGATTTGAACCTGGGACCTCTTGATCCATAGGTCCATAGGCAAGTATCCTACCACTAGACCACCACCACCCGCTCATCTGCTCATGTTCCAGGTACAGTGTGTTAGACTGAACAAAACAGAGCCACCAGAGCAGGTTATAAACATTAAAGACACATTAATAAAAAAAGAATATGTGGGGGCTAGAAAAAGGTAAGAATGAATTCTGCCTGACGCATAAAGCTATATAATCACCAAAAGTGCACCTCAGGAAAAATAAGAAGAAGAAAATAGAGGAAGAAGTCAAGATAAGGCCAGTTTGATTTTTAAACAGGACATGGCCTCATGGGGCACTGAGTCACGACAGTGAAAAATTGCTGGAAATGAGTTGCGGACCAGCAAAACTGAACCCCTGCAACACCTGACATTTCTTTTCATGGTTTCTCTCAAAAGAAAGAAATGTTACAAAAGCCTCCCACTTCCAGAGGCAAAGGCAATGTGTTGTACTTGGTGGGGGCATGTTTTATGTACTGGTCATGGAGGGTCATTGCACTGCCCTGTTTTATCTGCTCTAACAGGCCAGATTCAAATCATTAAGAAGTTCTTAAATTGTGGCAGTTGTTTTTAAGTGGGGAATGCAGATAGAAGGCACTGACCCCTCTGGACTAGAGGTCAAGGGCCTTAAAGAGCCTTTACTAAAACTTCTTTCCTTGGTTAAGTGGAGTTCAAATGGTAATCGCTCACTATTGAATATCAATTTGGCTGTAAAAAGCTAAAATGAACATCCTACCCAACCATCATTATTCTACAGAAAAGTAAAGCAAAGCACTGAATGTTCTATCAAATATGCTTTAATGTTGGCAAGTTCTTCTGTAGTAGTAGCGTTATAGAACCACAAAACAGCTACAATATCAGGTCCACCTCTGCTTTTTTTTAGTCTCTTTCATATTAACCTGTATGTGGGTTTCTTGATCAGACAGCCTTGAAAGGATTTCGCAGCTCATACCCATTATTTTATATATTATTTTTCTGCTTTTTTGTTAGTATTAAAGCAGGAAAATGATAACAGTTAGCTGCTATGTAACATGAGGTGTTATGGGAAACTACACCACACATCACACAAATATTACCAAACTACAAAAACTGCTAAAAATGCTGAGATAAAAATATTTCTTGAAAATAGCTAAATAAGCAGGAAAAGCAGGAAAAGCAGCAAAAGCATAGCAAGCAAGGGGGAAAAAATAATTTTTGAGATGAAATCTTCCTACATTATGTGTATCCCAAAGCCCCATACATCTGATTTTCAATAGATTTTCTCCAGCTTTTCTAACATTCTATTTTTTGGCTCCTCTGGGTGACTAGGATCTCCCTGCTTCTGCCCTCCATCCATCAGCACAACACTAGTCAAGCTCCTTGTTGTCTGGCATGATAGAACTGGCAGTTAGTGTTCTCCTCTAAGCATGTTGAGCTGTCCGGTGATGTTACATTAGCGTTTTAAAGAAGCTGGTTTCGCTTGTATATTTCCAGAACCAAGCGCTTCAGACTTCAGCATTCTGTCTCATTAAAAGCACACTCACATCAACTAATTAGTAGGACTGGCATGAGTTGAATTCAGAGTCTCCACAGTGTTGTTGGCCTACAAGGAATCCAGCCTAATGTGCCCCTTTCAGAAAGCATGTGTTAGCCTTCACCATAATTAACCAAGGGGGTCTTTTATAAGTAAAACAAGCAAAGAATATTTAATATCTGGGCAACACAATGCAGCACTGCTCTTGGATAGAGCCAAATCGCCCACTTCAAGCCCCCCAAAACTTATTAACAGTACTGAATACACAGTGCGCTATGCTAATATTGGCTTAGGTGACTAATGGTCTGTATCCAAATTTCCTTTCAGAGGTCAGAGTGAAACTGCAACTATCCTCTTATTCATCAATTCACATATCATTCTCCACCAAGTAGCCATGCATATTCCTATAAACAAGCCTATGCAGGCTGCAGGGAAAGCAGAGCTGAGGCAAAAAAAAGGATATTTAAAGAAGAACTTTAGACTAGTGGTTGACTGAAAGCAGGATTTGGAAGACTGTAGGAGGAGAGAGAACTCTGAGAACAGAGAGAAGATGGAAAGGTGCTGAGGTGGGAAAATTCTACAAGAAATAGAAGTAACAGATAGAGATTACTGAATAGAGGAAGATCCTCATGCATGAATCTCCTTCTTATGACCTTGAGGTCCTATTGCATGGGTTCGCTAAATTCTTCCATCCAGGAATCAATCAGGAACCTTTACATGGAGGTGTGAAGCACAGAATGAATGAACATAGATAGAAAAGTCTCATGGTCTCAAATGATCTTGGAAAGTCTTAATTAATTAATGTACAGTGTGGTTTGGTACCATTAGCAAATTGAAAGACTTTTATTATTGGTGGGATTTTTCTATTCTGGAATTAAGGATAAATGATGTACCAAGGGATCGTTCTATCTGTCATATCATCAGCACTGCAATGTGAGGGAGCAGCTCAAACAGTGTGTGGTGGAGCTTCAAGTAAGCAAAATGGAGGAGAAAGTAATCACTGCTGTCAGCCCTTGCTAGGAGTTTTTCAGTTCTGATCTTTCAAGTTTGAAGAAGTTTCCCACTCACATCGATCTCTGCCCACTAGCACTCCCACAAATACACCAGCGATGGGATGGATATTAAAATGTCTTGTGAAGGCAGCATAAGGCAGATGCTGTTCTGTTTAAAAAAAAATGTCCAGCCTCTGTCCTGCTGTATCTCCAGATCTGGATTTTACAGCTGTGACTAGTTTCTCCTCCATTTTGTACAAAATCAATATGACTTACAGGAGCCCCAATCCCACCATCCCCTACTGGTTGGTATTTTCAAGAGCTGTCATAGATTCATGTCTATTGTCCATCAGCTACTCATTTTCACTGAAATCAATGGAAAGAGATGTGTTTTTGATGGATGAACATGGTTCGATGCACCATGTGGGCATATTTGATGGAAACACCACCTCGTCTGAAAATGAAAGGGAGCTACTGGCGTGTATGTACATTAAAGTGGACCGTAAGGATAAAACACCTGACCTGTCTGTACAAAGAATTTACACTGGCCTGTGTAATATAAATGCCATAAATGGCCATAAATTTGTATCATGACCTAGAAGTGCTGCAGAAACTTAAATCATTTTTGGAGATTTTACTTTTCAGAAATTTTCTCTGTTATATTTTTTCATTTTTCATTTTCATTTTTTCATTTTAACTTGTAGGCTTAGGGGTCTTGTGGTCTCAGTTCCCACCATTCATGTGTTGAAGTTATGGATGTTTCCTTCCAGGCTGTAATGGTGAGGTGGGTTGGACCGGATGGAAATGCGGAGCCGGCTGTCTGCAACTGAACTTTATTCAACATGAAGATAAACGTGTACTCACACAAACTCTGAACTTAACCTGGCACAGACAAACAGTCGCCCACCATGGAACCAAGAATGACCGACGCTCTGCTCTGACTCTTTGGCTTCTTTATACCACTTATTGAGTTACTTTTGCACTTTTAGTCAATTACATTTCCAACAATGTTTTCTCGTCTTAAAATTTCATTCCGGGATGCAGAAATAGCTACTGCGGTTCCCTCACAGCAAGAAGGTCATGGGTTTGATTCCCAGGTAGTGCACACTGTGACCTTTTTCTATGTTTTAGGGGTTTTTTTGCTTATAAAGAGATAAAAACTAACAATGACTAACATGACTTACAGTCTTAATGGCACCTTATCTGCATTAATGAGCAATGAGTCTCAGGATTATCAATATCCCAAGGTTCCCCTGTGCTTTACTAACCTGTTCTTTGCACCTTAGGGGCCCTTAACCCTGAGTTGTTCCAGGGGGACTGTCCCTTTAATTAGGACATGGAAGTCGCTCTGGATAAGAGCGTCTGCTAAATGCCGTAAATGTAAATGCTTGTTCCCTTGATTTTGAGCACAGAAATTGGACTGGGAAAAAAATGGAAACCAGTAACCACAAATTAGCATAATCTAATTTGCATAACACTCTTAAATGATTATTAGGCCTCATTCATTTTTACTCAAGTTGGCAATTTTTGATCAGGCAGCTCCCTCTGTGTGAATCCAGCTCTTTGTAGAGAAACGCTGCAAGTTAAAGTTCTGGCCATCCGCTCTGACAGCCATGATGAAAAGATGCTTTTTTCCACTCTTTCTGATTATCACTGTCTTAGCATAGCCTCTTGGCCATGCTGTAATACATAAGAGAGCATGTTCTCAATTACCACTACCTGATGAAATGATGAGAAATGTTTCAAAGAGACGTTTCAAGTACAAAGACTTTATATTTGTCATTAATGGGAATCTCATATGCCAGTGAAAGAGTAATAAAATTCATTAGAGACAAAGAAATCTCTGCTATCTTGCCTCTGTATTTTCCATGTCCCTCTGCGTAATCTCACTTGTAAACTTGTCCTACTTGTAATGAACAAAATCTAGCGCAGCCCACCGGAAGGAAGATTTTTCTTTTCTCCGTGTTGCTTATGCACTTGAGGAGTTTTTCCTTTTGAGTCTTATTCCTTCTCAATGTTTATTTATTTATATATCTATATATTTTTTTATTGTTTTCTTGTCTTTGAGTAAAAGTTCTTTCCAGGGTTTCTTCTTCATGTTTGTGTAGAGTTTTGGTTCTCAGTGTTGCTCATGCTCTGAGGTTGTCATTCCTTTTAAGTCTTGGTTCCTCTCACAGTATTTATTCTTGCTCTTAAAAAATTATTCTTTTTGAGTCTTGGTGCTCAATGTGTCTCATGCTGTAAGGATGTTATTCATTTTAAATTATCTTTACATTTACATTTATATTTGCAGCATTTAGCAGATGCTCTTATCCAGAGTGACTTACATCCACATCTGTTCTTCATTCTAGCAACCTGCTAAAAATCAGTACCTGCTGATGAACTACTTCCCAGCCAAGAAACACACTTATGAATCCTGTAACTGACTGAAGTAAAAGAAGTCATCATCTACAATTTACCCAGATATTAGTTAAGTGTAGAATAAAGATGCTGAGATGTTCGTTGGGTGTGATGAGGATGGACAGGATTAAAAATTTGTATATTAGAGGGACAGCTCTGGTTAGACGTCTTGGAGACAAGATGAGAGAAGCAAGGTTGTGTTGGTTTGGAAATGTCCAGAGGAGAGACGAGGATTATATTAGAAGGAGGATGTTGAAGATGGAGCTGCCTGGAAAGAGGAGAAGAGGAAGACCAAAGAGGAGGTTTATGGACGTGGTGAGAGAAGACATGCAGGTGGTCAGTTTAAAGCAGGAAGCTGCAGAGGACCAGAAGAAATGGAGACAGTTGATCCGCTGTGGCGACCCCTAAACGGGAGCAGCCGAAAGAAAAAGAAGATTAGAAAAGTGTAGAAAATGTAGAGCTAGGTTAGTTCTCTAGGAATTTCCAAAAACAGATGGGTCTTAAGATGATGCTTGAAGACAGCAAGGGATTCAGCATTCTGACCACAGGAAGAGGTTCATTCCACCACTGAGGAGCCAAGACTGAAAAGTGTCTCAATGCATGTCTTCCTTTTCTCTTAAGGACAAGAAGTTTGAGGCAAGCAGTGCTTGGTGTTCTGAGGGAACGAGAAGAGATGCGTTGTTTGATGAGTTCCATCAAACACAAGGATGCAAGACCATTCTTGGCCTTTAAAGCAAGCGTGAATGATTTGAACCTGATACGAGCAGCCTCAGGGAGCCAGTGCAGGTCTCGTAGTAGAGCCATAGTAAGAGAGAACTCAGGACGGTTGAAGAGAAGTCTTGCAGAAGCATTCTGAATCAACTGAATGTTCTTGTTGCTTTCATTGGTAGACCCACCAAAAGAGAGTTACAGTAGTCCAGTTTGGAGATGACCAGAGACTGGACAAGCAGCTGGATAGTCTGGGTGATGAGGAATGGGTTTCTGCCTAGAAACATTAACAGTATGAGAGGATAATGAGAGCTCGTCAGCAAATGTGACACCAAGATTTCTTGCAATCTCAGTGGGGACAATAAGTGAGTTCTCAAAAGATAAGGTAAGGTCATGTCTTGGTTAGCTTCAATTTAGGGAAGTTCACTCTTGCTAGGATTTAGCTTGAGGTGATGATCCATGAAGAGATGTCAGTCAAGCAGAGAATTGGTTGAAACCTGTTGATCATTAAATTGGTTGAGTGTCATCTGCACTACAGTGATAGGAGAAGCCATGAGAAGTTATGACATGCCTTAAAGATATCTTTGGTATCTTTTGTAATTTTGATTATTCTATGTTTCTTTTCAATTTTAGTTTTCCTCATTGTTTCTCATTTTGCCTTTTGGTTCTTGGTGCCTTTCAATGTTCCTTTCTTTTAATTTTAAAAAGTTTGAGTCTTTGTGTTTCTTCTAAGATAGTTTGTTTTCTAGAGTCTTGGTTCTTCTCAGTGCTTCCATCCTTCAGAACAAACATTTTGATGTTTCTTTCTACTAAGTCAGAGAGAGGGGTTAGCAGAGCTATGTATCTCTTATCGGATGGATGTAATTATGCATGGTGGTAGGATACTCGGCTATGGACCAAGAGGTCGCAGGTTCAAATCCCACCTCCAGCACAACCACCATTGGGTTCCTGAGCAAAACCCTTAACCCCAAGTTGCTTCAGGGGGACTTTCACTGTAATCAGGTATTGTAGGTGGCTCTGGATAAGAGCATCAGCTATATGCCATAAATGTAAATGAGCACTGAATTAGAATGCAAACTTTGGTGTCAATTGGTCATTTTAGACTTTATAAAGAGTTCATTACAGTAATGTTAAAGCTATATAAGCTTTTATTATATTCCACGCTCAAAGATATTTTGTGTTAATGTGATGTTAATACTTGCAAGCATGCTACAATTGCCTGGCTAAAATTTACATTTACATTTATATTTGTGGCATTTAGCAGACGCTCTTATCCAGAGCAACTTCCATGTCCTAATTACAAGCACAGTCCCCCTGGAGCAACTCAGGGTTAAGGGTCTTGCTCAGGGACCCAGTGGTGGTAGTGCCAGAGGTGGGAAAAATTCATATAGCTAATTAGGATATATCTTGTGTGTTACAAAATAACCAGTTTATTCTGACTTATATTGCTTGTGGTATCTGTTACACAGTGTTATTATACCACAGCATACTATCAAAGTCCAATACAGTCTTCCCTTCTTTCTGGAGGAATATTGTTCTGAATGTTTCCTTTACGCTCCTCAATCGCCCATTGTAATTTTACATTAGGTTGACTCTTTTTTGGCTGCTGTAGACCCAGTTGAGGAACATGGGCCTAATGTAATAAGGCTTCCATTGTACCATAGGGCAAGAATGACAGATGCATTGTTATAGATTCGATTTCTGGACAAAGCCTGAACCAAACCCCATCCTTAAGAATTTCTCGATGGAGAAAAGCCATTGACAGCGTGAATTACGTCAAGTACTTTTCCTACTCAGACTAAGTATGAAAGTGAATTTGCAAGGAAAAAATATTAAGCAGCAGTCAACACATGATAAGAGATGAAGATTATAAATTCATGTCCATTTCCACTGTGGATGCTTCCCCAAAGTAGAAACAGAAAACAGCAAAGGTCTTTTAAAGGAAATAAGAGATTCTGTTCTCTGCAACATCAGTATCCTCAAGTGTTGTTGTGTTTATGTGCTGTCATCAGATCGATGTACAGGCCTGGGTACTTTCATCCAGCAGAAATACTTTTCAGATCACAGTGATTACATTTATTCAAGAATTTTGCCTTCTCTGCACACTTACCCTCAATTCATTCAAAATGATTGATTGACTGATGGGTGGAACACACATTGGACGCCTCACAGCGGGAATGTCTTGGGTCCAATTCACAGGCAGGACAGTCTGTGTGGAGTTTGCATGTTCTCCCTTTGTCTGTGTGAGTTTCCTCCGGGTGACCTGTCCATAGTGTTTCCTCGGCTTTCGCCCAGTGAGATCACCCCGTGCGAATGAGTGAGGGTGAGTGAGTGATTGATTAATAAAAATAAATAAATAAATAAATAAAAATACATAAACACAGTGGGCAGTGCTGTCGCAGGAAGGTCCTGGGTTCGATTCCCAGGCGAAAAGTTCTGGGTCCTTTTAGTGTGGAGGGGAAAGTTCTCCCAGTGTCAGAGTGGGTTTTCTCCAGGGCTTCAGTTTCCTCCCACCATCCAAAGACATTCCCATCAGGTGGTTCGGAGCTGCAAAATCCCCCCCGAGGTGCGAGTGTGTTAGTGTGTGTGTCAAAGCTGCGATGGACTGGTGACCCATCAGTATTTTGCCTTTTAGTTTAGACTAAAGGGCAGGTGGGTGTTAGGGGTCTAGTGGTAGGGTGCTTACCTCTGGACCTATAGCTCAAAAGGTCCCAGGTTCCCACTGGTACTACCATCACTGGGTCCCTGAGCAAGACCCTTAACCCTGAATTGCTCCAGGGGGACTGTCCCTGTAATTAGGACATGGAAGTCACTCTGGATAAGAGCCGCAAATGTAAATGTAAATATATGTACTAAAGAAAAATCTCACATTGTTGGCTACATATTCTTCTCAGAGTGTAGTAGAATATTTGAGCATCTTAAGCAAAGTGCTTCATTTTAAACCCCAGATTAAGATTTTAGGTTCAGCATCTGAAAATGAAAGTAAAAAGATGCTGTTCTTTATCATTAATTATGCAACGTTAATCAAAAACATGGCTTGGTATAACTCTACACTATATTAGGCCTTTACATGCGATGGTCAGCCTGCCACATTCTCCCTCTTTTCTGAAGGTGTGTGCGATTAAATCTCAGCTCGAGTCTCAGATCATCCTGTTCCCCTGTCTGAAAACACCATGACCGGGTTAACAGCCCGCATCGCCTTCGCACACCCTGCCATTGTACATTCACGCCTCTGTGCACTAACACCGGTCAAAAAGCTTGTCCGGCGCCGGCACTCAACAGAAAAACATGAAAGAGATTTTATCCCTTCTTGAACCCGTTGTTTCCACAGCAACGCAACACCTAGCCCTTATTACCGGATCTCCATATATAATAGATCCTCTTTTTCCCCCTACTTTTTTTTTCCTTTCTGAACAAAATTCCCAATGCATTATTAAGCGCTCATTCATAATAGATGTGAGAGGCAGCACTGCTTTATGACAGCTTTCTGTGTGAGAGACGCCCTACACGCCACGCGGTTGCTCTGATGTTTGTCTGTGGTATTTCTCCTACGCCTCAGGCCTGGTCCAATCGTATTTACTGGACTTTTCAGGATATAATTGGATGGGGGATGGGGTTTCTTTCAGTGCTATTTTGGAGCTTGGGCCTCTAGTTGACAACCGGCCAATCATAGGTGTATGGTGTATAAACCAATAATTTTGTGTTACCCACTACACTAAGGAATGTTCGCATTGCTTTTTGCATGAGAGAAATGCAATTTGTGTGCTGCTTTTGTGTGCCTGACACCTTGAGGGTTTCTTTTGAGTGCTCCAAGTGCTTTGAGTTGAAAAAAGTTTCAACTCAAGACATAAAGTAACTTTTTTTTTTTGCTCTGCTGGCCCTCCAGCCATGCAAAAATGCACGACAGGCCAAATTATTAAGTTTACTATTATCTGTATTCATTGTTCGTTTTATCAGCTGCTCTACGAAGTTTAGAATTATAGACTGTTGTCCATTGGTCCCCATCTCTAGTCCTGGAGATACGGTGTCCAGCAGAGATTGGTCATTTCTTATTCTGGTTCAACTCATTTTTTAATCATCAGGTTTAGTGAGTGTGTTTGGCAAGGTGGAATACCAAACTGTGCTGGACAGCAGCCCCTGCTGTAGTCCATCTGTTTCTGTTTTCCGGCTTTTTTTGGTCAGTAAATGAGCTGGTAATATTTGGGTGCTGGATCAAGTACAGCAGGGACACTGACATAGTAGAGGCTGCACATAGTGGATCACACAGAGCAGTGCTGCTGGAGTGTTTAAATGTTGTGTCCACTCACTGTCCACTAAATTTGACCCAGCTAACTCATTGGCCAGACTTGGCAGATGTAAAAGTTATTGATCATAGTATGTATGTAAATGAAGTGAATGTGAAAGTGATACACCACTGAGCAGCCTTCCAAAAGAGCAGCAAGAACAGATGGATGAATACGATGAAATATACATATTTTAGTGCCACAGGACTGATGTGGCTCATTAAAGGAAATCTGAGGAAGCAGGTAGAACATGCAGAACCCCATACAAAAATATTTGTACAATATTAAACAGCCTCACACACTTGAAGGTGCACAAGCTCTGTGAGTCAACGCAGCAATTCTGGTCTCTATTCATGTTTAATGGCCAATTTAGGAGTCAATGGAAAATAAAACTGTGTTCCGCTCTGTACAGGAGAATGAGCTTCAAAGCAAGACACACACACACACACACACACACACGGCCCTTTCGACATGACATCTTCTCTCAAACACGCTAACTGCTTTTTTCAAGTATCAAAGCCTAGAAACACACTCACATGCTGTGTTTTGAACGGATGAACAAACACACCGACACACAAACACACACATGGTGCAAATCAAAGCTGCGGTCTGCTGTGATATGGCCGTAGCATCACAGCATCATGTAAATGCAGCCAAGTTGAGAGGAAACTCCTCTTTTGTTCCCTCCATCCGCCTGTCCTCTTTCATTCAGATGTTTTATTTAGCACAAATCTCCCTCTGTTTCACTCCCTCTCCCTCCGTATCACACACACACACATACACACACACACACACACACATACACACACACACCAGCTGATGAATAAGTCATCTTACACTGATTGGCTGCGGTTATTCCTGTGATGGCATTGCAAGAAAAGAAAATGAGAGAGAGAAGGAGAAAGTAAAAAATAGAAATAGAAGGAGAGAGGGGGTGAGGGTGAGACAAAGATAGGGAAAGAGAGTGAGAAAGGGAGAAAGAATATAAAGAGGCAAAGACATGAAAATGAGCAACAAAAGGACAGAAATACAGAGAGAGAAAGAGAGAGAGAGAGAGAGAGAGAGAGAGAAGGTGAAAAAAAGAAGAAAAGAGATGCAGAGATGGATACAGAAAAGGAGGAAAACAAGAAGGGAGAAAGAGTGGGAGAAGGAGGAGAAGAATGAAAGTGAGAGAACTGATCATGAACAAGGTGAAAAAAAATACACCATGAGGGAGAGATGTGAGAAAAAAGAAGGAGCAAGAATGAACGAGGGAAGGGTGAGAGACAGAGAAAGAATGGGAGAAAAAGTGCAAAAGGCAAAAAAGAGAGAGCGAGAAAGAAAATAAGGGAGAAGATGAAAAAAGGGTAAAAATAGGGGAAAGGAATAAAAAAAATAAAACAGGAAGAAAAAAGAAAAGGGAGAATGAGGCAAGAAAAGCAGAAGAGAGAGAGTGGGAGAAGGAGGATGGCAAGTGAGAGAAAGCTAGAAGCAGAGAGAGAACGACAGAGAGACAAAGGAGAGCAAGCGAGAGAGAGCGTTCATACACTCTTTTTAATGAGATCACACAGGTCTGCACCTGGCGGGCAGTGTGTGATGGATCTGTTCTGAGTGCTGAAAAGATGAAGAAAGGAGAGACCGGTAGAACATGAAACTTTGAACACACACACACACACACACACACACACACACACACAAAAGACATGACAGGACACAAAGCACCACTTCCAGGAATGAAAACTGCTGTCTTCTTCTCTCTCAGTGAAGCTAAAGGGTGACAGGCTCTATATTTGTCTGCCACACACCCATCATAACACACTGCAGAGTTTGGTAAATAAAGTGACCCACCTGAAGATTCACAGGAGACACAAAGCACATCTGAAATCGTCCCCTGCCAGAGACACCGTGTGAAAAACAGTTCTGTATATTCTCTATTATAGTCCAGGTGGGGACTTGACTCGGGACAGTTCTGAAGGGACTCCCAGTTTTATTCAGCCTGACCCTTAATTGGCTCATCACTCAACTCTGACTGTCCCTCTACTGTCCAGCAACTTGTCCTTAATTGATTCACAACTCAGGCTCAGGTTTAACTGACTTTACTCAAACTCAGACCAGCTCTTTAGAGACGTGTTATTCTGCCTCATCTTCTGCTGGCTCATGTTTTGACTCGGTCATACCGTTAATTGATGGACATGCCCTTGACTGACTCATGACTTCAATCTCACAGGTCCTTAACTGACTCACGACTTGACTCAAACTGACCCATAACTGGCTCACCACTAAAATCGGACTCGCCTTAACTGACTCACAACGTATCTTGAAAGTGAAAGTGACAACCCTTGTCATTGTAAGGTCACAGCACAACACACGTGAACCACAACGAAATTGGACCTCTGCATTTAACCCATGCACTCAAGCACCGTGCAGCAGTGGCCAGCTATTGAAAGCGCCCGGGGAGCAGTGACGGGGACAGTACCTTGCTCAAGGGTACCTCAGGGCAACCTACTTGTGAGGGAATCAAACCCACAATCTTCCGATGCGGGGTCAACTCCCTAACCACTGGGCCACCGCTGCTTTTCTTGAAAGTGAAAGTGACTATTCTTGTCATTGTGAAACACAGCACAGCAAGACACAACGAAATTCAACCTCTGCTTTTCACCAATACACACCATGCAGCAGGGGATGGTACCTTGCTCAAGGGTACCCCAGAGCAAACTACTGGCCTGGGATTCGAACCCACGACCTTCTGATACTGGGGCCAACACCCTAACCACTAGGCCACCACTTCCCCTTAGTCTGTCATTAACTGAGCTATTTTGAAGGCTACACAAACAAATGACTAGACAAAAAGGTGTGGCTTTTCCAACATAAGCTTTTACCAAGTTGAGTGACTCGGACTGAAAAACAAATTATACTGAGTGACTGGATCTCAACCAATACATTTTCTCCTATTTCCTTTTTAATGTCTCACCTGGTTAGACTACTACTCATAGACAGCTTCTGAACATCCATAAGGGCAAGAGTGATATTTTCCTGCACAATATATGTCCCACCATTATTACATCTAAATCATGTACAAAAATCTTTTATTTTTATCAGTTTACAAAATGCAGAATGAGTGAACAAAAGAAAAATCTAAATCAAATCAATATTTGGTGTTACTGCCTTTTGTCTTCAAACCAGCATCAATTCTTCTGGCCCCCACAGAGCCCTGATCTTCATCCATCATCCAGTGTGTCTGGATTACATGAAGAGACAGAAGGATGTGAGGAAGCCTACATCCACAGAAGATCTGTGGTTAGTTCTCCAAAATGTTTGGAACAACCTACCAGCCGAGTTCCTTCAAAAACTATGTGCAAGTGTACCTAGAAGAACTGATGCTGTTTTGAAGGCAAAGGGTGGTCACACCTAATATTGATTTGATTTAGATTCTCTTTTGTTCATTCACTGCATTTTGTTGACTGATGAAAATAAATGATTAACACTTCCATTTTTGAAGCATTATTTGTTTGCAGCCTTTTTTCCACACCTGCCTAAAACTTTTGCACAGCACTGTGTGTTTTGAGAACTTCTTGATGTTCCCACTACTTACTAAATATCTTTTGGATTTTATAATATATGAAGCTACAGTACTGTGCAAAAGTCTCAGGCTGCCAATTGCCTGAAAGTGTCTAGATAAAAGGGTTTCAACCACTCAGCCTTCAGCATGACCAGTTCACCAGTAAAGTAATCACCAGCCTGATCATCTGGAAACATCTGCAACTGGTTCTTCACTGCTTCATTCCTACAATGGTTTTAAAAGGTTTTGTTCAGTTTGAGTGATTCAAAGGTAAGTCAAAAATGTGTAACAAATGTGTAACAAAAATGTTGAAATTGGTCAGGTAGAGGAACTGGGCTGAAAATGAGAAAAACTTTATCCTTCAGGAAGAATGGAGAACTACATTCAAATTACAAGAAAGTCTGGCTCTTTGAAAGCAGTGTATGGAGAAATGAGGTGTGACTCAAGGCTTTAAAACACACAGTACGCTTTGATCACCAGTGTTTTGCTGTAAGCTGTGAATTCAATCTATCAAATGCAGTATAATTCCCGCTTCCTCTCACCCATTTAACCCCCCACTTTTCAGGTCTTGACCTTCCTTCCAGGAATGGGGGTATTTTCTTGGTAAAGACCTGGTCGCATTCCTAGACTTATAAAGTTATGTGCATCTATTTGAATGCTTTAGCAGGAATGTGGCACAAATCTCCCCCGTGGATCTATGAAGCAGGCTGACTTGATCCCCTGTTGCCTCTGCACATGGTATCCAGCCTGGTGGAAATGCGTCCTACTTTATGCAATGGACTGACTTCCTGCTTCATAAAGCTGTAGTCTGTGAGGCTGCCCCGCTGTTTCTCAACAATGTAGTGATGGAAGTGGCTCAAGGCCATCACATCCTTCTGTTGGCGCTGTGTAATTGCTTCTTTCCCAACTTACAAAGGCAGACTCGAGGCTTCACTGTCACTCAGATTTTGCATGAAGTAACTTTATGCAAGCCTCTGAAGTGCAAGTTTAAGTCAAGTTCAAAAGTTTCTGAGATCTGTGACACCTTGGAGGCTTTACTTGGAGTTACATCTCAGAGCTTCAAGACTCAGACTCACAGCTCAGAACTTTAAGACTGAACTCCGACTTGCCCCCAGAGTGTCTGTGATGGAAGTTCAAATCATCTTGAGTATCTGAAGTGTAAGACCAATTTGAAGAGTGTAACTAAGAGACAAGTCTTGAGTCTTTTTAGATATGATTTTGAGTTCAATTCATGGTGTTATAGATCCAAATTTGAGTCAAGACTTGTGCCTCTGAGTCCAGCCCAAGTTGAGCCTCAAGTCTCAGTCAGAAAAAAGTCTTAAGCCTTTAGGGTTCCATTCAGAGAAATGACTCAACTTTCTTGATATGATTCGGAGTCAAGTGTGTGACCTACCAATTCAAGTTCTAAGTCTTAGAGTCTTTAAGGGAGTCGCTTTGAGTCCAGGCCGCATGATCGGAGGATCGGGGGTACGAACCCCTTCCCAATAGGTTGCCCTGAGGTACCCTTGAGCAAGGTGCCATCCCTGTCTCGCTTTTCCCTGCGATGGGCTGGTGACCTGTCCAGGGTGTGTCCCCTGTCCTTCGCCCTATATGAGCTGGGATGAACTCCAGCACTCCCTCGCGACCCCGCTTGGGACAAGCGGCAGAAAATGACTGACTGACTGACTGGCTTTGAGTCCAGAGAGTCTCAAGTCTCTGATATGCGAGTTCATTGGGTGCAGGTCTGAGTGAAGACTTCTTTGATGAGTTAAAAAGTCTTCTCTGAGGTGTGAACTTGAAATTGAGTCTCAAGACACAGGTCAGAGTAAACTCCAGTTTTTGGGATGAGATTGAATCAAGCCTAATGTCTTATAGATGCAAATAAGAGAATTCTGGAGTCTTTCAGATGGCAATTTAAGTAGAGCATTGAGTCTTTAAGGTGTTAGTCTCAGTTAAATCTCGAGTCTCTGAGGTGTGTCAATTTGTGTTTATGTTTGATTGAATTCAGTTTGTAAGTATTTACAGACATAATGCACATGGTACAGGCTCCTTTCATTTTCACTTCAGTTGTAATCTTCTGTCTGGGGTACACCTGTTACCAGCAGTTTTGCTTTGTTTTTTTTACTTAATTTGTTCATTTTTGCTTTCACTTTCACTTTCATGTTCTGACTAAAAACAAATGTACCTCTTCTGTGTAAATTAGCCGCTGCATTAATTAACATACTCTAAACTACTATTTAAACTACAGCCTAACCTCCTTTATGACTTATTTTCAAAAGCATTCTTAGGAACATACATGCAATCAAGTTTGTGCTTACGGGAGGTTTAGTGCTTGTACTAGTACCGTTGTAGTGTGTTAGAGAGGGTGTACAGGCACTATGTAAACTGATGACGTTTCTAAAGCTAAAGCATTCTTCACTTAAGAAATACTAATGCCATGGCTTGACAAATATTGAATTTATATTGAAATATTGAAGTTCACTGCCTGTTTTCATTATGGCAATTTGCATAAACTCCAGAATGTTATGAAGATTGAGTGCAAAAGGCACTCAAAAGAAAAACTGAATTGTAATCATTTGCAAAGTCCCTCTTCACCATGACAATGAACTTAATCCCAAAAAATTTCCACTGAATTTCCACCACAAAAGGTGACATCGTTTCAGTGAGGCTCTCGTTAACATGGGTGAGAGTGTTGAGGAGGACAAGGCTGGAGATCACTCTGTCCTGCTGACTGAGTCAGAATAGCAGACTGGATGCTTTTTAAAAGGAGGATAGGGCTTGAGATCATTGTTCTTCCTCTGTTAAACATGATTACCTCCAAGAAAACATGTGCAGTCGTCATTGCTTTGCACAAAAAGTGCTTCACTTTTTCAGGACATTGCTGCTGGTAAGATTGCACCTAAATCATCATTTATTGGATCATCAAGAACTTCAAGGAGAGGTTCAATGGTTGTGGAGAGGCTGCAGGGCACCCAAGAAAGTCCAGCAGGTAACAAGACCGTCTCCTAAAGTTGATTCAGTTGAAATTGGGCTTGTTATTCAAAGGCAAGCAATGATGCAAATTCAAAATAATCAATAATTCCCCTCAAATGCATTAAAAGTGTAACTTTAACCATTGAGAGTAGAAAGTGCAGATGTGTTAAAGTGTTGGGGTAAAAGCAAAAGAAATATTCAATGTCTAGATCTCTCACAATTCTACTTTAGTAAAAAAAAAATTGTTCTTTGTTATTTAACATCTCTTGCCGGTTGCAATGAATGCTTGCCATGTTTGCTCAACACCAAGGTTGTTGTGCCCTGCCCTGGCATGAAAATCTTTTCACAAGGTGACCTCATCATCGCTGCAAACACAAGCCTTGTCCAGTGCTTGACAGACAGGCATAAGTGTTTTATTTGTCCTACTGAGTGAGCAAGAGGATCTGTTTTTACCATACTGATGTTTCTCCAGTTGATCTATTTTTAAAGTCGTGTCTATGGTTTGATTCCTGGGTGGTCCTCTGCCCAGAAGTCTGGTCTCACGCAGGTCAGCAATGTGTTTAGTCTACACTTTTTATGGCTGCTTGTTCAACAGTCCTCATGTCTGGGGCTCGTTTAGTGGGGCAATGCGCCACTTACCAATCACAATGCTTCTATAGTAACAAGAACATCTAAAGCGAAACATTGTGCACAGGACTGGCAGTACTGTATCATAGCATAGCACTAGATTCTAGGACTATTAAACATCATTTCTACACACACTCAGATAAACATCTAGACTTTCCTAGAATCATTCATAAGGTAGGGCGAATTTAAAGCTTCCCGTCTGAGAACAAAAATGATTTTGAAGCCACTACATGTATCCGACATTATGACTGACACTCACCAGGAACATTGCATCTATAGACTCATCTCAAGCTCTACCCACAAATTTCATTAGGTGACCTTTATTGTTATCGCTAAGACTTGTCTTAGTTGTGCCTTGGACTTACTAAGGCTAATATTATGACCAACTAAGCAGAACCATATTAGTTAAGAACCATTGGTACACACAGCCCCTGAGGTTCACAAGACTGGGGTATAAGACTATCGGTAGCAATGTGTGACTTTGTGTGGCAAAACAGATGGCTGGTAGAGGAGAGGCTTTCCCCACAACACTTGCAGAGGGTATTTTACCTCCCTGTTCAAACAAAAAGCTGGCCAACAGCAGCGCCTGACAGCAGACGCACCTGAGTAGCCAGTAGAGGAAAAGCCTGCATTGTGCATTACTTCACATGTTGGTAAACTTTTGCAAAGCACAGCATATTACCAAAAGCTAATAGGATGAACCATTGGAGCTGAAAGCTCCAGCTCCAGTGGTGCAGACAGCTCTAATCAGTTCCAAGGTTCCCGAGAAGGTCAGCAAAAGCTGCTGGAAAATGCCTATTTCCAGAGAACAAAGCAGCTGAAGAGATAATGACTTCATCCCCAGAAGCAGAAAACTCCTAATCGGGGCCGCGAACCCAAACTAGATGCACATTGATGGTCAGTAGCCCTGAAGGGTCAACACAGGGCCGGACTTCAGCATCTTTTAATAAACAGTCACTCCCCACACAGGAAACCTTTAATGAGCAGAGGACAAACAAGCAAAAAAAAAATCTATCTATTTTTACAAAGTGTTCCTGTAATCTGCTGCTGTGTTTGTGTGCACATGTGTGTTTGTGTGTCTGGATGTTTGTGAGGTCCAGCCGTCAGGTGGGAAAACCATTTAGAATTCCGAGCACTTCGTCCAAGAACCCACTCTCTCCCCTTCCTTGGGCATCTCTTCAGTTTTCTCCTTTGTTCCTTACATTTTTTCTCCTTGCCTTCTTTCTTCTAAAACTGCACACTGCAACATGTTTTGGTGCCAATAAATATTAGGGTTTTCATTGCTGACTATGTTGCAATGGGTTGTTTACCAGCGCAATACATACCATAATTCTATTTCTTATTATATATTATGTATCAGTGACCTTGCAGTGCTTGTCAAACTCCTTTATGAATTTCCGTGTACCTTGCATAGTATTCAATCCAGCTAGAAGTCCGATTTATCTTCCTTACAATTAATTTAATGTTGTGTCCTCATACTTTATTTTTACAGATTGACCCTCAAATTGATTTTTAAAGTGAAATAGGTTTTATTTATGATCAGTAATGTAACTATAAATAAGAGTAAAAAGGCTTTTGCAAAAGGAAACTGTGAAATTTATAGTTTTACACAGATTAAAACAATTGACCTCTAATTGACCTTTAGTTATAAATCATTAAGAAAAAGTCTGGATAAAAGATTTCCGTATGGTACGTACCAGTGATTAGACTCTGAATCTTAGAAAAGAAAGCAGAGAAAAAAAAGAATCAAGTTAGAATTAGATGTAAGGGTATGAACATGCACAATAGAGGAACAGGCCATTACAATACACCAGCCATTACATTAAGCCTTAGATAGATATATAGATAGATGGACAGACAGACAGACAGACAGACAGACAGACAGATAGATAGATAGATAGATAGATAGATAGATAGATAGTGTAACCCATTGTAAAATGCTGGAAAATTCGAAAGTAGATTAAAAGATGTGGGCATGCACTACTTAAGAAAACACTACACATAAGCTATTACATTAAGCCTTAGATAGATAGATGGATGGACAGATGGACGAACAGACAGATGGAAGGAAGGATGGACAGACAGACAGACAGACCGACCGATAGATAGATAGATAGATAGATAGATAGATAGATAGATAGATAGTGTAACCCATTGTAAAATGCTGGAAAATTCGAAAGTAGATTAAAAGATGTGGGCATGCACTACTTAAGAAAACACTACACATAAGCTATTACATTAAGCCTTAGATAGATAGATGGATGGACAGATGGACGAACAGACAGATGGAAGGAAGGATGGACAGACAGACAGACAGACCGACCGATAGATAGATAGATAGATAGATAGATAGATAGATAGATAGATAGATAGATAGATATACTGACAGATAGACAGATAGATAGATAAATAGATAGATAGATAGATAGATAGATAGATAGATAGATAGATAGATAGATAGATAGATAGATAGATAGATGCACATGCTGACCCTACCACCAAAAATGCCTAAAATGGCCAAGTCATCTAAACTATGCCTTCTCCTTCTTATTTTGCTTCTTCGTCTTTTTCTTTCGGCTGTTCCCGTTTAGGAGTCGCCACAGCGGATCGTCTGTTTTCATTTCTGCCGGTCTTCTGCATCTTCCAACCACCTACAACCAATAACTTGCATGTCCTCTCTCACCACGTCCATAAATCTCCTCTTTGGTCTTCCTCTTTCTCTCTTTCCTGGCAGCTCCATCTTCAACCTCCTCCTTCCAATACAATCCTTGTCTCTCCTCTGGACATGTTCAAACCAATGCAACTTTCCTTCTCTATCAAAACGTCTAACCTGAGCTGTCCCTCTAATATACTCATTTCTAATCCTGTCCATCCTCGTCACACCCAATGAAAATCTCTGACACCTCCAGCTCCACCTCCTGTCTTTTCGTCAGTGACACCGTCTCCAACCTGTACAACATAGCTGGTCTCACTGATGTCCTGTAAACCTTCCCTTTTACTCTTGCTGGACCACTATCTGTCACAGATCACTCCAGCCACTCTTCTCCACCCATTCCAACCTGCTTGCACTCTCTTCTTCACTGAACTGTTGATCCCAAGTATTTAAACTCCTCCACCTTTTGTTAACTGCATCCTAACCACTCCACTTTCCTCTCTTTCATTCACTCATGTATTCTGTCTTTAACCTACTCACTTCCAATCCTCTCCTCTCTAGAGCAGATCTCCATCTCTCCAGGTTCTCCTCAAGCTGCTCCCTACTCTCACTACAGATCACAATATCATCAGCAAACATCTCCTGTGTAACCTCGTCCATCTACACCATGGAACAATAAAGTCAAATGGATGGGTGGTGTATGAATGTCGCTAACCTGGGCAAGAGGTTGCTCCAGGTCACACAGTGAAAAGAGAACAAGCTGGAGGAAGCAGTGTGATATTTTGGTCAATGTCCTGCTGGGGAACCCTGGGCCCTGACATTTATGAGAATGTTACATTGTCACCCATATGAGCATGGTTACATATCAAGTTCCTTTATGGCATTAGCCTGGCAGTAGACACTTTTATCAGAATAACATGTATAATAAGAGTATAGATATCCCAGTAAGCATTTACTGGGAAACATTGTGCATATTGGATCAATTGAGAAGCTTTGAAAGCTCCATCATATACAGAGACTGCCAAAAAATCAGCTTCAGAGAAAGAAGGGGACTTGTGAAGGAAGCAACAAAGAAGCTATCACTCACTTTGAAGAAACTACAGAGTTCAACGACTGAAGCTGGAGTGAAGGTGCATCACTCTACAATATCAAGGGCTTGGCTTACAACTGTCTGAATTTCTGGTGTAACCTACTGAAAATGTGGAATGAGGTTCTGTGGTCAGATAATTGAGCTTTTTGATCAAAAAGAAAAATTTAGCCATTCATGCATTATGTAAAACATATACAGAGAGTAGAGCAGAGTGAGTTGTGCTGGAGCATATCCCAGTGCACAGAGGGAGAGAGACAAATAAACACCCTGGACAGATCCGAGAGCACCGGTTCCTCAACAAACAATCAAAGAAAAGTATGGTGGTGGCAGCATCCTCTTGTGGGTATGTATTTACTCAGGTTGGAACTGGGCATCTTCTTACATCTGAATGACAGACTGTACAATTTACAGGCTGCTGGACAACTTTCTTCAGACAGATAAAAAAAATGAAAACTAAGACAATTACCTTTGAACAAGACAATTATCCCAAGCATGAAGCAATACAAGAACTGAACAATGGCCAGGTCAAAGCCCAGTTGTCAATTTGATCAAGGATCTGTAGCATCACTGGAAAACTGCCTTCTGAAAGAACCATCCAAACAACTTCAACAATCAAGAGCATATCTGCCTAAACATTGGAAATATTTGGAATCCCCAGCAGACTGAGCTGTAATTTCTGTTTTATTTTTAGTTATTCAATGCTTCAATGTTTCTCAGTTCAGTTCATTTCAGGATTTTCATTCATTAATTCATTATCTGAGCTGCTTGTCGGGACCAAGGTCACAGGGTATGGGAGCACAGGGTTTTTGGGGTGGGGAAAAACCCTGGACAAACCTTGGGAAGCTGGAGATCTGGAGAACCCGGAGGAAACCAGACACACAGGCAGAACATGTAAACTCCAGAAAGGCTACACTGGCTGGGAATCTATCACAAAAACTTCTAGTGGTGAGGCAACAGCAGTACTAACCACTTTACCTCATTCCAGTTCCAGTTCCAGTTTAGCTTAGAGTTATATATGGCTGTGCTCCAATCATGTTTAATTTCCCCTTCCTCTCTCTCTCTCTCTCTCTCTCTCTCTCTCTCTCTCTTTCTCTCTCTCTCTCTCTCTTTCTCTCTCTCTGTTCTCATATTCATGCAGCCCTGCTTTATTCAATTCACAGATCTCACGTTTTCTCAGGGGGAAGGATCTCATTGATTTCGCTTCTTACATCTTATATTCTATCACTCCTTCTCACACATACACATATTGACGTCCATACCGGAGTGTTTACCTCTTTTCAGACATTTTAGGTAATGTTTTGCATATGTGTGTGTCGGTGTGTGTCTGTGTATTCAATCTGAGATGTGTCACCTCTCCTAAAGATGAAAAAGCTTTCTATCCTGAATGACTCAGAGACGTCGGCTATATGGCTGTTGAATCAGATGGTTAAATATGTTGCAATAAGAAGGGGAGCACTTGCGCTTCCTCTCTGTCACCAATCATAAGCTCTGTTATTTTGAACGAGTGCTGTCACTCTGCTGTTTTCCTGACCTCATCTTAAAGCTTCTCCATCTCAGTCAGGCATCTGACAGCTGCCCTTTGATAACTGAACGAAGTGTCGAAAGCATTTCTCACTCGTGCCCTCCCCTCTTTCTCAGGCCCTCATCCCCTCTCTCTCTCTGGCTATGGCACTCGCTCCTCATGTCCTCTTTCTTAGATGCTTCAAATTATGAGGTACTGAGCAGCGACTCTGCAGATCAATAGATTGGGGGTGAGGGGCGATGTTGGGGGCTGAATAATAATGGGCTTAAATATCATTCTCATTCTTTTCCATTAAACCTCTGCTTGACTAATATTTCTGCAGACCTCCTAGTAACATTCCACCAGCAGAATGGTAGCTGGGATTTTCTAAATTCATAACGTCCCGTCAAATATTTTTCAAATTCTGATTAAAATTAAATCAATTTTACATTTGAAATATAATTAAGCACATTCTGTTTAAAGCTCAGACTGTGGGACCACCTGCAGTGTGTAAAATTGCATGTAATGATGTGAAAAAAAGGTCAGTAGTCATTGGTTTCCTCCTGAAAACTTAGTTCTCCACTAGACAAGCTTCATCTTTTTCATTATCCATCATTTATGACTATATGTATGTAATCCTACTGAAGATGAGCTTTAATGGTTTTTAATAAATTGCTGTACTCTCTGAGAACAATGGGTGCCTCCAGTCTGGTTCCTGTCAAGGTCTCAGTCTGGTGTGCAAGAAAAAATTAACACAGACTGATTGGAGTTCAGTTTTTTTCAGTTTGATGCCCTTTGCAAAAGCTTACTTGCTGATAGCTGGTTTCTCTGACTTGACTTTAATTAAGACTAAATGCAGACAAGGGATGGACACTGTGGAGAAGGACCTGAGGGTTAAACTGTCTACGGCTGTGCAGAAATGCTTGCGCCCCCACAATAACGTGGGTCAGCACTGCTATTTAACCACTGATAGTTGGACTACTGGATAGTGTGCCTTTGTATTATTAACATTTGGCTGCATAGAAGTCGCTCTCAAAGCAGGAAGTTTGTTGAGTACTGGATCTTCACTTGGGTTCTTTGACTTATACAGTACTTTCTTACTGCATACGGCCGGCAGCAGTTCTTTGTAGTTAGGGACCAGACTAGTAAAGTAAAGTTAAACAGAAGTTTGTTTCGCCGCTTTAGACGGCTCTGGTTTTACATTCAAGATCCCTCCACTCCAGCCCACGGCCCCACAAAGCCATTCAGCATTTGACATTGGTGTTGATGTTTCGCAGAGATCATAGGGCTCGTTCGTTTTATTGTGAAGTAGCTTATTTCCACCAAACACAAAGGAAGAATTACACCACATATCGTATCCATCACCATGGACTTTTCAAATGTTGGCTGGTTAGTCACTATTGAAAATGACTGTTGTATGTCAGACTTGCCTTCATTTTTGCTACAAGTGATTGTAATAGTTGAATCTATTTATTAATTTGAGGGATTTCTCTACACACATGCAGGTTAAACAGCCTCTCTCTTGCAAAATACACTCAAAGTTAGCCCTGTGCCATGAGATATTGTGGTTGATCCCACTGGACTCCCATAGACCTGCAGTTTCTTTTTCTTCCTTTTGAAGGAGGTTTGGCTTGCCAAAGGCAACACTGTAAATGGACCTTTGAGACAACACCTGCTGTGAAAAGTGCTATACAAATAAATTTGAATTGAACTGAAAAAGGTATGCAGCAGTTTTCCTACCACACTTATAAATGAGATTCTTTATGGGGCACTCTGGCCAAATGTAAAGCTGAATCCCAAAGCAATGACTCAGAGTCTCTGAGGTGAGATTTTCTAGGTTCTGATTAAAAAAAATGTAATAAAGTCATAAAGCATAAAAGGTTATTTGCTAATTTAAAGTGCTCATATTATGAAAAAATCACAAAAAGACACTTTTTTCTTACCAAATTGCTCATATCTGCTTTCATCAGCTTCCAAATTCTGTTGCATCATCATCTATCAGACTGCTGTCTGCCAATGATCCCCTGGGACGAGCACGGCCAAATGTTCTCTTTTGAGTTCAGTGAAGTTCAGTGTAATTCAATGCTGAGTTTAGTGTAGTTTAATATAAAGTTTGACGTAAACATTCCACAATTCAAAATGCATCATTCAACCCAATCCCCAGTTCTCCCCCTACAACAACCCCCTCCCCCATCAACCCTTATCAGGATAAATTGTTAAGATCAAGGATGGATGGATGTTTTGGTGCATTAAACCACATATAATCATAAGTTTAACCTTTGGGGAAAAAGTAAAACACAAGAAAATGTAGAATGTGTGAAATTGTCATAGTATGTGAAGGACTGGCAACCTGTTCAGGATGTCCAGCATCCCTTCTGTGACCATGGTTTGGAATAATGGCTTAGATGATACATGAATGGATGAATTGTTATAGGGTGTTGTTATAGTTTTAGAATGTCATATGCCAGTTCGACCAGTTAAGGAGCAATGCTAGTTATTTTGCAACACTTGCTAATAGAAATCTGAAAATGTGTAATTGTGTCTATTAGGAAACCAAAATAGTGAACCATTGGCAAATTTAGCTGTACAAAAAATGAACTGGCTGTAAAAATCCATTATTGGTGTGCCTGAAAAGTCTCATCCCTTACTCATTCATTTTCCTAAGTGATTTATTTTCCCCGCATTTTTTATATCCCTTCACTTGATCCACTTCTGTCAATCTCTTCAGTCTTTTGCAGAGGACATGTAGGCCTGAGGTACATTAAGTGCATTAGTTTGAGAGGCATCATATGTGTTCAAAGGGAATGAATGGAGGTCAAGTTGTATTTCAGACTGATTTCTGCACTTTGCCTGTGTATTCTTTTCCCTCTATACTTTGTCCTGCTTCTCATTTTGCAGACCTGCTTCACACACTTACACATACATGTCTTTCTTTCACATTTTCTCAAAAGGTCTATGGAACGCTTTTTTGAAATCAGATTCACACACGCACACATTTTTCTTCAAGGTAATGTTGCATGGAAGTAAATTCTGCTGGAAGTTTTTATTACAATGCAATGGATGTAGTCATAGGTATCACATGGCATCACCTCCATAAAGAGCCGCCCAGCTGGAGGACAAAATAAAGCTTTCTCTAATTACCCACCATGTATTTTTACCAAGCTTTTTTAGCCAGAATGCCAGACAGTTGTCTTATTGGATGCATTACCTGATGATGGGCTACATCAGAGGGCTAGATGTTGGATTTATGCTGGGTGTATTTTATTTGCAATCATGTCTGGGTCTAAATATAGTTTTTTTCATTTAGAACTGGAGCTACATGGCTAAAATACTCTAGAATGCTTGGCAGTGTGTATTGGATAATTGTCTTGCTAGAGGATAAAGTACCTCCTGATTAATTTGGATGCATTTCTCTGTCAATTGTTTCTTTAGACTTCAGAATTGGTTCTGCTGCTGCCGTTGTGAGATTCATAAATATTACTGAGATTATTATGAGATTATTGAGAGTTCCAGAAGCACCCTTGCAAGTTCAAGCCATTAAACTACCATTAATGTGCAACCATTTCTTTCTTTCTCCACACTCGTGCTTTTTCATCACTATGCCATCACTAACCTGTGCCTTTTCAGTCCATAAAATGTTATTCAAGAACCTTTGAACCTTATTTTGGCAGGGTTCTGATTCTTTTAGATGTTTAAAGCTTTGCCTCTGATGATATGGCTTCTTCTGCTCTCATAGTCCACTTTGAACAGAGGATTGTGATGCCTCCAACAAAGTTCTGGGCAGGTTGTTTTGGGGGTTTGTCATTGTGAAACACAGCACAGCACACAGTGAAACACAATGAAATGCAGCCTCTGCTTTTCACCCATACACACTGTGCAGCCAGGAGGAGCCCAGGGAAGTGGCCAGGGAGCAGTGATGGGGATGGTACCTTGCTCAAGGGCAACCTACTGGTCTGGAATTTGAACCCACAGCCTTCCGATTGTGGGGCCCAGTCCCTAACCACTAGGCAACCACTGCCCCTTTACCGTCCTGGGTGATGAGACACATAAGGTGCTAATTTAATCTAGAAAATCATGTAATGAAAGCTGAAAATCTGATCTTCTTCTCTTTTATTATATCTTTTATATTATCTTTTGATCACAAACCCAAATGTCTTTGGTGCATAAGAAAAACAAATAAATTGGCCTTTCAATACTTCACTTGTACTTGTTTCAATACTTTTGGAAGGCACTGCAGCTCATAAACTGGGCACATCAAAACATGTCAGTGCCACAAGTTAATTCCACAAACAGAAAACAACATCTAGATAATTCAGATTTCAGTAGAATATAAGGCTGTACACAGATCTGTAGCTAAAAAAAGAAGACGAGTGGTGGCAGTAGGAACTTACCTGCAGATTTGGTCAGCCTTAGAGCTACCATAGTCAGTAACAAGCTGGCTAGTTCATCTACCCTAAACGTTAAAATGAACACAATTATTTCACTTTCTGTGAATTTTTAATAAGAAATCCTGCAAAAAACTCTTGTATATGAGCTGCACTCAAGTAGAGAGAATCATCTAGTGACAATATTCTGGCAAATATATTCAGTACATTCATTAGTTACTACTGTGTGTGTTTGTGTGTGTGTGTGTGTGTGTGTGTGTGTGTGTGCGTGTGCGTGTGCGTGTGCGTGTGCGTGTGTGTGTGTGTGTGTGTGTGTGTGTGCGCATGCATTTGTGTGTGCATGTGTATGTGTGTGAGAGAGGGAGAGACAGAGAGAGAGAGAGAGAACAGTGTGCTATTATACTCAGTGATCCTACATCAGTCTCCAGATAGCACATTATTGCAGTACCATGCAGACACAATGTGTGTACGCCTGTGTATCAATTTGCGAGAGAGTCTGTGTGTGTGTTTGGAAGTAGTTGTCTCAGAGGGCAAAGCAAATCATCCCCACTGTCTTTTTCAAAAAACAAAGGGAGATGCTAGGTTGCAGCAGGGTCACTGAAAGGTTGTTTTGATGTTAAGAAAATGTCGAATCACTCAAGCTAGACTGGGTCAGTCAGGTCGTTTTCCTCAAAACTGACCAACACTATATGTAGCGGCATCTCCTCCCTACCAACTAAGCAGCCTTGAGTTTCAGAAGCACCTTACAGTCATTCAATAAATCAAACTAATTCAGGGAAGAATTCAGATATTCAGATACCTCAGATATTACTAATAAGCCAAGATAGTTTTACTGTTTGTCTCTGTAGTTTTCTTCCTTGCTTCTTAACAAAGAAACTCACACAGACCATGCATATGTGGTTCCTGATATAATGAAATATTTGTAAGATCACAAATACAAGCAGCAGAAATGAGTTTCCTCCACAGGGTGGCAGGGCAAACCCTTAGAGACAGGTTGAGGAGCTCAGAAATCTGGGAGGAGGTCAGAGTAGAGCCACTGCTCATCCACGTTGAAAGGTGGCAGCTGAGGAGGTCCCAGCATCTGGTTAGGATGCCTCCCAGGAGCCTCCCAGTGGAGGTGCTCCAGGCACAATCAGCTGCAAGGAGACCACAGAACAGACCCAGGATACAGTGGGATTGTATATCTCAGGTGGCCCAGTAGGAGTTTATGTAAGTGGCTGGGAAAGGAACATTTGGGCTGACTTCCTAAGCCAGCTAGGTGTAATCCTGAAGGAAGAGTATGTGAAGAGTGTTTTGGAGGTGAAGAGGGTGTCAGATAGGGTGATGAGTTTGAAGCTGGAAATTGAAGGTGTGATGATGAATGTTGTTAGTGCTCCACAAGTTGGGTGTGAGAAGGAGGAAAAAGAAGAATTCTGGAATGAGTTAGATGAAGTGATAGAGAGTGTACCCAGGGGAGAGAGAGAGAGTGGTGATTGGTGCAGATTTTAATGGACATGTTGGTGTAGGGAACAGAAGTGATGAGGAGGTGATGGGTAGATATGGTATCAAGGAGAGGAACACTGAAGGTCAGATGGTTGTAGATTTTGCAAAAAGGGTGGAAATGGCTGTAGTTAATACTTGGTTTATTGCTGAGAAAGAGCAATACAGATGCAGTGTTTGCTCAGAGGGTGTTGATGGAGAAGTATAGAGAAGGTCAGAAGGAGCTGCATTGTGCCTTTGTGGACTTGGAGAAAGAATATGACAGGGTGCCTAGAGAGGAGTTGTGGTTTTGTATGAGGAAGTCTGGTGTTACAGAGAAGTATGTGAAAGTGACCATTCTTGTCATTGTGAAACACACACACACATAGACACACAACACACACACAGGGGGCAGCTATTGAAAGCGCCTGGGGAACAGTTATGGGGACAGAACCACAGGGTAACCTACTGGTAAGGCATTCAAACCCTCAATCTTCCAACCCGGGGCCCAACTCCCTAACCACTAGGCCACCGCTGCCCCTGTATGAGGGCAGTGTGACAGTGGTGAGATCTGCAGTAGGGATGACAGAGGCATTTGAGGTTGCATTACATCAAGGATCAGCACTCAGCCCATTCTTGTTTGTGATACTAATGGACAGGTTAAGGAACGAGGTTAGACAGGAGTCCCCATGAACGATGATGTTTGCTGATCATTTTGTGCAAGAATAGGGAGCAGCTTTAGGAGATCCTGGAGGGATTCAGATATGCTCTAGAGAGGAGAGGAATGAAAGTGAGTAAGTCAAAGATGGAATACGTGAGTGTGAATAAAAGGGAGGAAAGTGTAGCGATTAGGATGCAGGGAGTGGAGGTGACGAAGATGGAGGAGTTTAAATACTTGGGATCAACAGTTACGTAACGGCGAGTGTGGAAAAGAGGTGAAGAAAAGAGTTCAGGCTGGTTGGAATGGGTGGAGAAGAGTGGCTGGAGCGATTTGTAATGAGTACCCGTGAGAGTAAAGAGGAATATTTACAGGACAGTAGTGAGACCAGCTATGTTGTACAGGTTGGATACGGTGGCACTGATGAAGAGACAGAGTGAAATGTGCTGAGATTTCCGTTGGGTGCGACAAGGAAGGACAGGATTAGAGTATATTAGTAGGACAGCTCAGGTTGGACTTTTTTTAGACAAACTTGGAGAAGCAAGGTTGCGTTGGTTTGGACATGTACAGAGGAGAGACGAGGATAATATTGGGAGGAGGGTGCTGAAGATGGAGCTGCCAGGAATGAGGAAAAGAGGAAGACCAAAGTGAAAGTGAAAGTGACAACCCTCGTCTTTGCAAGGTCACAGCACAGCACACAGTGAACCACAACGAAATTGGACCTCTGGATTTAACGCATGCAAACACAGTGCAGCAGTGGGCAGCTATTGAAAGCATCTGGGGAGCAGTGACGGGGATGGTACCTTGCTCAAGGGTACCTCAGGGCAACCTACTGGTGAGGCAATCTAACCCACTATCTTCCGATGCAGGGGCAACTCCCTAAACTAGGCCACCACTGCCCAGGAGTATAATGGACGTAGTGAGAGAGGACATGCAGGTGGTTGGTTTGAAGGAGGTAGATGCAGAGGACCGGAAGAAATGGAAACAGACGATCCACTGTGGTGACCCCTAAACAGGAGCAGTCGAAAGAAGATGAATAAGGTTAAGGAATAATAGTGGTGCCCTAGTGGTTATGGACTAGGCATCATGATCGGAAGATCATGGGTTCCAAGCAAGGTACTGTCTGTACCGCCGCTCTCTGGATGCTGGATATGGCTGCCTCCTGCTCCAATTAAATGTGATGGAGTAAACGAAATTTCCTTGTGGTTTACTGTGAGCTGTCCTGGGACTTCAGGATGACACTTTCACTTTCACTTCAAAATGAACAATATTGTTATGTTCTCATTGATATTCATAGAAATGCCTCCAACGTCCCAATTTAACTCCCTGCTGTTCTTTATAAAACTTAATATAAGCATGACGCATATCTGGAAAAGAAGCTTGAATTTTGTGGGAGACTTAACGATGGCTGATTAGCAACATTGAGGAAAGCTGTGTAAGCCGTTCATTCACAAATACTATTAATGTTCATTCACGAACACGAAACGCATGCAGTCACCATAATAAGCCACAAATAGGCCTTGTTAACCCTTCTCAGAGAAGAGTTAACCCTTCGCAGACCTGAGTTGTAGTTCCCCGTCCTCTACTGTTGTTTTTAGTAAACAAAGCTCTGAACTTTACAGTCACTACAAAGAGTTTCGATCTGAAAGCCTCATTAGTCACTACTTCAAAGCCTCGTTCTAGACCTGCTGACACTTTTATCCGTGGAATGTAAGAACGGCACTCGCATACAACTCTCGTACTCACACACAGCCTCCCTCAAAGCACCTTTTCTTCGAACAAAACACACTAATTATGTCAGTGTTTCCATTTGCAAATGTGAAGCAAAGAGCGTTGAAGTAGGCCATGACAAAGAGAACGACTCCACAAGTTATCAGAGAACGTGAGCAGCTTTGAAAGAACCTGTTCTTTGTGCTGGAAGTCGAAGCTTTGCCTTAGCTGAGATAAAGCACCTCACATGATCCCCCCTCACGCTGGGGAGAAAGGTTGCTTCTTGTTTATCTTGTGATTGTGATGAACCTGCTGAGGCCCATGAGAGGGCGGCAAGCATGTATTGTCTCCTTCAGTGAGGTATGTGCTGTCTAGGCTGTCATCTGTTGTGAGGAAAGGAAGAAAACCTTAAAAATGACATGTTTTTGTGTCTTCGATCTTCAAGTATACACTATATTTACTCCAAAAAAAAAAAAAAAAAAAGGTTTTTGCATCATAGAAGAGCCATTTTACTACCCTGGAGATCCCTTTTATGTAAATGAGATCCTGTTTAGGGGTTAATAAAGTAATAAATCTTCACATAATGTAGTTTTTTGGTTTTTTTACCAATTTATAGGTTGTGTGAAAATAAATAGTGAAGATTCTTGAATTTTGGTGTAATGTAACGTTTCCTTACCACAATTGTGTGGTTGTTCGCACCAAAGGCAGTTACAGTTCACTTCGTTATGGTTATTCTCTAAGCTTTTTTATGTAATACAATGTATACAAAAAAAAGTTTGACAAGAACCAACAGTCAGGATGGTTCGTTTCTGACTGCACCAAGAAGGTAATTGCTGAATTTTGCATTAAAATGTAATGCATACTGGCCTCCAGACATAAGTTTGCTCGGGATTATTAATAAAATCTGACGAGGCTAAGTTTTTGTCCATTCATAAAGCTTTTACCAAATGGACTGTGTTATAAATGGAAAAGCTTTCTTTAGAGCCACATTTAAGCAAAGAAGACAAATGCAATTAAAAATGCATATGAGCAGGGAAAGGCTTTTATCTGGTATGCTTGCCAGCCGCTTAACATCAGCATTTGCCTCTTTATGTTTCTGATATTTCCATATACTGCACTCTGCAGTCCTTCTTTAACTGATATGTCTTTGATAAACAGCTATCTGTTCTATTTCTATTGAATGACCAAGGTCTAATGCTTTCTGT
>CM029389.1:18733425-18840925 GCA_017165825.1 Hepsetus odoe | reverse complement strand
GGAGGAACCTTACAAACATGGGGGCAGAACTCCACCAATCAGGCCTTTAAGGTAGAATGGTCAGATGGAAGTCCTGTCCCACATGACAGCCTGGTGGAAAGATCCCAAAAAGTACCCAGACAACTCAAAGACCATGAGAAGTAAAATTCTGAAGTCTGATTTAATGAAAGAAAAATAACTTTTAAGACTGAAACCATTGTCTACCATACCCTACAGTGTGTGGAGGAAATCAGATGCAAGACTCACAGCATGTTTGACAGTTAAATCAGCCCATTTTTGGCTTTTTCTACTAACTTCTTGGAGCTCCTGTTGTTGAATTTCCCACAGAAGCCCAAAATAATCTTCCTCACATAATTTTTTCACAAGCAAAATGCTGTGATTGCCAATGATTAAACCTTATACTGAGTTTCAGCTTGTAATGATAAAACAAATTGCAGCAACCAAATTGCAGCAATCGTGGCTTTAACCAGGAACCAACAGCAGAATCAAGCAGATCTGCGTGAGTTGCAGCCCTAGACCAGTCAGAATTCAGATCTAGTCCAAGTCACAGAAAAACAATGCAACCATGCATTGATCAAGAATCATCTGGCTTTTGGAATGTTTAAGGAATGTATGGCCAGTTTGTTTCTCTCCATTCAAAGCCTTATATCACTCTATGTCTGATATCCTGGTTTTTAATCGATGTCCCTGTTGCTCCTGTCTGCCTTGCAATTTGTGGATTTGTTTGTGGACCAACATATTAATTTGACCTTTCTTATTCCTGGATAATTTGTTTTGCTTTATGAAGACAAACTTCGCTGCATTTGGGTTTCTGATCATTACAGTCTGCAGTAGGCACTGAATATCCACTAGTAGACTTGACTGACGTCTAGCCATCTGTTCTGTGGTCAGACACCTCAGGAGCAGCCATGCGGCTCAGAAGTGCGAAAATGAGATTGCGCAGCAAGAGAGCGCAAGGGGTAACCAACAACAGAAGAGAAACTTTTGAACCAAAGGCCAGACCTACTTTCAGATGGGCTTTCACTACCATCATCCCAAACCTAATGGAACTTTCAAGCACATGTGTGAAAAGAAAGAGGTGGGGGGCCCTGTGCCATATCCAGTGAGACTGAGAGATACAATATGGGGTGAGAAAAACAAAGAATAAGAGAGGGGTAATAGAAGTGTTTGTGTGTGACTGCATTGAAGGGGGGGTGTGCGACTCGCTCTGGTGGAGATGTATACGTTGTGCAAACATTACTTGAGAAAAGCAATCTGAGGGTGTCTGGCCAATGCAACAAAGAGGACAATGTGACATGCACACATACACACTCACAATAAAAGCAGCATCGGCCTGTAGAGGTCCCACGTAATGCTGTGAACTATAAAGCTCATCTATAGCTTTTTGGATGGCACTGTAATAAGGCTAATGCAAGGCCCAAAAAGCAATTTTCTGTTGTGAACTTTCCCCGCAAAACAGGCATTGGAGAATTACATCTCAAATGCCTCGTTAGTCAAAGGCTGGCAGACACCGGAGACGAATGTAGATAATCACTATTTTTTGCACAATGGCAAACAAAACATTAATTAAATGGATACCATTTTGCCAAGTGACAAAAAGATATCTTGTATTCTTTACATGAGGGCATCATCAGTTCTCCATATGGGGCAGCGGCGGCCTAGTGGGGTCAGTGGTGGCCTAGTGGCTAGGAAATAGGCCTCAGGTTCGGAAGGTTGTTGGTTTGAATTCGGAGGTTCCCTTGAGCAAGGTACTGTCCCCATCACTGCTCATCCTTGTGTGTAAGGGTAAAATGCAGAGGTCTAATATTGTTGTGGCTCACTGACGAGAAATGTCACTTTCACTTTCATATGCTTCTGGGAAGTAATTCACAGAGCAGGATTTCTCAGTTTAGCAAGATATCTTTTGCCCAAATTCAAGCCTGCCCAGTAGAAAAACAGTCACTGTTGCTGTTGGCAAGTCATCTACACCAGGCTAAGATTATATGCTTACCAAGCCTGATTACTTTAACCTAAAGTTGAGTCCAATGATCCTTTCTTCTTGTGCAGACTTACCTGGCTAAACTGAGAAATCTTTCTTTGTGGAAACCCCCCGTCATTTCTCTGTTGGCCAGTGCAGTCCTATAAAAAAGTGATGTGAAATAGGAAAGGTACTGGACATATTGAGAAATCCTGCTTTGTGAAACCGCTCCCTGCTTTAGTGAAATACCCCAATCTGATGTATTTCTAGTCCTGTCTTTAAAAAGGGAAAGTGACAACCCTTGTCATTGCAGCACAGCAGACAGTGAACCACAATGAAATTGGACCTCTGCATTTAACCCATGCACACTCAAACACCGTGCAGCAGTGGGCAGCTATTCGAACCCCCGATCATGTGGCTAACGCTCTAACCACTAGGCCACCGCTGCAACTGTCCTCTGCATTTCACCCATACACACACGTGCAGCAGTGGGCAGCTATTGAAAGCACCCGGGGAGCAGTGATGGGGACGGTACCTTGTCTACTACTACTACTACTACTACTTGGGATCAAACTCACTTTCTTCCGATCCGGGGGCCAACTCCCTAACCACTAAGCCACCGCTGCCCTGTAAGTACCCATTTTTCAGTCAGTGTTTGTCCAGTCTCTGAGTTCAGTGATTGGTGCTGTTTCCATTTTTATGTCTTGTCCTTCCATCTGCCAGTAAGTTAAGTTGCTTGTTCTGTGTTGTTTTGTTTCGTTGAAATTGCAGTGTGTTACTCATGCCAACTTCCAACCTCCAATCATTACAGCAACCTGTGACAGTGGCTACACTGTAAACTGTTACATATTGAGTTTTCCTGAAAACACCTTTAAACATAGTCAGGGTGTCCAGTTTAGGCTAATTATGGAGCTGTTGGCACCTGATGTGATGAAGCAGAAGCCAAACTGATCCTTTGTCAAAGGGCTTTATTCCTGGCATGCAGCTGATCCATCAGCCAGAGCTGCAGTGATGGGTTGCAGGAGTTCATGTCAGTTCACAAAACTCTAAAAGGCATCAAACATAATGGCACAGTCCCAGCTTTTGAGAAATTGCAAGATTATGAAGTCATACAAGTCCTGTAACATTTCTGCTGTCACACTTATTATTTATTTCCTTCCCTTTTTGTTTCTCCAGCCATTTCCTTTTTCTTCCTCTGACCCTGGTAGCTCTTCTGTATCCACCCTCTTGTCTGGCCTGGATACCGGTCCTGTTGAAGTAGTCCTTTTTGTAGCCCTGGACTTAAAGCGGAGGAGGTGACAATCCTTGCATGTCATCATTATGTTTAATAAATAACCTGAATAAATCCTATTAAAAGGCCCATTCTGGTTCTTTGTTTGAAGAGCATGGTGCAAGGTATGGCCTTCCATGTTTGTGAAAGACAAACTGGGCCTAAAACTAAAAGTTAACCGAAAGGATCTACAAAGGATTCCCTGTATGTCTGTAAGAAACCTTAACAGCCTCAGCCACATCTATTAATAACAAACTAGCTGTGAATTTAAGAAATAGACGCAGATGGTTGTATTAAATGTACATTTTAGATTTTTTTTTACTGGTGCACAATATATCTTGATATAGGCTGAGTTGCGAATCTATTTGTTGGATCCTCTGTGTCTCAGGAAAGGAAAGTCAAGCTACATTTCTCGGCGCAGTTGATCTTTGAATGCAGCCTTTGAGAGATGCAGCCACATCCTTATGCTTAGTGATAGTGTGTCTTTAAGACAGATCAGAGGCGACCCTCAGGGACCTCTAGGCCTTCAATGAGCCATTATGATGTAAAAATGTTTATGTTAAATGTATTTTTATTCAGTACAAATATGCTGTATTAAGAAAGGGCAAGCACTGCACTACTCTTGCTCCAAATACCCAATGAACAATTATTCCATGGCACTTAAGCAGTTAAGCAAGCTCTTTTTTTGGTTACATTCTAGATTAAAGTCCAAATATCAGGTTGAACTCCAATTTCTTGAGGAGCAAAAGTCAGTGTCCCTGACGACAGTGGAAATGAGTTTCTTCCAGATGGTCAAAAAGTCTGTGCCAGAACTTTGCTGAAGGAATCGCTCTGGCAGTATCACTTGCAAGATAAAGTGTTAGACAAGCAAGATGTCTGTTGGCTCTCGAAGTCCAGAAAAAAATAACTAAACAAGTGTATGATGAGTTAAAGCCCACCAGGTTGATCTTATTTTTGCCGGATGAGCAAATTTGGCACATTGGAGAACCCTGAAGAGACCCTGGAGAGGAAGAGAAGGTCAGTAGGATTAAAACAAACTACATGAGTGTGAATGAAAGGAAGGATGGCGGAAGTATGCAGGGAGTAGAGGTGGCAAAGGTGGAGGAGTTGAAATACTTGGGATCAACAGTTCAGAGTAACGGCGCGTGTCGAAGGGAGGTGAAGAAGAGAGTGCTGGCAGGTTGGAATGGGTGGAGAAGAATGGCAGGAGTGATTTGTGACAAACGGGTACAAGCAAGAGTAGAAGGAAAGGTTTACATAATAGTAGTGAGACAAGCTATGTTACATGGGTTGGAGACAGTGGCACTGATGAATAGACAGGAGGCAGAGCTGGAGGTGTCAGAGTTAAAGATGCTGAGAGTGTGATGAGGAGAATGAGTACATTAGAGGGACAGCTCAGGTTAGACATTCTGGAGACAAACTCAGAGAAGCGAGACTGGATTGGTTTGGACATGTCCAGAGAAGAGACGAGGATTATATTGTGAGAAGGGTATTGTCACGGTCTGTCACGGTTGGGTTTCATGTTGGGTTTCACAGGTGGGCCTCAATGAGTCAGAACAGAGCGTGGCTCATTCACGAGGCGAACTCTACAGCTAACGGTGGTTTTGGTAGTTCCTTGTATATCTTGTTTTGGTCACTCTTGTAGTTCCTTGAATCTTGGTTTAGTAACTTTGTTAAATAAAGTTATGCTCCTGACTCCTGGCTCCGCGTTGACATCCTACCCGCGCCCCGCCACCGTGACAGGTATTAAGGATGGAGCTTCTAGGCAAGAAGAGAAGGAAAGGACAAAGAGGATGTTTATGGATGTGGTGAGAGAGGACACACAGGCAATCGATGTGAAACAGGAAGCTGTGGCAACCTCTAAGTAGAGCAATCCAGGAGAACCAATGAGCACCTCCTCCTGAACAGCCTTGATATGCAACTTCGGTGAATCCAGTGCATTAAGGCATTGTTTTTAGCCACAGTGTTGCTTCATTTTCAAATATCATTTGCGTAAAGTAATAAATGCAATACTGACCCGGAAGATGGTGAGAGGAAAGAGGAGGTACAAATGGCAACCTGCAATCCCCACTCTTATTTCAGACTGTGGTGGCACTGTTGACTGTTGATGAAACATTTTTTTTAAATCTTACTTTTAGTGAGTCAAAAATTATAAAAAGAAACTTTTTTCTGGCTCCCACACGCATAAGCACTGACATTCTCACACATGCGGCGAATAATTACACAAGAGCTAATTTAATTTAAGCCATAAGATGCAGAAGCCAGGGAGGTTAATATTAAGCACAACCCTTGCGCCCTTATCCTGAACAAAATTCCCTTAAAGGGATTTGGAGCTTCACTGACTGCTGCTGGCCTTTTAAGCCATTACTGATTTAACCCCTCATCAGTGGTGAGCCTTTAGCCCAAACCCGACGGCTCTTCCGTAATATAAACACATTCGAAAAGCTTCGACTGCCTAATTTCCCACATGCGGCATTTCATTAAGAAAAAAATCCAAGAAGGCCACGGGGCCAGCCGGCCCTTAAGTGTGATTTAAAGCAGAAGCCACCCATCTTGGTTTTTCAATGTTGAATCATCTTAGGTGTGATAAGCAGGCACTTAACTTCTCTTAACCTGCTCTTCTAAGCACTGTCCCATTCTGCTGTTTAATGTCTGCTCGCGGGACGCTCTTGCAGGAGCCTTCTCTTAGAGACAACGTGATTGAAGCTAAATGAGTGTTAAAAGGTTCGGCACTTCACTTAAGGCCGCTGGAATAAGCTCAGTGCACGGGGTGTGGAGACATTAATGGATTAATGTGTTCTACCTGAGGTTCTGAAATGCAATTTTTTAAGTAATTGGACTTGCTGATACATCCAAGATAAGGTACACCACATGTTCAGTTTGTGGACATCTGCTCATCAAATGTTTCCTCCAAAATGCAGGGTTTTTAAAGGGGAATTTCCTTTTCCTTTCATCTTCTACGAGACCAGATGAGAAGGCATGCACTCCCATGCACGCTAATGAGAATTGGACAACCTAGATCATGATGAGTCCTCTGTGTGACCTTTCCTGGAACATTTTACTAGCCACTAACCTCTGCCTAGTCCTCACTCTCATGTTCACTGTCCTAATTAGGGTCACGGGGGGTGCTGGAGTCTATCCCAAAAGGTGGGGAAACACCCTGGAGAACCGTCATAGGTGCACACACACACACTTAGGGGGCACGTAACATCTCCAAGACCTGCATGTCTTTGGAGGGTGGGAGGAAATCAGAACTCCTGCAGCAAACGCACACAGACACGGGGAGAACATGTCCCCTCCATAAAGAAAAGATCTGGAGCATCCCCATCTTGGAATCTAACTCAGGACCTTCTCGCTGCGAGGCAACAGCGCTACCCACTGCGCCATTGTGCCACCCCACTCAGATCATTTTAAAATACCATTAAAAAGAGTGCAAAGGAAGCCTGATATTTTTTTGTTGATGAAAAAAATAGCATGTTTTTTTTTAAATGGTTTTTAAACCAGAGTGTGAGCGCCACAATAAATTTTCCTCAGATTCACTTTTGACAGAATTTCTCCGTTTGTTCCAGTGGAATAATGAATATAAAGTCCCTCGAAGCTATTGGTCTGAATGTGAAGCAGGGCCTAATTACTGTGAATGACGCCGTTCTCTCTCAGGAAGAGAAATGAGTCAAGGATAAAATATGGAGCTGGAAGCTGTAATTGCATCTCTCAGTCTTTCTCTTTATTTTTCAGTGGCTCTTGTTTCTTCTCCCTCATCTCTCTACTTCCCTTCTCTCTCCAAGTTATCATGTCTTTGTCTTTTCTCCATCTTTTCTCCCCTCACCATTTATTTCTCTCTCTTCTGTTGCCTCATTCTGATTCCTTCACCCCTCTCTCTCTCGTTACTTCTGTCACGCTTCACTCTTTGTCTCTCTCTTCTCTCTTCCATAATCCATTCATCTTTATTTTTCTCTTTTTTGTCTCTCTTCCAACGTCTCTCTTTTCTCTCTGCCTTCCATCGTTTCTCTCGCTCTCTCTCCCATCATCTTTTATTTTCTCTCTCTAATCCATCATTTCTCCTCGCCCCTCTCCTATTTATCATCTTTTTTCTCCTCTTCATCATGTTTCTCTCTTCTTCTTCATTTTTTCCTCTCTTCTCTGCCACCTCTATTTCTTTTTCTTTCTCTTTTTTCATTTTCTCACCATCCTCTCTCTCTCCTTGCATATATCTCCTGTTTGTCATCTCTTTCATTTCCCTCACCTGCATCATTTGTTTTTCTCCCTCTTGTCGTCTCTCTTTTGTTTCTCTCACTCTTTATTCTATTATTTCATCTTTCTCTCTTTTTCTCTCCTCTGTTGTCTCTCTTTGCCCTCCATACCAACGTTCCATGACTCTCTCACTCTCTCACTCTCTCTCTCACTCTTTTTCTTGCTCTTCTCCATCATTTATTTGTTCTTCTCTTCCCTGTATCCCCTTGTTAATTTCTTTGCTGACTGTCTGTCTTCTCTCTCACACTGGCTCCATCATATTTCTCTTTTTCTCTCTCTTTTCTTACATTATTCATCTCTTTCATTGCTCTCCCTTTTCCTCTCTTCTCCATTGTTTCTCTCTTTCTCCCTCCTCCATCATTTCTTCATCATCGTTCCTTTTCACTCCTCTCAATCATCTCTCTTATTATTTCTCTTTTCCATCACCTTTTCCGCCTTTTCTTGTTTCTTTACCATCGTCGCCCTCTTTCCAACAATTCTCTCTCTTTTTCTTTCTCCTCCATCATTTCTTTGCTGCATGATCTCTGTGTATTTTCTTATTTCCTCCATCTCTCTTTCCTGTCATCTCACCTTTTCTCGCTTTTTCACCCTCATCTTTCTCTTTCCCTCTGGTTTATTCATCATTTCTCTCTCTTTGCCATAATTTATTTCTTTTCTCCTTCTCTTTCTCTGTTATCATAATTCTTTTCTCTCTCTTTTCTCAACCATCATACATAATTTTGTTTTACTTCTCTATTTCGTCATCTTTGTGTTTCCTTCATTTCCATTATCTCTCTCTCCTCTCCATCATCTCTCTCTTCCACCCTTACTTGCTCTATTACAATTTCACCGCCATGTTCTCTCTATCGCTCTCTCTCTCTCTCTGTGTCTCTCTCTCTCCCTCTCTCCTGTCTACTCTTTCTGGAAAGTGTCACATAAATCAGACAGTTTATGGACTCATCATTCCACTCTGTATTGCCTCTAAGGGCTTGCCCTGGCCGTTTTCTTCCCGTCAAAGTGTCCCATTACATTGTCCAGTCTGCAAAAAACAAGTCTTTCTTTAATGCACTTCTGATTCTCAACCCTCTCAGTGTAACAACCCCACCAACCCCAGCCCACTGTCCCTCACAGCAGGCTTACCGCATGTCTATAAAACTAATCTGACAAGGTCATTCCATGTCAAATCACCTGAAATGGGGAGCTTTCAGTACTCGCTAGACACATGATTTGAAGCCACTGGACGTTTTTTTTTTTTGGTCAATTTTTTCACTTTTTGTATCCCTGCATGAGAAATGTCCTTGACATGAATATATAACAGTGAACGTTTGGCTTTTTGTTTTCTGAGTGAAAGTGAAAGTGACAACCCTTGTCATTGCGAGGTCACAGCACAGCACACGTGAACCACAACGAAATTGGACCTCTGCATTTAACCCATGCACTCAAACACCGTGCTCAAACACCTATTGAAAGCGCCCGGGGAGCAGTGACAGGGACAGTACCTTGCTCAAGGGTACCTCAGGGCAACCTACTTGTGAAGGAATTGAACCCACAATCTTCCAATGCGGGAATAAGTCCCTAACCAATAGGGAACCGCTTTATTTATGTTGTTGTCACAAAGCAGCTTTACAGAATCCGGGCCTCAAGTGAGTAAGCTGAGGGCGACAGAGGCCAAACTCCCTAAAACTGGTAGAAGTAACCTTGGGAGGAACCAAGACTCAGAAGGGACGTTCAGTGAGCTAATAGTTGTGGTTCTGCTTGAGTGGGGGAAGCTTTTGCTAATCTTAGTGGCAATAGCACATGCAGATTATCTAGTCTGATGTAGCTGATCTGAATCTGATGATGGTTGGTTCGAGAAGACAGTCGGCTCAGATGGTGGACTAGCTGGTATGGAGTCCAGGAAACCCTCATGGTAATTGATGGACTTGGCTGGGAGCCCTTTCCTTTCAGGAAATGCTTAAGCTGCCCACTGTACAGGTGGTGGACAATCATCCATCTCAAACAGAGAGAGAGAGAAATTAGTTCACCGACTATGAATTTATAGAGTGCAGTACTGTGACTCCAGCAGAACTTGCTATTACAGCCTAACTGGAAAGGACAGCGCCAAGGGTTTTACAAACAAGTGCCCTCTAAAACCGAATTTCCCACTACAGAGTACAGAACGCAGGACTTTCTAACTTCTATCTGTGTACAAGTTGTAATAATGTATATTGCACCGTTATCAACAGGTATTGAGGAGTTTCACCATACTGTACAGGAACACAGTCAACATTCCCAACTCCATCTTCTCACCACCGAGGTAAATGTGATGCAACAGTAAGATTACATTGGATCTTTTTAAGCTAGAAATGGAAACTAAACAACACAAACACACATACACATCAAACTAACTACTAACTCTGTTGTGTAAACCATATGCCTTAATCATTACACACAGTAACGAAAATAGACTCGAAATGTTGTTTCTGACTAGATGAAATGCTGTTATCTTAAAGATTCTCAAAGCAAATGCAGTTTCCATGACAACCACTGCTGTATTTAATAAGGCAGACATAAGAAATGCTTGCTTTTAAGTGTTTTAATAAACACAACAGAGAAACTTTACATAAAACTTCCTGACTAACTGCCTAAGTCTGAGTTGACTGATAAAAGACAGAGATTAGTTTTTTTATGATTATTTGTCATTGTGAAACAGCACAGCACACAATGAAACACAACGAAATGCAAACTCTGCTTTTCATCCCAGGGAGCAGTGATGGGGACGGTACTTTGCTCAAGAATACCTCAGGGCAATCTAATGATCTGCGATTCAAACCTACGACATTCTGAACCTGGGGCCTAGTCCCTATACACTAGGCCACAACTGCCCCACATATAACTATATATTTAATGCTAGTCTTTTAAAAGGAAATTTAAATTCAGTCTGCTCAGTAGTAGACTTGTTCTTGAGTTTTCATCAGTACTGACTCGCAGCCGACTGTGGAGGAGCATTAGACTACGCTCACACAGCAGGTGAATCTGGCCAGATCTGATGCTTGTAAGGCCATTCATACTGAAGCTTTTATCTTACAATAGCCTGAACAGATCACACCAAAGCCGCCCGTGTCACGTGGCACACCCACGCAGAGGACAGCCGATGTCCTAAAGCTCTGGCAAGGCCAGTTGCAAATTCAAAGACAAATTATTGTAAGAGTGAGAAAGGAAACGGGTTTTTAATGATGGGCATCTGTGGAGTCATGGCTGACAGAATGTCATGGGCTTTTTCTGACAGCAAGTATCCCAAAGATTATCAAAGTAAGACTGAGCTGTATGAGGTGAGCTTTATCTCTGGAAAAGTGTGTAGGAGTTTTGAACAGGCCGGGTTACGCACACTGTCTAACTTTAATGGTTACAATATGTGACTTCTAATTTTTGTTTGTGCAGCAACACTATTCCAGATGTCACTTACGTCACTACACCGTCTCTGAAATTCTCCTTATCTGGTATCTTCCATCTTTTATTCCCAGGAGTGCAAAATTGATGCTGAATGTCAAGTGGGATCATGAGAGTTTTCCATCAGAACTAATGTGTTTTTTGCTGTGCACACAGCCAGGTAAAGCAACAATCGTATCTATGGTTTCCTCGTAAAGTCCAAAGACTTGCACATCAGATGAATTTGCTAAATTTCACTCTTGCTGTGAGTGTGTGTATCACAGACATCACATTCAATACATGCATTTTCTCCTTTTTTGTTTGATCTTATATTTCATTTACATCTTTTACATCTTTTATGCATGATCTGCACAGATGGATATGCTAAGGAGTCATCTTAAGGGGTCTATAATGGCTCTCCATTGATGCAAAGTAAAAAAAAATTGATAACTCCCCTTGAACGCATTTAAAATAAAGTAAGAAGCCTGTTTCGGAAGTGACTATTTGACGATTAGCCATATCCAGTGCCTGGGGGGCAGTGATGGGGACGGTACCTGTCATGTTAAATGTTTTCTCATGTGTAGCACCAGGATCCTGGAGGAACGTTGATTCGTTTCACTGCGTACCATGTGTATGGTTGAAATGACAATAAAAAACCTTCTTGACATTGCTCAAGGAAACCTCAGGGCAATTTACTGGTTCAGGATTCAAACCCACAACCTTCCGATACTGGGACCAAGTCCCTAACCCTAAAAGGAGTTAGGGTTAGTCCCTAAAAGGAAAAAAAGGAAAAAAAGAGATACCATATCTGGTAGCCAGAGTCTACTTATTTGGTCTCAGTGTTTCACAGTATTGTTATAAGCAAATATCTTCAGTGTGAGCCTGAGCCCTGACCTACATGAGAACCTCATAATCAGTACCATCACATATATAATCTACATGCATAAAGATCTGCAACAACAAATGAATGAACGCCCAGCACTAAAAGCACTGCAGAAATCAGCTCTGATCAGCTGCCAGCTGTTAGTGATTAGAGAAAGTCTGAAAAAAGCCAGATGCTTTATGTTTCTGTAACATTTACTGGCAGGAAACTCAAGTTAGTCACATAAGGGGGGAAGAAAAACTGTTTTGTGCCACTTTAGTTGGGTAATCAAGTCCTTGAGGCCTAGTGGTTAGGTCTGTAACAACTAAATGTTTATGTCTAAAGTGTGTCTTAACTATTACAGATGATACTTGATCACTGATTCTAATGATTTATCTTGTGCTTCAGAGGTTCCCAAATCTGGTCCTGGAGCACAGCACAGTTTGAGATCCCCCTGCTCACTGGTCTGTTTCACTGGTTGGGCAGAGGCAAGTACATATAATAGTGAAAACAGACAATCTGTCAATTTAGCTAGTAGAGGGTTCTACTGTAAAGGGTGCAATATCAATTAACATCTAAATTTTCACATGCCAGGTTCACTAGTGATTTTACTGACTTCTAAACATGAAGGGACCTAGATGAACTAAACAACATTGAAAGTGTGGCTTCATTCTTAAAAACCCTTCTACTGTACACGTTTTCATTATATGCCCTGAAACCAGCCTCATATGCGATGCATTAGGCCTGAGCATCCAGAAAACTATTACCAGTAAGTATTACCAAAAAAAGAGTTGTAAATAAAAAGTAACACAAACTGACAGTGAGACAGAAAGTCAATAAGGTCCCGGTATGAGTGCAGACCATTTTCATTACAAAGGTCGCTCGATGTATGGATCCTTCTAGAGCACCGCTCGGGCTTTCCACTGTGGCTGACTGCCTGGTAGTGAAACTGGATTGGCCCATGCTTGAACAAAATGTGATCCTGTTCAGGGATCGCTGAAGCTTACTCACAGCCGAGAATGTTTAAAGGAATGTTGTGGTGAAAAATTAAGCGAATGTTGCTGATGAACACTTAAAGTCAATTGTGACTCAAACCATTCTTCAAAACTTCTCAGACCTCATCCAACTATTCAAGGTGCCACAGACTTATGGATATCGTTTAAAATACCGTATGACTTACTACAGACTATAAAAATGAACAAAACTTCAACATATGGCCGAACACTGTGGGCAACTGGTCTAGAAAATAGGATCTGTTTTCACAGACTCTCTCAAGAGTAGGAATCCTGATCTTGAATCAGTTTTTTTGGCTATTAATGTCATTGATACAGAGAAATCTGATCTCAGATCAGCTCTATGGAATCCAGCACTGGAGTTATCTGAAGTTTTGTTCATTCATACAGCTGATTCATTTTGCTTTGTCTCATGTATCTTTCTTCTTCATTGCTAGTGATGGACCATAAAGCGAGTCTCTTTGTGTTGTTTCTGGAGAGTGTGTTTAGTCCTAACAAATGGGGTTGCATACATTGCACTGATGAAGGGTGTTGCCCGGCCATCAAGGTTCACCAGGAGCTTGATAGCACCCAACGACAATGAATGGGCCTTTTCATATGGTCAGGCACAGGATTGTGAAACTCCAGCCACACTAACACACTGGTGGGTTCACTTGTACCATCTATGAAAGATTACATTATACAGTCTCAGACTGAAGTATTCAATAAAAACTACACATCTTTATCTTGACTGCTTATGCTGAGTAGGGTCCACTTCTTCTTTCGGCTGCTCCCATTAGGGGTTGCCACAGCAGATCAACTATCTCCATTTCCTCCTGTCTACTGCATCTTCCTCCTTCAAACCAACTGCCAAGTGGTGCTGGGGCCAAATAGGCCAAAATTCCTTGGTAGCAGTACAGCATAAATGGGACAGTGTGGAAGATTAAGAGTGAATTGAAAAATGCAGAAAGTTCCTGGGGTTGATTACCAGCTGGGACAGTCCCGCTGACAAACAGGTGGATAAGAGGCACTAAATTACCTCTAGGTCTGTGTGTTTGTGATTTGTGTTTGTGTCCCTGTGTATGAGTGTGTGTGTGTGTGTGTGTGTGTCTGTGTGTATGTGTGTGTCTGCACTGCAATGGTTTGGCAACCTGTCGAGGCGCCAACCCTGTAAACATTGGGATTGGCTTCAGCACCACCCATCACCCCGGTGAGGTTAACCGCTCAGATGGATGCTAATGATTAACTAAATCTCCCATCATGACTTTCCATCTTCTTTCAGGTAAACTGCTCTTAAACTGCTTCTGTCAGAGCTTTAGGCAACATCACCATCTTCTGGACATTCTTATGAACTGCTCTATGATGGCATTTCCAGGGAGCCATAATATGTCAGTCTCAGTCTTTAAATCACGGCTGAAGACTTACTTTTTTAGTTTAGCTTACCCGCACCAATCACCATAGTGCACCACTACTAATGTCGCTGGTGCTGCTGTTCATGCCATCGCACTGTATTGTTTCCCTTCTGTGTCTGTCACTACTGGATCCTGCTCATTACTGACCCTCCCCATTCCATTTCTTTCCTCACATGTCCGGGGGGGCCCGCTGTGGTCATCACCTGAGTCCAAGACCGAACTACCAACTGGCCTGTGCTGTGCATCCGATGCGCCAAGGGACCCTGGCGGCTCACCGGTACCTGGGGCCGCGCCCGACTCGCTGAGCCTGGGAAGCAGCTTAGGACTCTGTACTGATCCTGGAGTTAAACCCGAACTAACTTTGTACTGTTAGTATACCCAAGGGGGTTGGGTAGCCAGTCGACCATGGACCCTCAGAGGTTTTTTATTCTCCACACAGTGGAGTTTTTGGTTCCTCTCCTCCGTAGTCGTCCGGCTTTAACTTCTAGTACTATAACCTGTCTACCATCTATGTAAAGCACCTTGGGGCAACTCTGTTGTGAAAGGCGCTATACAAGAATGAATTGAATTGAATTGAACTGAATATGTTTGTGGTGTGAGGGACCAAAAACAGACATAATTCGTTTTTTAAATGAACCCTCCTTATAGCTGTTTTTTGTTACTGTGCCTTTGAGACCAAGAAAGAAAGATTTATCACTGCATATTACACACCAGTCAGGCACAACATTAAACCACTGACAGGTTGAGATGACAACATTATCTCGTTCCTACGGCGCCTGTCAGCAACGTGTGAAATGTCAGGCAGCAAGTGTCCTGAAGGCTCATTGATATACATGTGGAGCCTATCAGTCCAATCAAGCTTCTGTGGAATGTGCTGCACCAACTACTTTTTTCTCTTTTTGTTGAAAGGAGGGCAATTGATTATTGGGGTAGCGGTGGCCTAGTGTTTAGGGACTAAGCCTCAGGATCGGAAGGTTGTGGGTCCAAATCCCAGACCAGTAGGTTGCCTTGAGGTAACCTTAAGTAAAGTACTGTCCCTAACGCTGATCCCCGGGTGCTTGAAATGATGTTCCACTGCTACACTGAGTGTATGGGTTAAATGCAGAGTACACCCTTGCTATTCCTGGAGGGATTTTGTTGTGTAACTTTCTTAGAGTCTCTGGTTCGAGACCAAGGCCACTACAAGTCCATTGATAAATGTTGCCAGATGCTTTAAACAAAATCCTCTTTTCATAGTAGCCTAGTTCTCTGCACTTTTGTTTCTCAGCTTCTAGTTCCAACACAAAAGCCTAAAATATATTTTTGCACATATTTACTGGATAATCCTTACTGGTCAAGGCCTATTTCATTTACATTTACATTTACAGCATTTGGTTGACGCTCTTATCCAGAGAGACTTCCATGTCCTAATTACAGGGACAGTCCCCCTGGAGCAACTCAGGGTTAAGGTTCTTGCTCAGAGACCCAGTGGTGGTAGTGCTAGAGGAGGGATTCCAACCTGGGACCTCTTGAGACATCGGTCCAAAGCTTTCCACTCACATCTTGATGTAATCAGCCAGACAAGGCTTGCCAGAATCCAAATTTTATTTCTGGAGCTATGAGGCCAACGGACACTATCACGAGAAGCCAATAGTCCCTCAAACCTTTTTCATTAACACACTGTTGTTCCACTTTATCAGGAACATCTTTTTTCATGTTTGTTGATGCAAATACTGAATCAGCCAATCACATGGCAGCAACTCAATGCATTTAACAAGTTTTCAAGAAGACTTCTAACCAAGCAGCAGAGATTGAAATGACTTCGAGCACGGCAACTGAGTGTCCAAACTGGTGCCACTCTTTTCAGCTAAGAACCTGCAACTGAGGATACAGTTCACACAGGTTCACCAAAACTGCACAATAAAAGATCACAAAAATTTTGTCCGGTCAGTTTTTTCTGCAACATTCAGAGTGTATGTCCCTAAAACCTTTGCAGCCCCCTCACATCACATCCAGCTCTTCATTAACGAGACATAAACATGTCAATGGGATTTTAATGGGGTTCCTCAGGGTTATAAGTAACAATATAGAGTCTATTTGTGACACTGAACCAAACCCAAGATAGCCCTCTCCAGTTTCCTCCCACTATCTAAAGACCTGCAGGTCAGGTGGACTGGAGATATTAAATTCCCATTTCAAAATGACCCTTATTACTGTTATTAACAAGTACTTGTCAAAGTACCATTACCAAAGGCTGCTGTGGGCATACAGGCTACTGTGGATATTTTAATCTAAATATTAAAGATGTGGATATTTTAAACTAATAGCTGCTTCCGTGGGGATTTTTGCACAACATGGCAACAACGTCGGACAAACGCTAGACGGATGTTTGAATCAGCCAATGAACGTCTCGTCTCCTCCGACGTCGCCAAGTCGTCTATATTTGAACCAATCGCTCGCGCACGCAGCTCTCACAGTTAAATAGTAAATAAACAGACGGGCTGTAGTGAGGCTTCAGTTCATAGAGCCGATTCGTTCGGACCGCGAGTCAATGATTCGACCGTGAATATGCAAATGAAAGATGAACTTCTGCCCAGCGGTATTAAGAAAGTTACACTTTTTATTTGCACTAGTTTGATGAATGAATCAGAATATTAACGTCGAACAAATCACTTGTCTGCTAACCCTTTTTATATATATATTTCTGCATTTTACTAGTTTGTTAAAATCACCTTTGTCTGTTTTCACTCTTCATTATATACAGAATCCAAAACGTGAGCATATTATTTTAACACAGTGCTAATGGCATATTTCTTTAACAATAAAAAAAACATATAAATTATTTTTTTTTAATTATTATTATTTTTCGAAGCATAAATATCTTTCCGCTTTTCTGTGAATCGGCTCGGTTGATGAATGGAGCAGGAATCGGTTCGCCAAAGTGATTCCTGGGAGACTCGGACACTGGTATGACACACGGAAAAAACTCGGAATATTTCTGAGAGGAAAAAACTGACTAAACCACTATTTTTAATTTCTCTTTCGATACGGACAGGTGCTTTGTCTGGTCTCCTAGGCCGGACTACGCTCGTTGAGGTTACAGTTAGACATTTTTGAAAGGAAAATAGCTCGGAAAGATTGTGTGTTTTGCACTGTGGTGGTCAGTTTAGCCGGATGCTAAGCTAACTGACTGATGGGTATCTGCTCCTGAGAGATACCAGTGCAGCTTTCTGGAAGATTCGACCGGTGCACGCATAGTCAGTGTAACTGCGGTGATAAAAAATAGTGTGTTTGTGGCTGTAACGTTAGCCTATTAGCCGGTTAGCCTCCAGCGGTGGGGCAGGTGCGGGTTGTCTGCGGTGGGACGGACTGGACGGGCGGCCCATGCCGTCCGCGAGTCAAAACCGGCCCTTCTGGACGTGGTCAGCTGCCGTCAGCTCGCTGGAAAAGTGCCTGCCGTAGAGGAGCCCGGCCGCATGCATGCACGGCTGGAAACTGTGCAAGAGGGAGAGTCAAGGAGCGGAGAAATGTCGGAGTTGAACCGAGAGGTGGTGGAGCTGGTGTGGGGGAAGCAGGCGACGGGCAGCGGGGTGTCTGTGCCGCTCTTCCGCAGGTGGACTCAAGGTAAGCCAGGCTTATTCTCACTAGTTTGTTCAGCTCGGTTTAGTGGTCACGTGGTGGTGAACGCAGGGTCAACAGTGCAGTGAAATGGCAGGACATCACACACTTAGTACTGACTTTATTCCCGACGCTAATGCTGCTGTCTTTTCTTTCCATCAGTTTATCAGTTTTACTCCAGATTTATCATCACCTGTGTGTTGTGGATCTGTGCTGTTATTGACACCCAGTTATACCCAATTATATTATTAGTGATCTTATTATAATCTATATCATTTTAGTAAGTCTTGTTTTTAGGTATTGTTTCATGTCTGCACCTGGTACTGAATGCTTTTCGATCCTCTTCAGAACTGATAATGAAGTTTGATTTGGTGAAGTAATATGTGAGTGAGAAATGACGCAAGCGTTTAAAAAGACATCAAAAAAGAGTACATGAGGCATGTTGGGAAGAAGGTTTTGGGGCTTCTTAAACAGGGACCTTGATCAGCAGGTTCAATAGTCAAATCAAGTCAACTTTATTTATACAGCGCTTTTTGTAACTGTTGTTGTCACAAAGCAGCTTTACAGAATCCGGGTCCGAGCCCCAGTCGGGTAAGCTGAGGGTGACAGAGGCCAGACTCCCTAAAACAGGAGGAAGAAACCTGGGGAGGAACCAAGACTCAAAAGGGGAACCCATCCTCCTCTGATCCACACCGGACATAAAGAAGGAAAGAAAGAACGAGAAAGTGGATTTCATAATTAATCAATTTAGCAAAGAGTAAATTGTGAGCATGAGTTACAGTAAAAGAGTCCACTTTTGTCTGTAGTTGGAAGTTTAATGAGCTAATAGTGGTGGTTCTGCCCAAGTGGGTGAAGCTTCTGTTAATCATAGTTGCAGCAGCTCATGTAGATGATTCAGTCTGATGTAGCTGATCTGAAGTTCAGGTGGGGAGAGAAGTCTGATGATAGTAGCTTTGTAAACTCGGTGGAGTTGCTGGTCTGGAGTTCAGGAAACCTTCACGGGGATTGATGGACTTGCATTCTGGAAAGGTAGCGTGGCCGAGCAGTCTATGGCGGTCTTAAGGCTCTTCGGGGGTGTGGGTTGGCATCTCACCGCTGCCCCACTGCAGTTTAAGTCCTCAATGGACCCCCTGCAATTTATGTACCGTCCCAACCGCTCAACAGACGATGCAGTCTCCACCACCCTCCACCTGGCCCTGTCTCATCTGGACAGAAAGGACAGTTACGTCAGAATGCTGTTCATCGACTACAGTTCAGCATTCAGCACCATCATCCCTCAGCATCTGAGTGAGAAGCTGAGGCTAAACACCTCCCTCTGTAACTGGATCCTGGACTTCGGGATCAGTAGCAGCACCTCCAACACCATCACACTGAGCACAGGGGCTGCCAAGCACAGCTCGATCCACTGATGATACAACCGTGGTGGGTCTGATCAGCGGTGGAGATGAGGCGGCCTACAGAGAGGAGATAGAACAGCGGACTGGTGCAGAACCAATAACCTGTCTCTGAATGTCGACGAGACTAAAGAGATGGTTGACTTGAGACCACGTCGGGACCACGCTTCACTTATCAACACCTCACCTGTGGAGATGGTCCAGAGCACCAAGTTTCTTGGTGTTCACATAACTGAGAACCTCACGTGGATCCTCAACACCAACTCCATCACTAAGAAAGCCCAGCAGCGTCTCTACTTCCTATGTAGCCTGAGGAAAGCCCATCTCCCACCTTCCATCCTCACCATCTTTTACTGAGGAACCATCGAGAGAATCCTGAGCGGCTGCATTACTGCCTGGTATGGGAACTACAACGTCTTAGACCGCAAGTCCCTACAACGGGTAGTGAGAACAGCTGAGAAGATCATCGGGGTCTCTCTGCCCTCTGTACAGGACATTTTCACCACTCGCTGCATCCGCAAAGCAACCAGCATTGTGGATGATCCCTCTCACCCGTCCCACACTCTCTTCTCCCTCCTGCCATCCGGGAAAAGGTTCCGCAGCATACGGGCCTCCACTACCAGGATGGGGAATAGCTTTTTCCCCCTGGCCATCAGACTTCTAAACCGTTAATGTCTCCACACCTATTATTCATCCATAGCTAGCTATTATCTATTTATTTTCTTCTTGCACTCTGCACTTTACTAATGCTGCTCTGTTACACCGTTACACTGTCCAACATCCTGCTGTTCTGGATGAAACTGTCTGTTGTCCTACATTTGCTGCCCCGTCTTGTGTATTATGTTGTGTCTTCTGTTATGTCTTATATGTCCTGTGTCTTGTCTGCTGTTGTCTTGTGTGTAGCACCAGGGTCCTGGAGGAACATTATTTCGTTTCACTATGTACTGTGTATGTGGCTGAAATGACAATAAAATCCTACTTGACTCTTGGAGACACATCTCTTCCAAGAACACCTTCTTTCCAGACACATCTAACATTGTTAATACACTTAACTCACATTTATTCACTACCCACTACTACTTCTGCTCAATTAATCATGTGGCAAACATTACTACACTGTAGCTTAAATGTCTTAATTGCTTTAGATAGACGCATCTGTTAAACGAGTAAATGTAAATGTCTTTTTCCTGCACCACGCATGCTGAGGCAGTTAATAGTACCTTTCTGTTGGCTTATAGGTTTGTAATCGTATTTATAATAAAAAAGGCCAGACCAAGACAGATTCTCTCAGACTTTGCTTCTTAATTGGGGAGAAACATCATAGATAGTGTAGATAGTGCCCTGCTGGCCTCATGGCTAGTTCTGAGTTATGACGTTAAACCGAGTGTGTTTTGTCATTTGAAACACTGCTGTTACATTTGTGATATCTTTCATCATGTAGTAAACAGAGTGTGAGAAATAACAAACAGTGTGCATCGACATAAAGGTTTGCTTAAAACTTTTTTACTTTGCTCCAATTCCGTGCTGAGATCCGATCTTTTAGCCTGATGGTTCGCAATCATGCTTGTGAGTGACGCATATCTCTTTTTAGTGTACCTTATGTTTACCCACATCCACACATTCAAATCAGTAGCATCACATGAATGATTCATGTCTGTCTTAAACAACAACAGAAAGAACAAGCAGCACAAGCTGTTATTATATAGTGGTTTGCCAGTGGTTGTATACTGGCTCAGAGCAATACAGTTTCCTTTTTTGAACCTATGAAGCTGCTTTGTGACGATGTCTTTAAAACTGTGATATGGGTAAAATTGAATTGAGTTACTTTTTTTGGTTTGTGTGAAAAATGGATTTATAACTGTTTCCCCCCCCGTTTCTGCAGGGTTTGTCTTCAGTGAGACAGAGCGCAGTGCTCTGGAGCAGTTTGAAGGTGGACCATGTGCTGTCATTGCACCTGTGCAGGTATTTATTCACTGTCTCAGATTGTACATTCATACTATGAGCGGTAAGAGCTTTAACATTTGCTCTGGTTGCCCTGCCAAAAAGCTATGGACGCTCTCGACTGAACACAGCAAATTGGTCAACTCGTTGTTATCATCGTTCATCACCGTACAATGAATGTAGTTAATTCATTCCCAGTTAAAAACGAGTGTTCTGGAGGAAAATTTGATCTATAAATGATCATATCTTCTTTTGACTTGATCTTACTGGGTAAGCTTTAGGTGTGGCATTAATTTCCCTTTATTGGAGATCACGCAGAGAACCAGGAGAAATGGAGACGTTGATTGGCTGTGGCGATCCCTAAACGGGGGCAGCTGAAAGTACTACATCCTGCAGATCAAACTTCTGAATCATACAGGAACACTGGAATTTCTGGAATACATGCCAAAGTGATGATCAGCTACATTGATGGGGGTAGAAATGCAGGATCAGAGAAACAGAACTGTAGCTCACCCAACTAAAAAAAAGTCGACCTAACTATTTTCTGCTACATCATCCTCCTTTGTGAGCCGTCGTTGTTTAAGTTTACAAATATAACAGTATAATCGAAGCCTTTTGGTCATTTCAAAGCTTTGTTACACATTTGTGGTAAGTGATACTAATCGTCTAAATTGTTGCATGATACTGAATGGCTGGTGTAGATGGTGTCGCACTAAACTGATAAAATAATCAACAAGAGATGCTGGATATAGAAATCTGTGTAATCTTTTACACACATTTGTAATTAAATTTTTTTTTTTTCTTCTTCCAACAAATAAAATAAAATGATTGGTTTTTATTTATTTATTTTATTTTATTTTTTTTTTTTTTTTTTAATTCCAAGCTTTATTGCTCAATTCTAAATCTTTCTGGCTGATGGCTCACAATCATGCTTGTAAAATATCCATTTTTAGTGGACTCTGTAATGACCCAAATGCACACCTTAAAATCAGTAGCATTACGCAAATGATCTTGAACAAAAACAACTGAAAAAACTAGCAGCACAAGCCTTTATCATATAGCAGTTTGGCGTGAGGAGCTCTTTATTCAGCTGTTTATTATTAGCACAAGAATCCTTCTAGTATTCATTCTGAAGTTAACCACTGCTGCAGTGCTACATTGATGCATGTACGTGCAATGAGATGGAAAAAACATAAATTCCTCCTCTTGGTGCCTCTTATTAAGCCATGAATTTATATTATTGGGCCTGAATTTATGGCTCAAACTCAAAAACAACCCAAAGAGTTTCGGTCCAAATTTGGTCAATGTTTTGAGTCCAAACCTCATCCGAGCCCCCGTTTTTGTGTGAACTTACTCTGGACTATACTGCACATTAAGTTTTGAGTCCAAGCTAAAGAAGCTTAATCTGAAATTTTTTGGACAAAATTTCAAATCAACAAGATATTTATGTTGATGACTCTGGTTGAGTGTGTAGTGACAGTAAAAGCTGTAGTTAATGGGCAAATATGATACATAATCACTTCATGGTTTAGTGTATGGTTGTTTACATGTTAATCTAAACTTGCAGAGCACATACCCTCCTCAAAAACATTAAAGGAACCCTTTTTAATCAGAGTATAGTATCAAGTCAGTTAAAGCTTTGGGATATGGATCTGGTCAGTTAAAGAGCAGAGGGGGTTGTTATAAAAAAAATGTTCTTTTCCACATTTACATAAATTAGTTCCACTTTTTTATTAAATACAGTGCTTGTGCTGCAAAGTTTTTACATTGCTTCTGTCAGTGACGTTTTAACATATCTGCTCAGTGAACTTTGGAGGGGGGGGGGGTGTTCTTTACTGCACATTTTTGAAAATGAAAATGATAGCAGTTTTAATAAAGAGGCATTGAAGTGATTCCCCCAGTTTTTGTTCTAAGAGCTTGATTGCTCAAAATTCAAACTTGGTAATAAAGTTGTCACTCATTTCTGTTGCTGTGTATTAGGAATATGATTTTAAGGTAGTTTTCTCCTTCTATTATGATTATGCTATGACTTGCATTTTAAAAGCAAATAAGTAAACTTTTTTTTTTTTTTTTTTTTATTCCTCAGGCCTTCCTGCTGAAAAACATTCTTTTCAACCCAGATATCTCAAACTGGCGAGATATCTCAGGTATGTACAGTAAAAGTTTAAAAAATGAACCGTTTTCTAATAGCTATCAGGTTTTCTTTTTTTGTAATGACATATTGACCGAATAATTGTTTAAATCAAAATTATAATTTTTTTTGCCTTGTTAATTCTTTTCCCTAGTAGGGCTGAATGATTAGAAGAAAATATCTAATTTCAACTTTTTCCATTATTTGATTGCGATAATTACACTTTTTTTATTCCACCAAAATATTGTGACCTTTGTTTGCCTCTAAAACATCTTGAGCACCTAGTCTTACTTTTGTTGTCATGACCTTTGTTTGTGTATATGTATAGTTTATGGGCGCGTGTACTGCTCACACCTTATGAAAATATACGAGGGGGGACAGTGAAATATGCCCTTAGGTCCATAAATATTTGGACAGAGACAACTTTTAAAAATTTTAAAAATTCATTACCACAATGAATTTTAAATGAAACAACTCAGTTGAAGTGCAGACTTTAAGCTTTAATTCAGTGTGTTGAACAAAAAGATTGCATTAAAATGTGAGAAACTAAAGCATTTTTTAAACACAGTCCCTTCATTTCAGGGGCTCAGAAGTAATTGAACAGATTAAATAACTGAAAATAAAATGTTCATTTCTAATACTTGAAAATGCTTTTGCTGGCAATGACAGCCTGAAGTCTTGAACTCATGGACGTCGCCAGATGCTGGATTTCCTCCTTTTTAATGCTCTGTCAGGTCTTTACTGCAGCGGCTTTCAGTTGCTGTTTATTTGTTGGGCTTTCTGTCTGAAGTTTAGTCTTCAACAAGTGAATGCTGCTCAGCTGGGTTCAGATCAGGTGACTGAAATGGCCACTCAAGAATCTTCCACTTCTTTGCTTTAATAAACTCCTGGGTTGCTTTGGCTGTATGTTTTGGGTCATTGTCCATCTGTATTATGAAACACCGCCCAATCAGTTTGACTACATTCAGCTGGATTTGAGCAGACCGTGTGTCTTTGAACACCTCAGACTTCATTCGGCTGCTTCTGTCCTGCGTCACATCATCGATAAACACTAGTGTCCCCGTGCCACTGCCAGCCATGCACGCCCAAGCCATCACACTGCCTCCGCCGTGTTTTACAGGTGATGTGGGATGCTTTGGATCATGAGCTGTTCCACGCCTTCTCTTTTTTTTTTTTTTTTTACCATCATTCTGGTAGAGGTTGATCTTGGTTTCCAAAGAATGTTTTTCCAGAACTGTGCAGGCTTGTTTAGATGTTTTTTAGCAAAGTCTAAAGCCTTTAGCAAAGTATCTAGCCTTTCTATTTTTGAGGCTTATGTATTTACTTTCACGCAGTCTTCTCTTAATGGTAGACTTGGAAATCGATACACCGACCTCCTGGAGAGTGTTGTTCACTTGGTCGGCTGTTGTGAAGGGGTTTCTCTCCACCATGGAAATGATTCTGCAATCATGCACAACTGTTGTCTTCCGTGGACGTCCAGGTCTTTTTGCGTTGCTGAGTTCAGCAGTGCTTTCTTTCTTTCTTAAGATGTACCAAACTGTAGATTGTCATTCCTAATATTGTAGCAATTTCTCGGATGGGTTTTTTCTGTTTTTGCAGCTTAAGGATGGCTTGTTTCACCAGCATGGAGAGCTCCTTTGATGTTTGTTGTCTGTTCATAGCAAAATCTTCCACATGCAAGCACTACACCTCAGATCAACTGCAGGGCTTTTATCTGCTTATGAATAATAACATAACGAAGGAATTGCCCACACCTGCCCATGAAATAGCCTTTGAGTCAATTGACCAGTTACTTTTGGTCCCTTTATAAAGTGGGTGGCACATGTCAAGGAGCTGGAGCTCCTAAACCCTTCGTCCCATTTGAATGTGGAGACCCTCAAATGAAAGCTGAGAATCTACACATTATGTCCATGTCCATTATAGAACTATAATTGGAATATATTTCAGTAAACAGGTACAAAAACCAAACTTGTCAGTGTCCAAATATATATGGACCTAACTGTATAGGTGTGTGTGTATATAATATTATATTTGCTTTTATTGGTCGTGTATATGTGCTTCCAGAGGAGGAGCAGCAGACTGCGCTGTGTTCTACTCTCTGTGAGATTTTGGAGTCAGCCTGCCTTGGAAAGTCACACAACTTTTGCCTGGCGACCTGGGCCCGTGCCAAAGCCACGGACAACAACGCGGACATCACAGAAGGCCACCCGGGGCCTGAGTCCAGCCAGCCTACAGACACACAGCAGCAGCCAAGTAAGAGCCTAAGCACTTCAGCATTTTAAGATTAAAGAAGGGGTATTCAGTTTCAGGCCGGAAGGGCTCTCCTGCTCAAACACACTGAGTAAACCCAGCGATTAATAAGTTTACTCATGTGTCTGTGTTCAAGCAGGAGAGTCAACAGCTAAATGCTGGCCTTGAGGATAAAAATGAAATAGCCCTGGAGAGTCTAGACAGGTCTATACCTTTCGTTAAGATCACTGAGAATAAAGTGCAAAATGTAAATCTAATAATGTTTAAACAAAATCAGATGCATCACAGTTATTGGTACAGAAATCTTATAAGGGATTGTGGTGGTCTAGTGGTAGGGTACCTGCCTACGGACCTATGGAACAAGAGGTTGCGGGTTTGAATCCCACCTCTGGCACTACCACCACTGGGTTCCTGAGCAAGATCCTTAACCCTGAGTGTCCCCGGGGGGACTGTCCCTGTAATTAGGACATGGAAGGCGTTCTGGATAAGAGCGTCTGCTAAATGCCGCAAATGTAAATGTAATAAAAATTTGAACTGAGAGTATTCTTGTTCATATTTCATGCTTTTTTAAAAATTTGACTCCATCTTGGATTTTTAGTTGTGCCGAGTTATAAATATTAGGAAACACAAGGGGTAAATTTCCTAATTCATCCATGGCTATGCAGAAGTTTATAGAATAACTAGTGAAATGCGACAAAAGGAGATGTTCTTTGATCAGGTAATAGCAATCTAAAAAAATTGCCCACATTCAGAGTTTCAGCAGTCATTGAAACTTCAGCGCTGTAGTGAGTCTGCCTGGAAGAGGATGATTACAAAGGCAGAAATTTCTCCAAGGATCATGATTTGAGATTTCCAGTAAAGTCATTTTCAGATATGAATTCCAGACAGTGCATGGAAAATCAGGTCCTGATGTTGCCCTTTCACACAAAAAGTTCACATCAGGAGCAGGAGGTCTTCTGCGTGGATAAATTCTAACTTACTGGAAATCCTCCATATGGTTTAAACACACCTGCTTGCTCTGCATAAATTGTCCAGAAAATGCTCTTCATTTACATTTACAGCATTTAGTGGATGCTCTCATCTGGAGCAACTTACAGCAGTGCTTTGTTTCTACATTTGATCTTCATATTAGTTAATCAGCAGTAGTTGATCTGAGCTGGTTACTATTACAACCAAGTAACAAACTTAATAACCCTGTGACTAGTACAGAAGAAGTGCTTTTTTTTTTTTTTTTTTTTTTTTTTTTTTGAAATAAGAGGAAAAATAAGAGTAGAGGTTTCTTGAGGAAGAGGAAAGAAAGAGTAGGCCTGTTTGGGAAGATTATTCTCTGAGAAATCCCTTGAACAGGTGAGTCAGCAAGGGATTCAGCAGTTCTGACCATCAGGCGGAGTTCATTCCACTATTTAAGGGCTCAGGACTGAGCCCCCTCATACTCTGGACTAGATATTTCACAGGCTTTGTGCAAGTGGCTTGGTAAGGTAAAGTCCACTTAGCTGCTTTTTAACATTTATACGAGCAACTTCTCTGGATTCTTCTTTCATGTTACCTTTTAATTTGAAATATTATTGGCCTAAATTTAATTAGATTCAAAATGAGATATTTACAGTGCGACCTTTTTTTTTTTTTCCCAGACCTTTTTACCTTTCCTTACCAAATATTATGACGTGAAAGTGAATGAATGAAAATGTAGCTGACTGCATAAAATAAAATGTCATTAAAGATAATAAAGAAAGCTGTATGTATGTTTTGTTGTAACATTTTGTAATAATTTGCAGCACTAAATGAGAGGTTTAGGCTGCTTTGATATGATCAACTAACATTGCTGCAAATAACAGTGCTGCAAATACCTGAAGAGCACTAAATAAAAAGTGCCAGTTGAGTAGTACAGATTGTTTGGACAGTGGTGAGTGTGATCTGGTTACAGCAGGAAAGTGAGAAATAAAAAATTCTAATGTGCATCCTAATGCAATATAGTGAATGCATCTTGTTGAATGTGTGTTTTTGCTGTGTGTAGCTGCTTTGGCTGCTGAGGAGCTTGGCTTTGAGAGGTTTCACAGCACATTACAGTAAGTGCACCCTGTCAACTCTGCACAGAATACGCTGCAAGGCTACACTCACTCTGTTAACACATACTAGTTTACACTCTCCTCCTTACACTCTCTCCTCCTACACTGGAGACAGATACCTCGTTCAGAGTTCTAGCATTTACATTTCCTTTATGATCACAGTTTGGCATTTATGTGAATGGCTTCAGTTCAGTCCTTCAGTCAGTCCTAAAATATAATTTAATGTTAAAATATTTTGTTCAAAATTGTTTTATTCCTAATTGTCTGTTGATTTATGAAACCGTCTAAGCAGCTGTTGATAGAAACGGCAAATATTAAGCAAGGTTTTGTTCCAAAAATGACGAGTGAAAATCTGTAGGACTGCCAATACAGCTAAATGAATAATATGCAAATATTTTTAACAAAGTGTTAACATCAGCCAAAAACTGCTACTGTTATTGTGTATCCGCAGTCTTATGAATGCATCCAAGCTTATACACTCTGCGTGTGTTTGTCTTTAGTAAAAGAACACTAAAATCTGTTGCTGAGCTGAAGGAGGCTATTCTGTCACTGTATGAAACATGGAGGAATAAGTTTGGCGTCCTGCTCTTCCTGTATTCTGTCATTCTTACAAAGGTAGGGCCGTGTCCGTCTCTCGTCCGGAATGATCTCCGTTCATGCTAATTGTTTGTCTCATGCTTTGTTTGTAGCGCTAAGTGATACCATTGTGAGCAGGTACAGCCAATATTTAAAGGACAATGACTGAATTCAAAATTGAATGAAATTATTTATTTCCAAAAAAAAGCAAAAACCCACACACAGTCATGTGCACACATCCGAACATTCTGATCAAATTGCGTGTTTTAATAATTAGCACACATCCTCTTTAGGGAACTAATGGAAAGATGATCATTTTTCTGCAGATTTTTCTATAATATTAGTTATTTGTTAATGTAAGTTATGGAGTTTGGCCAACGCACTCGCACTCAGTCACACCTGGGAGGGAAATTTAGCATCCCGACCTACCTGACAGTCTTAGGACGGGGGGGAAACCGGGGCTCCTGGAAGAAAACAAATGTGAGGAGAAAATGCAGATTTACACAGAACCTGCACACTGTTAAACGACAGCTTTAACCTCTGGGCCATTGTCTCGCCCAGCAACATTTTACAAAATGTTCAATTGTTTTTTAAATGTGCTAAAGTGTTTTAGAAGAGATGTTTTTGTTTTTTCAAAAAAGAAATATAAAAATGAAACCGTATCTGACTGTTTGTTCTAGATGTGTGTTTACAACGGTAGATTTTGCTCCATTTTCACTAGATGTCAGGTTTAGTCTTCATTAATGCTGGGAGTCTAACTGAGCAGAATTTGCTCTATGTGTAACATTGAGTCAAAAAATTATTCTTCTGATAATTCTGATAGCAATTTATAAAATCATATAACTGAAAAGTAAATACAGTGGCAGGTATCATGTGCCTTGAGCATAATGGAAGCCAATACACTAAGTTACTTCATTTGCAGGGAATTGAGAACATCAAGAATGAGATTGAAGACACTTCGGAGCCACTCATTGATCCCGTGTATGGCCACGGCAGGTAAGACTGGGCATTTAATGATGGTGACCATTCTTTTTGGGCGTTTAATACTTGAGATATGCTCGCAGTGTGTGTTTTCCCACTAAAAGATAATTTATAAGCTCATTTCTTGTAAGAAGCTAAACTAATACATTCTGTCACTGATTCTATTTGAAGCTAATATGCAAATTACAATGTGACTAAGCAGGTCATGCATCCCCTGAACATGAAAGTTCAAGTTGCCAAGCAGAGTGGTAATAAATCTGCTGTACTAAAAATTGAAAAATAAAACTTTTTTTTTATTCAGCATTGATCCAGTGCAAACTTTGTCTTTAAAATGAACTAAACTTAGTGTTTGGTTGTTTCTTATTTGATTAGTCAATGATAATTTTAAATATTTATTATATTTAAATTGATTCATTCATTCATTTATTTATGTGCAGTTTGAAACACTCTTGAAATGAAAAACCTTGTAAATGCTTTTAACAAATGTTATTTGTTATTACAATTCAAGCCTCGTTTCCACTTTTCCACCAGCCAAAGCCTGATCAACCTCCTGGTGACAGGACATGCGGTGTCTAATGTCTGGGATGGGGACAGAGAATGTTCTGGAATGAGTAAGAGATTTTCAAAAATATGCAAATAATAAAAATATTTTATCCTCTAGTAAATGTTTGGTTTACCACTAGGTGGCAGTATTGTTTTTTTTTTAAAGACTGACCACCTACAGTAGCATTTATCCGTTTCAGTGAAATTAAGAAATTATTTAAGGAGTATTTTTGACAGCTTGCAAGTCATACAAAATTTTGATTTTCACAAGTCTAATTAGGTCCAGCCAATGACTCTTTCTTGCTCTCGTTTCCTTTCTGTCATTCTCGGCAGAACTGCATGGGATCCACGAACAGGCTTCCGTTGGATTTCTCACACTAATGGAGTCACTGCGATATTGCAAGGTACGAAGAACTAAGAAACTTCTACATTAAATATGTATTATTAGTGTATCTGTTTTGTGAAGTATGCGCTGCCCTTTAACACGTAGGACCGGAGCAAACAAAGAAAACAAAGTTATGATGAACACGTGCAGAAAATCATGTTTTTGAACTTGTGCTTCACTCCAGAAAATGTATCCTTGTAACACACATGTGAACTCTGAGAAACCTAAAGCTCTCCAGCTATAAGGTTAAGTAAGTTGTGTATGTGTGGTTGACGTGAGCATCCTTTGGTCCAAAGTGTTTGTTGTGCATGGGGTGTGTGTTTCCCTCATATTGCATCATGATGTTTACATTTAAACATAGTGAAAATGACATGTTGTCATTGTGAAACACAGAACAGCACACGGTGAACTCGGCATTGAACCCTCACACACAGGTTCAGCAGGGGGCAGCTATTTAAAGCACCCGAGGGGCAGTGACTGGGACGGTACTTTGCTCAAGGGTACCTCAGGGCAACGTACTGGTCTTGGATCAAATCCCATGACCTTCCAGTCCAGGGGCCAACTCCCTAACTACTAGGCCACCACTGCCCCTTTATAGAAACTTACGTGAAGTTGTTGACAACTGCTTGAGCGACAAACGAGTGTCATCAATTCAAATGGAGCCATTTTATTACTTTTCAAATAAGCAAGTAATAAAAGATAACAGTTCTAAATCACATGCCTACACCTAGTCTTGAAGCATTATTCGTTCAATAATCTGCCACTACAGGGGACACTTTTTTGTTTTGTACCTGAATTAGAAAATTTCAGGTATTTTCATCTGAACAAATTCGGGTGTGCCCTTTTAATGAAAACTAAGTTACAGTACTTTGGCTTAGTAGCCAAAATACTGTCATTTTGACATCTGCTTCGCTCCCAAGTTATGTATTGTGTGAAAGTATCTCCATTTCCAGATGCCAGAAGCTGACAGTTTGTTTGCGGTGGCTGTGCTGTTGTCCTGCTTCCAGTTCACAGCAGTTCAGGCATCAATTGTTCAATCCTCAGCCAATTGCATTGACTTTTAACCACAGCAGAAATGTGCTCTGCAACAACCATACTGGAATTTAATCAGTCACACACACATTTTTCTACGCTCTCTTCAAGAATCGATTGGTCAGAAATATTTGATTTTATGCTGCAGGTTGTAAAAAATCCATCTGAATTTTGTAACAAAAAAATAGCACGCATGTAGGACAATTAAGTGGTCAATTTAAAATGTCATTTTTTATTGCTACCTCTGTTTCTTTACAATTATATTTTTTTGGTTCCTTAAAGTGGCATGAGACTTTCAGAAAAATATTTTGGGGAAGAGAGAAGTGCTGGCGGTGAAGTTGTTGAATGTAAAATTAGAAATATTAAGACAGCCTATTCCTTTATCTGAAGGAATAGCCAGTCCTGTATGGAGGAACAGTTGATCCTCATTAGTGCGACCTGGCAGACACTTTATAAGATGATGTTGTGAATAAAATATTAGTGTGATCCATGACATCCATGACCCCGAGTGCTCTCTCTTCTCTCTCATTCTGTATTTGTGATACAACAACATTGCTGAATAGTGAAGGGGAAGGTTTCTGCTGTTTTAACAGCAAAGTATTTAAACAAGATGCTTAGGATTTATCTAATTTTTCTTATTACTTTATATTTAAAATGACAGGATGCTATCATGGTAAAAGTTCTCCCCAGGAAAACAGAACACCCTTCTGCTCCACTGTAGCTGTTGTTCTCCAAGTTGCAGATCTTTACGGAGTTTGAAAGTTGATGCTCGAGCTGTTTTATTTTGCATGCCTGTGCTGGAATGTATTGTTCTAACCTGAGAAGGGCAATTCAAAGCTGAAAGCAGGGCAGTAATTAAAGTGCTCGTTTATTTGGAATGGCACCTCCCTGAGCACAGCTTCAGGATACTCGCCACCAGCTCTGTTTGCAGTGGAAGTGAGCAAAAATTTAGCACCTCATATTTAGGAGCATCTGAGCCTCCACTGGAATATTCATGAAGTCCTCCACCCTTCTCTACCTGGGGTTAACGTCTATCTAATGAAAGATGGAGAAGGCCAATCAGTGCCTTAAAGTTTTACTACTCTGTTGGATTTGAGCCTGAGTATAGACGGAATCTGGGCCCAGTTCAGAAAGCTCACCATAAACATGACTATTCAGCAGAGCTTGCATGTCTCATATAACATTTGTGGCTGTCAAACTGCTGACTCCACTACACGGAAAAAGAAAGTTGGAATTCGAATATGATTTGGAGGCCAGAACTGTTTTGTATATGCAGTTTCTCCGTAGAGTTCATGACCTTTTTTGGGTTTAGACCTAAATCGATGTAACTGAATACAGTTATGCATGTATAAAAGGGTACAGGAAGTGAATGCACTCCTTTATCAGAATTATGGAAGATCACACCTTATATTTGCTATTAGTTCATTGGGAAACGCCACAACAGATTACTTTGATATAGTATTATACTTACTGCATTAAACAGTTACAGTGATATGAAAAGATTAGGACACCCTATGAAAGTCTGTGTTTTTGTAACATTATTGGACATATGGCTATTTAATCACAATTGTAACAATACTGGGAGATTCAAGAAAAGACTTTTCAAAATGCTCTGTAAAATGTAATTTTGCAAAAATGTGATTTCTGGTGAGGAATAGATCAGGACACTTGCACCTTTATTCCCAATGAAAATGGCTGAAATCACAAGAGCACATCAGGTGCCCATGATTAGCACATCGTTACTCAGCATTTTGAAGGAGGTTTGTCCATTTAAACCTCAGACATTTAGTTTGGCGCTCCTGACTGCTGAGGTGAGAGTGAACACCATGGTGAGATCAAAAGAGCTGTCTGAGGCCTTCAGAAAGACAATTGTAGCAGTTTATAAGTCTGGTAAGGGATTTAAAAAGATCTCAAAAGAATTTGCAATCAGCCCAGAGGAAACCTTTACTCTCGAAGAGAAACATCAAGGCCAGACTGAGGTTTGCCAGAGAGAACATAGACAAAGACCAAGACTTCTGGAATAATGTTCTTTGGACAGATGAGTCTAAAGTTGATTATGTGGACACCAGAACAGAGGACATGTCTGGCGTAAACCAAATACAGCATTCCAGGAAAGGAACCTCATACCAGCTGTGAAGCGTGGAGGTGGAAGTGTCATGGTTTGGTTTGGAGATGCTTTACTGCAGCAGGACCTGATCAGCTTGCCACCATAGAATCCACCATGAATTCTATATCATGTATCAGAGGGTGCTTGAGGAACATGTGAGAACATCTGTAGGAACATTTAAAGCTGAAGCTGAACTGGATCCTGCAACAGGACAATCAACCAAAACATACCCAGGCCGGGTCAAAGTCCAGCTCTTAATCCCATTGAGATGCTTTGGGGTGAGTTGAACCACATGAGAAACCCCTCAAACATCTCACAGGTTAAAGAATTCTGCATTGAAGGGCGGGACAGACTTTCCTCAGACTGACGTTAGAGCCTGAGAGACTCTACAGGAAGTGTCTCACTGCGGTTATTTCAGCCAAAGAGGAGAGCACTGGCTATTAGGGGATAGGATGTCCTAACTTTTTCCTCAATTAAAATCAAGGTTCATTTTTGTTGTTTACCTGCAATTAAATCACTTTCTTTTCCAGAGATAAATAAAAACAAGTTTAGACCTTGATATGTGAACAACTGAATATTTAATGGGGTGTCCTGATTTTTTTCACATGACTGTATTTTTTATGTTCTTGCACAAACTTTTTTTTTTTTTCGTTGATGATCAGTGTGCAGAAGCAAGTTGTAAACTACACAACTTTTTCCCCTTCTGTCAAATGTTCACAATCAGAAGCGAATATTTCATATCCTGTCTTTTGCTTTTTGTCATGCTCTGACCAGCAGCCCTTAAAAGCAGTCATTAAGATCAGTCATATTATTACTGATAATATTAATGGCAGCTTTAAAAACTAATTCGATGATACTGGGTAGTGGTGGTGATCTAGGGGTAGGATACTCACCTATGGACCAAGATGTCACAGGTTCAAATCCCATCTCTAGCACTAACATCATTGGGTTCCTCAGCAAAACCCTGAACCTCAAGTTGCTCCAGGAGGCTGTCCGTGTAATTTAGAAATGGAAGCCACTCTGGATTAGAGTGTCTGCTAACTGCCGCAGATGTAAATACTAAGCCTGGCTTTTTAATGTACTTTGTCTATTTGAATTTGAAATTGAACATTTAAGCAAAGAAATTAAAGCCTAGAACAGGCTCTTAAAGGTTACTAGTGGTTTAAATTTTGGGGTCATTCTAGCAATTTTGTTTTTTTTTTTTTTTGTAATTCATATTACCACACCCTCATCTTCATACATGTACATACTTGTTTTGTTCAACAGTTTGGGATTGAAAGTACTTTTTTTCCACTAAATGAATGAAGAATGTTTTTATTGTGAGGGAAAACAGTAACAATGATATAAAAATCCTTTTAAGCACAACTTGATTGTGAAGCTATTTAAACAGTCCTGGAAAGACTAAGCTATTAAAAGGGTCATTCCTATAAGGTTTTCCCAGCATGGAATTAAAGTAAAAAAACATTTATTAACATCTATGGTCATTTTTCATTTCAGATGTGCAGCAGAACACAGTGAAAATAATCATTATTCAGACATATAGACTGCACCAAGGTCCAGCTGACTGCAGATTGTGTGCTCGATTCCTTTGCTTTATTTGTAGTTCTTTACATCTTTGAAGATGGGGTGTTGTCATAGTTTCACAATTTAGTTGGCTTGGTCGTAAGGCCATTGGTATGGAGACTGGCACTCATTCCTTGTGTTTTTTTTCCCCCCTGCCTTTCTTTTAGGTTGGATCATTTCTCAAATCTCCAAAGTTCCCTATATGGATTCTTGGCAGCGAGACCCATCTCTCTGTGTTCTTCACCAAGGTGAGATGCTTGGGGTGAAGTGAGGTGGAGGGAGCAGAAAACAGAAAAAAAGTCAAGGCTTTGATCATTCTTAATTCTTTTCATACCCTCATCAGCAATCAGCAGCTCAAGTGTCACCACTTCTCAATCATAACTAAACCATCTCTTGCTTTTAAGTGCATCCTTTACTTCTGCTCACACTCTTTCTCTCTCTTTTGCTTTCTCACTTTCTTTGGACGGCAGTTGTTCTCTCCCTTTATTTCATTACTCAAAATAGCTGCAAGAATGCATTTGCTAATAGATTTAAAACTAGACATTTTTGGAGAGAAAGGAAAATAAGATAAAGCGGGTAACTAGGGAATGTATGAAAAGAAAAGGAGAGAAGCTTTTGTACTTATAAGGCATCAGTGTGGTGCGTTCTGGCGGCAGCCTTCGCCGCATGCCGTCAGCTTTGGCAGTATCACACACTCAAAATAACACACACACACACACACACACACATAAATGTCAGTGTCTGTAATAGCAGTGTGTTTTGTATAAATGACCTGATGTTGAAGGATGTGAGAACTGCAAGCTAACCAACTGCTGTTGTAAACTTATATCCAGCATTATGTACATCATGACACTTTCACTAATACACTCACTATATGTTCTTAACAGTGGCCTGTGAACAATTTTGAATCTGATCCTATTGATAATCCACTGTCTCAGCTAGATCAACACTGAACGTTTCTGTAGATCATGTAAAGGGAACCATCTAATGAAAGAGTGGCCGCTTTTTGCTCATCAGCTTCTAAAAAGCTGTTGATCTTTGGCTGCTGATAAAACAGACAAATAGTGTAAGTTGCTAACATAAGAGAAACATCTTTAGAGAAATTAGCATAATCTGGATCAAACGAGCAAACAAAAAGCACCATCGTCGTAAATGTTGTAAACCTCTTCGAAAGAAGAACAGTCAGTGAACCAGTAACGGTCGTAAGTGTCAGAAGCTCACTGTAGCATGTGTCGAGCAAAGGCTCATCCGGTGGCGCCGATCCCATTTAGCACAAGATCTGTATCAAATGTTTTGAAATGCAAAAACATTTTATATAAACTTTTGGGTATATCATCCACTGCTACAATTAATAAACCTATCACATTCTCTCTCACTTCTCATCTGTTTCTCTCTTTATTGTTCCTCATCCATCTTCAAATCACCGGCTCGCTTCAGTGACCTGGCCATGAACCGGTTTGTGTTCGTTCTCTCATCTACATGCAGGCCTCCCTGCAGGGCCAGCCTCCATATAGAGTTACACACTGCACCTGAGAGATCACAAGTTCCGAAATATGAAATTTATGACAAGTGGCTGGTAGTTTATTCTTCTGTGCACCGAATCATCCACAAATAATGGTCTTTCCCCTCTTCCTGTCTGTGTTTTAAGACTGAATGTTTTCTGCATTGCTCGTTGGAGCTTCATTTAATGACTAGCATAGTACGAAAAGATGGTGTTTGTTTTGTTTTGTAACAAGGGTGCAGCTGTAACTGTCTCTTATCCTTTGTGCTTTTTTAATGTTTTTCAATCAAGGCTAAAATGAACAAGGCCAGTTGGTCCTGCTCATTGGGATATATGGAAGGTATGCAGGTCAAATACCTCAACATCATAGATGATGTTTTAATTGGAATTATAATTTATTTAGAATCAAATCGGCAATAACAGTGCATCGGGTAATATTTCCAACCTCTGGTTTCCCTTTGTTAGATTCTGAGTTTATAGAAAGTTGGGCATGTCTGTTTAACCTTCAATCATTAAGAGCGGTCATATTTAATTTTTGGCAGCGGTTAGTCATGACAAGTGTTTGAAACTATTTAATGTAGAATTAAATTAGAAATACAAAATTATACTGGCCAATATTGTCAATAATCTTAATAGTTAACCCTTGTTCTACATCAGCTTTAACTCCTAAGTAGCTCTATATTTTGTTTTTGTTTGAATTGTTTTCCCACTTTTATTACTTCCTGTCCTAGTGCACTTACCAAAGAGGGCTTTTGGTTAATAATAGTTGGTATGAAATCTTGCTGGCTGTTAGAAGAAGGAGAGATAAACCAGTTAAACTAAATGTGTTTTATATATATATATTTTTTTCCGAATTAGATACAGTTTAACTGTCTTGCCTCTGAAGTATTGAATTTTAAGCGTCACGTAGAAAGTGAGGCGTCAGTATTGCTGTAAAAATGATCCAGAAATTGATTTAAAGCATCTTTAACTCAGCTGTTTGACTGCTGATCACCCAGTGCTGACTGTGATTAGATATCTGTTGATTCTTTAAAGCAAACACCTAGCATGATCCATCCGTATGCATACATAACACAATTAACCTTTTCACCTTTTCACACACTTTTTTTTTAAAGAACACACACACACTCAGTGGGATTGGTTACTGTGAGCACAGCCTCAGATGAGCAGTGCTGGGATCTTTGCATTAGGAAAACTGATCCTTCTTCCCATAAGCAATGCAGTTCCTTGCCCATCTGGTTCATTTCCACCCCCCAGGGATGCAGGCAGGGTCAGCCACTCAGCCAAGCCCTCAGAGATGCGGAAATGCTCTCAGAGTTCGCCCCCTAAACAGAGCTGTTAGCTCTTTCTCTCCCCCCTTAGGCTGCCGGACTAATTGTTTTGGGCTTTTGGTTGCAGCCAGATGTGAAAGTTTAAGCGATAAGGGTTTGTTTTTTTGGCTTATTGCTTTTAGTTAGTTTGTTAGTCCAGAGGAAATAAATGATCAGCCATAAATGAAATAAAGGAACCAAAATGATGGCTTCTTGAAAGTTTGTTTCGAGGGGAGGACCAGATTTTAATTTGAGATAAACAGAAAGTTACCAGCAATAATAGCGGGCTTTTAGCTGCTCAGTGACATTATAGGGTGTAAATTATTTTAATAATTTAATAGTTACAAGATCCCAGATTACACACTGACTCTGTATATTATTCAGAGTGCATTTTTAATGTGGGAGGCTTGCAAAGGGAACTGCAGCTTTCCTGTTCCTGTTGTTAAGGCTTCAGTATATTCTGCCAGATGCCACTATTTATTTATTTACTTACTTACTTACCAGATTATTCAGCGTCTTGGGTATAGTTGTTGTTTTTCCTCTAGATTTTGTGCAGTATCTCAGATTTGTGAAACTGTGAGTTTATCGTCACATCCCTGCCATCAGACCCAGTTTCGCACACTGGACGTGGTGTGGTTTACTGAGATGTGCCTTCAAATCTGCAGAATATATAATTGATCTATTAATGAACTGCTATCTGTCTGTGAAGGATCTTGCTTTAAAACCTGTTTGAACGATGTATTAATATTTGAAGGCCACTGTTGGAGGTTCTGTCACAGCAACTGCATGCCCACAAGCAGCTGGGCTTCAGCCTGCACTATTAAGGTTAAGGTGTTTTTTATGAGCTCTTAAGGGCTCTGAAGCTGTAACCTGGTGTATTTTTAGTACTCAGTCAGTCAGTCAGTCATTTTCTGCCGCTTGTCCCAAGCGGGGTTGCGGGGAGTGCTGGAGTCCAAGGACGAGGGACACACCCTGGACAGGTCGCCAGCCCATCGCAGGGAGTTTTAGTACTCATGAAAGAGTAAACACGACAGGGCACTCCTAGCCTTTTTTTTTTATGTATATTTATTCGTTGTGTTTATAGAAATGGAAAGAGAAAATGGCCGTATTGGTTTCTTCTCAATAGGACTGATTGAGTTAGCATTAAGATTGAAGTTTGGAGTGATAAACCGGTTCCAGGCTGTTGGTCTAAAAGTGCCTTTAATGTGTCCCTTTTTGGGTGAGTTGAGTGGCTCCCCGGGTTGAGAGCATCTCCTAATGCGCTTTGTGAGTTAATGCTTTTGGTTTGGGACGCCTGGCTGCTCTGGAGATGGGTGCAGTGTGAAAGGTGTGTGTTTGAGGGAGAAGCGTCTTTAATGGCCGTGCAGGTTTTAAGCCAGTGTCTCTACGGACATGTGCTCATGTTGCTGTTTTTATGTGTCTCCATGCCTCTGCTTTTAGCCTCTAATAGGGTTTGTGTTCCACCGTTATCTGATTTACACACACAAAGAGGCAGACACTACACAAATGACCTCTCGCAGGGGTCCCACGAGTGGATGGGGACACAGACGAATGCTGGACACTACAGGAATGATGTAGCGTAAGAGAAAAGCAGGAGGCAGGTCCCAGTGGGCACACTCGCACTGAGTCACACACATACACACCCACACACGCACACTCACCCTGAGGGCAGTAATGGAATAGGCCTTTTTAACACGGCATCATGGTAAATATAGCCTTGTATAATGCAGGGTAATGTGATCCGTGTGTCTTCAACCCCAGGCCTCCTGTTTATAACAAACCTCAGGACCTGTGCATTTTCTCTTTTTCAAACACACACACACTCTTAAACACACAAGCCCTGGAATGGATGTGTGGATGTAATCCTGGTGCCCCTCTGTGTGATCCACTGCCAGTGTATCCGATTCTCGTCTCTTCATGTTGTTTCATGATATCTTGCCTTTTTGAAGGCCGGCCATGATGAGGTTCACATCCTTCCTTACCTCGACTTTCTTTTCCTTCTTCACCGCCTCCTTCCTCTCCATCAACAGAGACCTCCCTGGTCTTTTCTTGAGGGGATTGCACGTCATTTATCTGTACTCATACACCTTTTCCCTCTCTTTCGATTTGGTGAGCTTTTCAGCATCTTGTTAACACTTAATGATGATGAGATGGAACTTTAATTTTGGGGTGGTGGTACCTTGAGGTACCACCTGCACACCAAGAGGTTGTGGGTTTGAGCCTGGCTGTGTCCTTTCTTCAGTTTAGTTCCTGCTTAAAGGTAATATTTGGAAGGGTAAGCACAGTAAGTTTTGCATGTGTTTTTTTTTTTTTTTTGAGACAAGTGAATGTGAAATTGTTTTGCGCTCCTTGTGAACCTGCTAATTTATATCTGGCCTTTGGAGATCATGGGGAATAGTGTTAGTCTGCACCAGCTGCAGACTTTTGCCCTAAGAGAGCATGCCGGCAGAGTTGGAACAGTATTTTTCCTGCAGTGTTTTAGGTTTTTAGGTTAATATTTTGATACATTTTTTGCAATAATCAAGCCAATATTTGTATATCAGCCTGTCTTAACGTTTCACATGGTGTCAGTTCCATAAATCAAATTACTTTGATCATTTTAAAGATATCTTGACAGTTCTGCCATTTCAGAAAACCATAACTGAGGAAAATGCATTTAAACATTCCAATGATTTCCAGGCTCATTTTATCAGAAGACAGCAGGGCACAGCCCTATTAAGTAATTCAATATCCTGGTTCAAGCTCCACGTTTTAGAGAAAATTAAGATATTCTTCCCAATACCTCCCAAAAAGCCTGCAATGCACTTGATGTGGTTAAAAGCACAGTGTTTACCAAAAGAATTTCTGCTTTGTTGGATCATGGGAATGCCTTGATTCTTCCAAACCTCCAGAGCACATCTGTAATTGGTCAGAATGCTCAAACCTTTCAGTTCAATCGTTAAGAGTGTCTTGGTACATTGTTGTAATCTCAATTATTGTGTTAGATCATTTTGATTCCAGTTAACAAAAAAATGGATCAAGCAGTTCTATGTCCCAGTAACCTAAAACAGCTCTTCCTATGTGAGAATTATGGGCTTAATAAGAATCATCCCAGCTCTCTTTTCTGTCACGGTGTAAATATCAGACAGCACCTAGATGTCCTCAGAGAAAAGATGCTGCGAGCAGAAGCACACACTTGTATATAAAAGGACTTTTACAGGAAGGGTAAAGTTATCACTTCATTCTGTGCATGTTTTCTTCCAACAGACAGCAGGTCTCCTGAAGGCATTGTGTTGACTGACATCCCATTAATCACTTAGTAGATTCTCTCTCTCTCTCTCTCACACACACACTACACGTACATACACAGTCTTTTCATCTTTTTTGTGAAGAGAGGAGGTAGTAAGAGATCGTATCTCATTATGGTAGTACTAGGTAGAGAGTGTCATCTCTGTCAGTATTAGTGTCACGCAACACCATGATTTATTTTACCAATCGCTGAAACAATTTTTATTTATTTGCTTCTAACTTCTGTATTTTATTTTGAAGGACAGATCTATCAAATTCAGTCTTTTCTGGCTTGCTCAGGTATATGGTTTTTTTAAAATAATAGTTCAAAATGCAAATAGTTTCGGTCTCCCTTTATTTGCATATCCCCCTGACAAAGAGAAACATGTTCTTAAAGGATTCGTAACCGGACAATGGATGGGTGCTAGTTTAGGGTTGAGATTAGGCTCCAGGTTATTTCTGAAGTATAAAGCGTGTATAAACAAGTGGTCGTTGTTGCAACTGTTCATAAATGTCAGAACATAGGAAGGAGGCTTTCGTTAAGATTATTAAAACTTAAATACCATATATATGGCATTTACCAATACAGTGATGTTATTAAGCAGTTAAACCTGATAAAGGTTCAAATTTGTCCACTTCATGGGCAGTTATATCTGGAGCAGTGTATATTTTAATGATTTCATTCTAATAAAAAAAAATGACCCAGCAGTAATGTATGGTGTAATAATTTTGCAGTCTTCATAGTATTAGTGATTCTCAAATGCGTGCACTTGAACACACACACACAAACACACACCCATGGGTCTTGTAACATATTAAGAGCCCAACATCCCCTCTTAAGGCTGAACAATAGCATCTACTGGTGCCTGTTTTGGGAGGATACTTTGCTAACAAAAGAGATCACAGTGGCAGGCAACAGAGAGTCACTGTGAACAGAGAGTATGACATGAGATATAGACAGGAGATAGCAGTATCCAACAGGGAAAGTCAGAAGCCATAGAAAGAGAGACAGTGAAAGAGCGAGTGAGCCCAAAGTTGTGTTTAGAGAAAAGGGCTTTCTCCTGTTGGACATTGTGTCCAAATGGTGACCGTGTCACTTTTGTTGGATCAGGTTTTAAAGCATGCACTCGCTAATGGTGTTTAGTTTTCCCACAGGCAGGACACTTCCTAGGAGCTCTGTTCAGAGCCATAGTTCAGGTTACCGTATAACAGACTATCACTGATTAGCGCATTGGCTAAAGTAACAGTCCTGCCGTTGGCACTGCTTTGATGTTGATGCTGTAAGGTAGCTGTTGATAAGACTCTTTTTACTGAGGCCGCCTCAAAGGAACTGTTTCAACAGTGTTACTGTGCTTCTCCAAATAAGTCACCTCCTTAGTGATGGCTTACCATCTTCTTTCAGAGCTAGAGCTCAGGGTAAAGTGTGACACAAACTCAATGGACACGTATTTGAAATGGACAAAGCATTTGGCTGTTTTGACCTTGACCGCCATTCGTCCCATGTTGTCCTCCATACCAAATTCAAAGAAATATAGTGTAATATACATACAGTTCCGTAAACTTACACTGACATACTCTCACCAACAATCGCCAAAAGTTTATGTGGCTATGCTAGTATTCCCAGCTGCTAAAGCCCAAGCTCAAACAAGTCTGCAGAACTGCGTCACAAACCTGGTTAAAAGAAAGTTGAACAGTCGATGTGTGTAGTGGTCGGTCAGTCAGTCACTCACTCATTGGCCTTTTAAGATATATTTCAGTGTGCCGCTGGTTGACTGGCTGATTGCAAGAGGTCATTAATGAGGTCAGTTATTGATATTGGAAGATTAGTTCTGAATCAGTAATTCTGATTTTGGGTGGAGCTCCACCGCTCCACAGAACAAAGCTGGAGGCTTCAAACCTCGAGCTTACCCTTAGCATTGGACACGCTGACCTTAAGCTTGTGTGTGGCTGCTCAAAAGCATCCATTTGAATGTTGTTCTGGAGATGTTTAGCATTTCCTTAAAACATAACCGCAACAGAAGGCCATTTTATGACATCTGTGTTTTAACTAGTATTTCAGTTGCAATTCAAAACTTTTATCTTCTTGAGACTTAAGTAGTGAATGTAATGAGCCGGACCGCCAGTTCAGAAGCATTCAAAGATTTTATTTTTATTATTAAATTCTAATATTAAACTCTACGTTTAATTAAACGTTATATTGAGATAAAACTTACAAAAGAGTGTAAAGCTATCAATCCAAACCTGTCTGTGCTCAACCAGACATGAATGACACACCTCCCAAAGGCTTCTCAGAGATGTAACACTGCTCTGAGACCGATCTTTGGTTTTGATTTTCTCTGACACGTTGAGCCACAGGAGGATGTTCTAGTACCTCAGAGAACCTGAACATGGTTTATCACATAAACAGTGTGCGTGCAGACGGTGGATTTCTGTGAGGGGAAAAAAATGCATTGCTTGCTCTGGATTGTGTCACTCCAGACTGGAGTTTGTGCACATGACAGAAGTGTGTAGAAAAACACAGTTTCCATCAGACACACACACATGCACTCACAGTATTTTACATCACCTTTTAAGGCTTAAACTCCTCCAGCAAATGCTGCTTTCTGTTCAGAGCTTTAAAGAAAACTGAAACCGTCACTGTTTATTCAACCCCACCAGCAAGAAGATATAAAATATGTGTATATCCCTATATATGTCTTATATATATTCATGTGTGTGTGTATATATTTATTTATATATATATAGCCCAGATTATCCTCTCATCCTATCATTATCATTCATGTGCACAAGAACAAGCCCTTGTGTTAGTAGCTGTTGAAGTCTCCGTGTGTTTTATTCGTGTGTCTGTAGAATTTTTCGGGGGCTTGGTCATCGGCGAGTTTAGCTGTCTTGCTCCTGTGGAAAACACAACCTGCCTCTCTGATCTCCTTCTATGGCTTCTTGGTTCTTACTGCCTTCTACAAAGTGTGTGTGTGTGTGTGTGGGGTGGGGTAAAGTAATGAAATCCAGACTCTTGATTCAGAACCTCTGACTCCCTTTTAAAGAAATGCTGAAAAATAAAACTGGGCCTGCACTGGCTGCAGCAATGTTCACAAACACACTGCAGTCTCGTTTACTGCTCTGCTGCGGAGGAGATGAGCCCCTGAAAAGCCCTGGGAATGTTCAAGACACCAAAAACACACAAAGCAATTAGCTGCCATGCATATTATATGACTTCATAATCTGTTTATTATGTGTAATCTGAGTCTGCCTAAAGCATTGACCGCGACTTCGTTAATCTAAATTACATTTCACAGTCCACTACTTTTTATCTGTCCAATCTGTAGGTGTGAGCATGTTTGTGTTGCGTTCCTTCAGTAAAAATCTCTTTCTCTTTAACATGACTGCGCAGGGTAGGCTCGCAGCACAGTGCTGTCTTCTTATCAGCTGTGTATGACTGTATTTATTGATTTACTTTTGTTTGTTTTCCAGATGACCTATAAGCCAGTTTTATAAATAGGTTTGCAGATATTTATATCTTTATATGTTTACAAGAGGTGTATAAAATGTCAACTTTACAGAAGAAATGTGTTTAGATTGGCTTACTAAAATTTGAATTTTATTCTGCACAGATTTGTGAATTGTAAAATATTGCGGCCTTGTTGGAAAAAAAACTGAAATTATTTAACAGCCCACTTATATACAGTACAAAAGGTTGCTTTGTGATCGAACTAGGGCACTAAATTTCTGCTTACGGTCCAATAAAGGCCTAAAGAAAGGCATGATTTTTAATTGGATAAAGAAAGTCTCTAGTGGAGGACAGCCTTAGAGAAATGTCTGCCCGACTCTTTTCAGTTAGTGCATTCTTTCAGAACTTACATGGTGTCCTAGAAGATAATGCCCTATCTGGATAATGCATGGTGTCTCATCGCAGGATTCCGTTTCTCCCTTTACAACTCAGCAGCGAAGAGTGGAAGAGAGCAGATCCCTTCACATCACTTCATAGGAGGCTCCACAGGTCTGTCTCTGCTCGTCTGTCTGGGTCGTCCTGCTCAGCAGAGCGAAGCGAAGCCATCCTGCCCCAGGCCTCAGCCTCTGCCTGTTTAACAGCGCTAAAGCTTTAAAGGCCAGAACTGTGTAATTCAGTCCTGTGTGTGTGTGTGTGTGTGTGTGTGTGTGTGTGTGTGTCTGAGCATGTGTGATTAATGCTGACTCTGCAGGGTTGATTACAGGCCTGGCGGTGTTGTTTTGGAGTCGCAGAGTAAACAACAGTACAGCAGAATGTTTTTTGTCACCAGGGGCTGTTGTTTAGAACATTTACGTGCACATCTTCATTGTCATTGTGGAGCGGGAGGATGTGATACGACCATAGTCACGCATCAGGTTCTCATGGGGTTCAGCTCAGTCCGATTTTGTATTAGATGTTCGATATGTTCTAGAATTTAGAAGTCAAGCTAATGAAGGCAAACACCAGCTATTTCAGAAAGCATTTTAAAAGTGTGTGTGTGTGTGTGATATATATATATATNATACTCCACTGCAATATATACACAATGAGTACAATATTTAAGGAAAAAAGTAATTTACCCAATACTTTTTAAGCAATGTTGATTTATATATATATATATATATATATATATATATATATATATATATATATACAATGTTTGTGTGTATGCGCGTTCTTTAATTTTTTTTTTTTTTTCATAAAGTTAGCTGTGTTCAAAATAACTCTAGATTTGTGGGTGCTCCTCACTGAAAACGTGAATGATGGGAGGGACGCAGCAGATCTTTCACTTAATAAAATGTGTGTTCCTGTGATTAGCAACAGTAGAAACTTTAGCACAGGGAGGTTAACAGTGGAAGGGTGTGCTGGTTTCCTCCATGTTGAGTGATTTCCCTTTAAGGTGCTAATGGGTATATGGACCATTTTTGTATCTCTTTTCTCTTTTTCTTCATCCCTTAATCTCTCTTTCTCTCTCTTTTTTCTCACTGTCCTATGTTGTATGTGCTTGTGAATCGCTTGATTTATGTGGAAGTTAAAGCTAACAAAGCTTTTCATTACTTGAAGAATGAGAGTTCATTTTTGCAGCTGGCCTCAGGCAAGGCTTTCATTTATTTCATTTTAAGTGCCAGCTATTCTGCTGAGTAAAGTCATTTGTGTGTGTGTGTGTGTGTGTGTGTGTGTGTGTGTGTGTCGGTGGTGGGGGGGTAGCCCTTTAGAGAACATCTTCCAGCTGGACCCCTCACTCCTCTTTTCATTTCATTTATTTTTTTCCTTCTCCTCTCACCTCCCCTATTCTGCCCTCTCCTCTCTTCTCCCCTCTTGGCCTTGAGTATCGGCGAGTTGTGTATTTTCTTTATGAAATATTAGCAGCTGTTTGTGAGTGTTGCGCTGAACCCATACCGTGAGAGTAAACAGGCAGTGTTTTCTTTCATTCTTCCTGAAGTCCGTGCACATCAACATTGGCCTTTTACATCAGATTACATGGAGACAGTATGCATAGCACATGAGCTCGCACCATTTGATCACTAGTGGCTTTTTCTCAAGATTTAGTGACGGACTGGTTCAACAGATTCATTCTTGAATTGATGGCTTTTGATAATATTTGATGCTTTACTAATCCATTTTTGTCATCTTCGCTGGTGTAGCAGGGAGAGTAGTAGAAAAGCAGGTGCGTAGTAGATATCTAGTCTTTTATTATGCAACTTAGTCATACACATGAACATAAAGCAATACTCCACACAAAGAGCAGTGTAGGGTCGGCCTGGTAATCCCTAAACACCTGTTTGACCAGGTGTGATGAGTTGTGCGCTCTGATGGATTGTGTGGAATTCCTAGATCAGCCATCCAGGGGAACGGGACGGCCGAGCGACGAGCCGTGGCAATTTTCAGCAGTCTGAACGTTCTCCACAGTGAGAAGCTCTTAGAATTCTCAAAGGAAAACCACACCAGCAGGATTTCACAAAAACACACATCTTTGTCCTTTAAAAGAAGAATGTATATTATAATTCACGCTTACTGTTATAAAGGTATGTAAAATATAATATCTTCCAAATAATCACTAGGTTTCGTTGTTGTTGTTATCAGTAATGACAGCCTAGAGCTCTAAGTATTGTGCCTTTCATTGGGAGATCACGTTTGAAGCCACAGTCATGAGAGCATAACTGGCTTCTCTCTGGCCACTTACGATGTTGTACTCGGCTCTGGAAGCCTGAGTTTTGTCCATATACCGGATCATTTTTACAAATCATGTACACAGATCCACAGCAAAACCTAAAGAAAGCCAGTTAAGGTGTAAAATTAGCATTTTGAACTGCTTCTTCAGTCTTCAGTGGCTGTGTACATGGTTCTGTGTCATTTAATATTGACAATGTTCTTTTAGCATTGGCCTCATATTGACCTATACTCTTTCCTAGTCACCACGAGAACTCCCGTTCTTCTTACGTTTGCTTGTGTGTAAAGAGACAGAATGAGTGATTCCAGCTGTCCCTGAACCAGGCCCAGCAATGCTCTGTTAAGATCAGGGTGACCTTGGGTTAGTCCCTCAGACCAGACTTGGAGTAATAGATGGATGACTCGGGCAGCTAATTTTTCAGGGCTTGGAGCAATGCTGTTTGTTACTGCTATAATAATGTTTTATACATTTTGGTCCCGCTGTCAGGGACCAAATGTTGGCTTGTCCCCCTTACTTTTCTCTAGAGCCCCCAGGTTGAGAACAGCAGAGTTCTCAAAGGGTTTGTTTGCTTTTTGTAGTTTGAGTTTTGGAAGAATAATCAAGATTAGGATTAACAAACTGTTTATTGTGCAGTTCTAGTTAGTAACTGAAGACATGTCTCAGCATTTCTACCAAGAGCTTGAGATAGACATGCCATGCTCTCCTGTGTAGGTCTTTTGCTTCCAGATGGACTCAGTTTGGGGCACTAGTGTTATCACCAGAGTTCAGCACAACCGTAATTACGCTCCACACATCTTCAACATCTCGTGTCATTCTCTGACCTATAAATATGCACTCATTAGTACAAGTAATGTTCTAACCCCAGGTGACATGCTGCTATGGGATAGCAACTTTGTCATTTCCAACATGCACACAAACACAGTTTTAGTAGTTTATTTTTGTATTATTAAAATGTGTACATGTGTGCAAGAGAAACAGAAAATAGACAAGTGCTTGGTTTATATTGTGTGTGTTTTGAAGCTTGATTGGTTGTTTAAACTTGCCTGGAAGAAAAGCAATCTTTGGGTTCTACATGTTGCTGACCAAAAATTCACCACACACATGCAAACATACAGCATACACACATGAACTCCATATGCTCCAATGATTGGTTTCATGCTCAAGAAAACGTGCGGCTTCAGATTCATTCTGTGTCCACACACACTTAAACATTCACAGAACCTTTAAAAAAAATAGATGAATGTCCATCCATCCATCCATTTTCTGCCGCTTGTCCCAAATGGGGTCGCGGGGGAGTGCTGGTGTCCAACCCAGCGCACACAGGGCGAGGACGGGGGACGCACCCTGGACAGGATAGATGAATGTATAATGGTTATATCTTTCAGTTTTTTCTAGAAAGTTTCTTTTTAAAAGCAATCAATCTACAAACGTAACATGACATCGATGGCTGTTAATAGCATGCCATACTTGCTGGCCAAGTCACCTCATGACTCATGCATCGTTATGCAAGAATGTTTTCCCAAACGAAGTAGAGGAGGTCTTGTAGTGCCCTTGTCTCAAGACAACTGTCCACATTAAGATTTTTGCCATAATATTGCTTTCTCAAAGCAGATGCACCCCATAAAGTGTCTCCTTTCATCTGAAAGACATTTACTTCCATCGTAGTGTTTCAGTTCGCACGACATTCGGATCATTAGAATGTGAACATGACTTTAGTTCCACATCTAGTCTGTTTTTTGACATTCAGCTTAAACTCCATATTGATTAGTCAATTGCAAATCTCCACTTTCTGATAGTTCAGACTCTTTTGTATGTTTTTCCTTTTAAAACTGACACGTGTTGCATTTAAATATTTGATTGCATCAGTCCTGCGGATATATAAGACCTTTCCAACTGTCCAAATAAACATTTTTGGCTGTCATTTCAGAAACTACAGTGCCTATTGATTCTGCTTCAGACCCACATGACATGGCTCACAGTGCAAAGCCATGTCACGGTGTACAAATCAGTTTACCAACTGTATGAGAAGTAGCCATGGAAATGAAGTTCTAAATCAGCTTAGCTGTTGTCACTCTCATTACTAATTCAAGTTATGGTTAATTGTATAAGAAACTAATAAAAAAAATGTGCCCTATCTGGAAAAATGCAATTAATGTTTAGCACTTGTTAAGAACACAAGTTACCACCACCACCACCACTCAGTTCTGCGATTGTGTCTAGAGGTGTCAGTGTCCTTTTAAGTACCAATCTAACAATGTTGAGTTTACACAGACTAGACATGCCCACAAGAGGCCCTCAAGTGTTCATATAAGCATTTGGTGATAAATCCTAATTCCAGTTAAACTGTTAACTGTCTTTGGGTGAGTATTATTGTCCTCCTCTGTCCATCACACTATGTGTGAGCACGGGTTTGTCTTGTGATTGGGGAAGTCTTGTCTGTCGGCTGGAATTTTATGCAGTTACGTTCACGGGTCGAAGGAGAAAAGGGTTGTAATAGCTTTTTAAACTTAATGTGCTTTTTTTTTTGTTTGTTAGTTTGTTTTTTGTTTGAATGATGTCCAGCCTTACTCTTAAGCAATTAAACGTGCTGATGAAAGAACCAGTTTAGCATGGGAGAGTGGTTCACTCACCAGTTTGGATAAAGGGTAACGTTATTTAATGGTTTTCACAGATTCACTGACATTCTTATTTGTCTCTGTTTCTCTCTTTAGGAAATGTCCCTGGTGGCCCCTGAGTCACCGTCAGAACAAGCCAGGAGAGTCTTCCAGACATTCGACCCAGAAGGTAAGCTTTTACAGAGCAAGCCATTAAGTATCTAATCGTTTGGATTCTGAAGAGAGGGGCAACACAGGATTCACAGCTTAAAGAGCAATTGGTAACTCTTGTTGTAACGTGATTGGCTGAGCCAAGTAAAACATTTAACACATATACACATCGTGCTCTTTAAGTACAGTGTTGCTAGGCAGCCATGGCTAATGTCTATGACAGTAATGTAGCAAATAAAATTATGTCATTTATTTTATTTTATTAATGTAAAGGCTTTGGATTGTCCCTGTAACCAAGATAAAGTTCCCTCAGCCCACAGCTTTACATGGCACACTCAAACTTGCCAGAAGTCCCTTTCACTGGTGTATTTTACAGAGAATTTAGCAGTAAAATGGAAACTCTGGTATCACTGACATAGTGCTTTACCTGCAATTCACTTTAATCTTCCCTACAATTGCCAAAAAATTCCCAGGAGCATGCGTGAACAGGAGCCAGTATGTCACTGGGAAAGACTGAGATTTTGCCACCGTTCCTGTGATGTTTTTGTTTTTGTAGTGTTTATAAGTGAAAAAACACCCCAAGACTGTTTTTTCCAGCATGCCTTGTGGTGAACTAATCGGCAGAAACCACAAAAGTACTGCATGTGCAGGCGTGGCCATTGCACAGTTTTTAAAATGCTGTTTTATAACAGAACATTTCAAGTGTGTGATACTCAAGTGAAGCAGTCGATGATCAGTCATGTTGAGGTTATCGCGTCCTGTTCCAGGAGAGAGTAAGGCTAAACATCAACACTATCAGTAAACATATATAGTTAATGTTATGAGTTCTTAGTGCGCAAAACGGAGAAGAAAGAAAAATTAGAATTTGAATAATTAGAAATCAGACTATTTCGTTGCATTCTGTGTGCCCCTGGGCCAATAAGAAAAATCCCAAATTTCTCTGACCTAGTTCTAATAGTTTAGAAATTCAACTGGCTTTTCACTTAATTTGTAAAAATGCTGTGCCATTTTCAGATGCCTATGTTTTTGCAAAGGTAACACCTATACCTGTACCCAACTTTAAAAGTAAAGTTCTAAACACTCATCAAGTTTGACATCTATTCTAAAGGTCTTATCACTGTACAGTAAGTGCTCAGGTTCTCTTTACAACATAACTCTAAAAACAGATACACTTTTTTCTTTTTTTTCTTTTTTTTGATATGTTGAGCTTTATTGCCTGGAAATTTTTTTTCAGTGCAAAAGGTGTAGAAAAACTCTAAACAGGTTGCCTGTCAACAGAGGAGACACACACTCACAGTAATTTAGCATCTCCACTCCACCTGATGTGCATTTCTTGAAATGTTGTGGGCGGAAGCCAGAGCACACAGAGGAAACCCACACAGACACGGTGAGAACACCCGATTTATCACCCCAGGCCACCCGAGCTGAGAATCAACTCTAGAACCTGCTCACTTTGACAGAGCTGACCTCTGCACCACCTTGACGCCCATTATAATTGGCTCTGCACTGTTAAGACTGACTGTATATTTACTTTAAATGGTAGTCATTTCAAGTTTAAGCGACTCTTAATCTTTCATGTCAAAGTTTCTGGCAATATCATGTTTTGTATATTTGCTTGCTGTAAATATCTGCTTTAGTGATTTTAGTCAACCACAGTAATATTTTCTCTAGTACAGCTCTTTATTTATTGCTCTCCGTATGAAGCTCTCCATGTTTAAGCCCCCTGTGGAGAGGTTAGAAAAGGAAAAAATACACCAAGAGGAGAAGGGGAAAAAACCTTTAAAAGCATCTGTCTTCTTAAACATCCATAGCTTAAAACAGGACCGTGTTGTGTGCCATCAAGGGGTGTGCATGTGTGTGTGTGTTCGTGTTCAAGCTTGGCTCCTCAAAGGCTGGCTGTTCTTGAAATAAATCAGGGCTTATTTGTAATGTAGGCTCATCTTTCCCACTTTTACTTGAACAAAACAATATGCAAAAGAAGGAGAGATGCAACTTATTTAGATGCGCGCGCACACACAGACCTTTTTTTATGTCTGATCTTTGTGGTCATTAAATCTCTTCACATAAAATCTCTAGTTTAAAGTGTTCTGGAAGCAAAGCGGAAGTGCTCCAGTGGTATTTCCACACGGACACAGTTCATTATGGGGTGCTTTGATGCAACACACTTCAGCACTTATTTAGAAAGCTCACTGGTCATACTGGCACATTATAAATGTGTAGATTATACCACGTTGTGTCAGACAGACTCTAAAAATGAATAATGACCATAAGTGAGTGATGTTTATCTTAAGTATGCAGTAAAACCAGATTGCACAATGCCACCGATAACACCGGGAGGGTGAAGACTAACAGATGCTTCGTCGGGTAACCGCCAGTTCTGTTGTGTCTGTAAGACACCCACACTGACAAACATCCTACTGAGTGATGAGAAGGGGGGGGCAGTCCTGTACTCCCAGAGAGAGTGAGATGAACAGTGCTCTCTGAGGGTCTCATATCAGGGTCTAGCATCACCGGGAATTAAATGACAGAAGAAAGAGCCAGGGTTCTGCCACTCGGGAGAATATGACATAAGGAATGTATACGTGATTCAAGATTGGCATTTGAAATGGGTTACGGGCAGCACGGTGGCACAGTGGTGTCACCACGTGGTGATTCCCAGGTGGGACGGACCGCGTTCTTTCTGTGTGGAGTGTACATGTTCTCCCAGTGTCTGCATGAGTTTCCTCCCACCATTCAGACGTGCACATGAGGTAGATTCGAAATGCTGAATTGCCTCTTAGGTGTGAGCGTGTCCTGCGATGGACTGGCGACCAGTCCCCGGTCCCCGCCTTTCGCCCTGTGAGAGTTGGGATAGACTCCAGCACTGCCGGCGACACTAGTTAGAACAGGCAGCTTTGAAAATGAGTGAGAGCGTGAGTTAGATTACATGAGTAGTTCAATTAATCAAAGCAGCTGTGATTGGTCACCCTGTCAAAAACACTGATTGTTCAGTGACTCATTTGCATATTATTGCAGAGACAAGTATTGCAATAACATTGAGCAGGTGACGTTATGCAGCCCTCGTAGTCTGAGTGTGATGATTTATGAAATTACTTCGTGAAACACTGACTGGTTGGATGGTCTAATTTGCATAACCTCATTGCAAAAGTTAATATTGATCGTGATTATTTTATACAGCTCTCCTGTACTTATGGCTCTGCACTTTACCTGGTGATGTTTGGGTCTGTCACAGAACTGTATAGAAGTTAGAAACTGGGCTTATTAATATATTAATAAAACCTCTAGACAATCTTTCAGCAGAACTCCTCACCGATATCACGCAGTTGTTCCGTATGTGTAGGAGAATGAACACCGAAGCCACTTTCAGTTTTGTATGGCCATGTCCGCTCCGATACTAGCACGTTGTTATTATTTCATTCTGTTTCTTCATCCTCCTGTTTTTAGTTTTTTTTTCTTGGCTCCTGTTCTTCCTGTCTTGTTTGGTATGAAACGAGAACTTTGCTGCAGTTTTGTTGTGCTGTAAATGCAAAAAAGAAAAATACAAAAGTTGGAAACTTTTCTGTTTTAGAGAGTGATAGAAGTGATCACATGGGAAGAGAAAGGAGCTCACAGAATGGGAGAAGTGCCGAAGTGATCTGCCAAAATTCAAATAGTTTTTCCACTTGCCCCAAACTAGTAGATCACTCAAAACATTTTTGCTGTTCGAGGTTTTGGTTTGGTCTCTCAAGCCAAAATATTTTGCTCTCATCAGAGTCCGCAGCTTTTGATTGCTTAATGTGGCCAAAAAACTTGGAAAGAAATCCTCTACCTTATCAATGTGAACGATAACCAGCCACAAACCATTACAGAAGGTGCGGCAGAAACAGAAACATGCATGAAAAACATGTCAGCATACTTGTGAGGATGTCTTTTCTAAAAGCTACCAAAGGCGTCAAGAAATGCTAGAGGGGAAAAAGTTGTGCTACTGTGAATATTTTCCACCAAATATCAAACTACAGACGGATCCGTCACGGCCCACAAAGGGCTGCTTGCAAATGTGTGGTTCCTGATGGTCAGATGCACTGTGGAACTGCTGAACGATAGCCAATCAGAATACAACTGACCAAATCATGATTGTCATACAATACCTTACAAAGCAGTTACGATACACGGTGTGAGCAAAAGGCCTGAGGCTGAGACTAGTTTTACCCTGAAGCTACAAGAGCAGTGCAGCCAGCTGGCCTTGAGCTTATGTTGTTTCTGACACTGGAGGACATTTTTCATCCTGTTGTCTTTACACTTGTATAAAAACATGCCGAATGGCCTGAATGTCACTGATGATGTAAAGCTAATAGAGCAAATTTAAAAAGGGATAAAGGTTCGGTAACATTAAGAAGCAGTCGATATGCAGCCTGTTAAATCTGTATCTGTTAACCCTTTTTTCTTTCCTAACTGGCAGAATAAATCCCCCCCCCCCTCCCTCCATTTCTCCTGCACAGATAACGGCTTCATTCCAGATACACTACTCGAGGACGTTATGAAGACTTTGGATCTCGTCTCAGAACCGGAATAGTATGTTTGCATGCACGTGTGTAATGTTTTCAATGATAACAAAAGTAGGAAATGTGTGTGTGTGTGTGTGTGTGTGTGTGGTAGATGTAGCTAGAGAGTGTGTGGAACACCTGCAGTCTCTCTCTGGGATGCCTGTTGACTTTGACTTTGGTGTACATTTCAGTGGGACAGTCTATCCGACTACGTAGATCAGAGCAAAAGGGAGACAAATAAAGTGAAAGATCCTCTTCTTTCATCTCAGCCCTATTAAAGTGATATAGAAGGTCTAGAAGGTCAGGAGACCAGAGTCGGATATTTACAGCAGATTTCACCTCTGAGCCACTTGCTCCAGAGCTCACTAGGGGCCCTTTGAAACTCTGAGCTGTTAAACAGCTTCTTTCCAACTTGTACTTTTAATGGACACGAACTTAAGGAGTAGGGCTGGTGAGGAAATTTAAATACACTGGTATCTGAACTAGGGCTGCAATAAGCATTTCTATCTACTATCATTTACTGTCTTTTATGATGTTCATTAATCAGGACAAAAAGGGTACAAGTATTAGAAATAATAAATTTTTTGTTATACATAACGTAGCATTTAGAAAAGAAAAGGGTAGTTTTTTAAGAAAAGGAGGTACCTGATTTATCATTTAAAAGTGCTTTATTGCTGTTATGTTACAACAGATTTTTCTGTTGAGTTACATATTTGGTAAAAAATTCTAAATAAATAATGAAATATCTGAAATCTGATCATCTATGCAATATTTTTACCAGTTATCCTCCAATCCTGACACAATTCTAAAATCGCACCTGCAAAAATACAGGGATGAGCATATAAAAAAAAAAAAAAAAAAAAAAATGTTCATTAAAGATTGCTATATACTTTGAAGTGTGTTTGTTTGTACAGCGGTTTACACTTTTTTTCAGCTTTTGTCCAAACGGCCGTCAGATTTAAAAAAGGTTTAAAAAACATAGAAGCAGAATCTTTGAGATTCATTGAGACAGTTTTATGTGGTTAAAGTTACGACGTGGTCTTGGTCATTTTAAAATATGAGCCTATTCTAACCGATGTTCGGAAGAATGATTTGCATTTTTAGGGTTGTTGTTGTGCTGCGATACATTTCATAGGCCGACATCCTGAAAGCGGGGAAAAAAAAGAAATGAGTCTTTTTGTCATTGTGAAGCACAGCGCACGGTGAGACACAACACAGTTCAGCCATCCACACACCGTGCCACGGGGGCAGCCATTTAAAGTGCCCAGGGAGCAGTGATGGGGACAGTACCTTGCTCAAGGGGACCTCAGGACAACCGACTCAAATTCGAACCCATGAATTGCCAGGAATTGCCGCCACCAAATTTTACAGATGGCTTAAGGTTCTAAAGCTTTAATAAAAAGCTTTTTTATTTTCCAGATGTTGCCAAAGCTCCATTTTGATCCCATCTCACTGCAACACATTTTTTCATAATTCTTCTAGCTTGAAATGTAGCAACGTGTAGCAGGAATGAATGTTCTTTCTGCAGAACGGTATCTTTCTCAATGAACCCTTATCATGCACAGCATTGTTGTTCAGTGGTTTTCTGATGGTTAACATTAATATTAGCCAATGAGAGGTACCCGGGCTTCCTTGTGGACTTATGTTTTACTCTTGGAATGATCTTCATTATTTAACCACTTCTTGGGAGGCTACCAGTAACCTTGAATTTCTGCCATTTGTCTATAATCTGCCTGACTATGGCATCAAAACTCTTTAGAGATGGTGTTGCAACCATAACTATCCTGATGAGACTCAAAAAAAAAAAAAGCTTCTTTTTTTTTCATGAAACAATTCCATCTACCTGTGTTGTGAAAATGAGGCTTTATGGACCAAAATAAAACAGGCTGCCCATTCAGATCTGATTGTCATCTCTTATAAAACTGCAGCCCTACTGATCCCGCCAAAATGAGATGTTTATGTCTTTATTATTCAGGGTAATTTTGAGATTGGATTTTTTTTTTTTTTTTTTTCCTACATTCTTTTTAAACCATTTTTACAAATTGAAGGAAAACAATAATTTGCTTGTCTAGTTCAAATTGTTCTGTTTTCTTAAACCTTTGCTGCATCGTTTCAAAAATAGGCACAAAAAATGTAAGAAACGCAGCAAAGCAAGTGATGAAATAATCTTAGACTGTGGCTGCGTCTGCCCCATCTTACGAAGGTTATCATCCGTCTGAGTTTGTGAGTCTGTGTGGGTTTATGCCTTTGGATTTATTCATAAAGGTTTGCAGCCCTTGCTCTCTTTAAAAGGAAAACTCCGTTCATCTCAAAACTGGGCAGATTGTTTTAAAGCAGCAGTAATGAGATTCCAGACATTACAGCCGGTTATACTTAGTTGTTTAGCTGTTCTTGAGAATGAAAACTTGTTTCAGCTTCATTTATCAGAACCCACCATACCCACAGTTCATTAAGTAGAATGAAATCACTATACACTTTTTATACACACACACACACACACACACACAAACACACACACACACACACACACACACACCTGTGTTTTTTAACCTGTAGAAAGGCCAGTAATATCCATTTTCTTTCATGGAAGACTTGGGTCTGATTCCAGGCCAGTGCAGAGAGGGCAGTGGTGGCCTAAAGGTTAGGGACTAGGCTCCAGGATCAGGAGGTTGCCAGTTCCAGTCCCAGACCAGTAAGTTACCCTGAAGTTCCCTTGAGCAAGGTGCCGTCCCCATCACTGCTCCCTGTGCGCTTTAAAAAGCTCCCTCTTGCTAGACGGTATGTGTGGGTTAAAAGCAGAGTTGCATTTTGTTGTGTTTCACAACGACAAATAGTCACATTCACTAAATATTCAGTCACCATCTTTTCCTCTTTCAAACAGTGTGAATCTGATGAAGAGTAAGTTGGATCCTGAGGGTCTAGGCATCGTTCTGTTGGGTCCATTCCTACTCGAGTTCTTCCCCGATCAGGTAATATCTACGGTGCATTCCAAGGTCACACACTATTATCAGGCCCTTACGATATATCAGGATTTGAGATTGTTAATTAATAAGCATATTCTTTAATACAGTATGGCAGCTTGTCTCTGTCTCTCTCTCTCTCTCTCTCTCTCTCTCTCTCTCTCTCTCTTCCCCCCCCCCGATGTGGCTTGCAGTCAATATTCAGGAGTTCACTTTGACTGAGGGTGGAGTTTTGTGCAGGCCATTAGAATTTCTTCAAACCCAACTCGTCAAACCATCGACTTCACAGTCATGATGAACCTGTAAAGGCCTAAAAAAATGTTTCCACATTTTTTTTTTTTCTTTTTATTTGAAAGCATATAGACCTGTGCATATACGCCTAGAGGGAAGATCCAACATTAGTAGACCTGAGAACTGAGTGCCTTCATTGGCTGAAATAATTATCACAAAATATTACTCAGATACAAACAAAGCTCTTGCTGAAAGTCATAAATCATGCTTGAAATTTGAGGGGTTTAATATCTCATGGCTAGTTTTTATCTGCTCAGCAAAAAGGACAGTTTTTCCATTCGTAATAAGTCATGGAAATTTTAAAGAAAATCAGAAAATTTGGCTTAGAAGGTAAAGTCGGTGTAGCATCAACCTATTTACACTTCTTGGGGCAGCGGTGGTCTAGTGGTTAGGGTAGGTGAAGTACCCTTGAGCAAGTAACTGTCCCCATCACTGCTCCCTGCCCCCTGACACACGGTGTGTATGGGTAAAAAGCAGAGGTTGAATTTCATTTAGTCACTTTCACTTATGCACTAAGAAAATAACAATCTTTGAAAAATTGCGTTTGCTAAAGTTGTCATTTTGAAAACTTTACAACGTGAACACGTTGCCATATATGACAATTAAAGATATTACAAAATTTACTTGCTAAGAACAGCTGGCCTACAAGAAATTATCAGATGTTGGTTATTTAGAGTTAGAATTCGAGTTTCAGCCAGACAAATCTGTGGAAGTTCAGTATCACAATATCAACAGATATTACTGATATCGCTCAGGTCATAAAATCCATTAACTGGTAAAAATCTCTTTCCATCTCTTTGTCTTACCCTTTCTCTCTCCCTCATTCCCCCTCTCTCTCTCCTCGCCAGCTACGTAGAAAATAATTGAGTCTGAAAATAATTGAGGTGATAACAGAATAACAGTAATAGCAACATAAAACTGAATCAACAAGAAGGTAATAAAAGTGTAATGCGATTCCCCCACCTCTGTGCCGTCCTTGCCTTTTACCCCAAGCCTCTGCGCTCTAATGAGTTGAGGAAGAGGCGAGAGAGAGAGAGAGAGAGGGAGGGATGGGTTAGGGTTGGCATTGTGTTGCAGCTTCTCTGGCTGCGTGTTAAATAGATTAGGGCTTTAGGGATCCGCACTGAAAGGCCTTCGTTTACCATCAGATCAAACATGCTAACCCCGTTTCAGGCTTACACACACACATTACTGTTGTAGCTTTGCCAGTGTGTGGTACAGGGCTAGACTGAGGTATTTGGCTCCTGTCAGGAGTGTGTACTTGGCTCTTGGTGAAGTTTAAAGCTGGACTTTTTTGGCCTGCTGGAGCGTTCCCAAGCGCAGCTAGCAAGTTTCATGATTGTTTGACTTGGCCCTTATGCTACGGCAAGTTGTCAGTGCAAAATATCTATTAAGTCCGAGATGTTTTTGCAGACACAAGCTTCAGATTCTTGCATCTTTGTTCATGTTATACCAGAGGTGGGTTTGCTCCCTGAGCCAAACATTTTTAATGACATGAACGTTCTCTACTTCAGGGTTTTCACTCTCTATGGTGAAGGTCCTCGACCGCACCACTAAATAAAGACTTAATGAGCTGTTTTGGGGAAGATTATATCTATTAAAGCAGGGATGATACTAAAGTGAGTTGCTGGACATGTGGAGCTGAGAGCTTGGAGCATAAATACATTCATGCACACAAACATACATTCATTCATTGTGATGCACCCGCTTGAAGTAAAATTGGAACTATTGAATATTTTCAGTTATGAAGAACTTCACACACAAAGGAATAATCTCTTCTTATCCCTTGTGTTGTAGCTGCCTTTGGAGAATTATTAGGTTAAGCATAGGGTCTTCAGCCACGGTGGTGGGACAGTCAATTTTATGGTCTCGCAGGCTCTGATTCATCAGTAGGAAACTGATATGGAAAGTTGTTGGTTGATATAGCCAGCTTGTTTCACATCTCTGTCCCTTCTTTTTTAAGAATATTTGTTTTTATTATGTACTGTCAACCTATTTTTTTTTACTAGATTTATTATAAAATACTATTTATTTCATAATTGATTAAGAAATCCCAAACCTCCTGCTGAAATCTAAAGGGTTAAACAAAGCAAAATGCTTGATTGATGAAACAACAAAATAATTGGTAGATTTTACCAAAATAATTGTTAAACAATATCAGTGTCATGGTAATATTTCACCAATATTGGAAACTGATATTTACTGATTTATTATAACTTGTGCTGTGGGGGGGCGAGGGGGCAAAACATCTGCCTTTAAAACATCTGCATTTGTAGTGCTCAAAATGTACATTTTTAAAATTATTCCAGGTGGATGCATTCCCAATTTCTTCTTCTTTTAAAATGAACTGTTCCCGTGACACCATGAAGTGATGTACATATGAAAATAATCCTTAACAGACCACATTTTGAAGCATACCAAAATAATCGAGTGGAGTTGCCGCCAATTTTAAGGTTTTACCATCAATTGAATGGTCTAGTAAAGAATTATGAACTAATCAAGTTGTTGAGAGATCAGATTTACCTCTGTTACTCCTAAAAGGTGGTTAGGCACAAACACACTCACTCCCTTGTTCTTTTTCAGGACTCAGGGATTCCAGACTCATTTCCTGTGTATCATTATAATGGCCTGAAGCAGTCCAACCACAATGAAAAGGTAAAAAACACACACACACAACCTCACACATGGAATGCCCATACATGCGCATACGGACACCCCACACACATCCTTTCTTTTTTAAATGCTGGCTACACCCCAGTGCGCATTATCAGCCATGCACATCACACACATACGCTTGCCAGTTAGCCTGATCCAGCCTGAACCCCTGCGTGTTGAACGGAGTCTGAATGTGATTACTGACCTGAAGTCTGCCTGTCTGCCTCAAACCCATTTCTTCAGCCCCCTCACCCAACTACGATTCTCTCTAGACTTGTAACCTCCCCGTCAGTCAGCTGCCTCTAGTTAACTCTGCATTAAAAGGAGGCCCACTGCTTTGAAGCTCCTCACTGAGATGTTAATTAGCATATCTTAATAGCTGGTCCCATTATCCCTCAGATACAGGGTGCACTGGTCTAAAGAGAAGGTGGGAATATGCCTAATGATAAACCATAATAAAGAAGGTGCCTCCTTATTTCAACAAGGCCAAGTTCCAGAGCTGAAAAGTACCTGAAAATCTCCTGATAACATTTATTTCTTCTACATGGAGAGTCTCATTACTTCATTGCGATATCAGGTAGGGACTGCAGGCTAAAGAAGTCAAAATTAGTAGTTTACTCACGCATAACTCAGCATCTGGCTGCAAAGAGCTATTCATTTAATTTGGCCTTTAATTAAAAGTGGGTGTGCTAAAAGGCTTTAAAATCAATCTTGAAGCTACTTTAAAATCGTTTGGCTAGTCATGCATGTCCGTAATTAAAATCCATGCTTCCTGCACTGACGTAGGTGTGCTTACCGTACTGCGTGTTGGAGCCTGGGCTGGGATTTTCATTTTGTATTTCTTTTACTGTCACCGGTAGCTAAGTGTTTTCCCCCCGACCCAGTGCGGAGAGCCATTTCCCATTTTCCACTTTCCGCACGTACCCATAAAGAGCCTAATAGCATTAACACATGCCATCCTACTCACACTCACGCGCACACACACACACCGCCTGCCTAGTATGTCCATTTATCTGTGTGTGTGTGAGAGCATGAACGAGAGACCTTTGCTTTCCAGAGCAAGAAAGAGAGATTGACAGATGCTCAGCTGTAATGGGAAAGGGCAGTAGTGTGTGTGTGTGTGTGCGCGCGCAGGGTCCGTCTTTCCCCTGGCTTGCACATTAGAAGAAGCAGGGAAGTGGTCAGCCTTTGTTGTGAAGGCTTCCGCTGTGCCAGGCTTTTACTGTGTGGAAGCATTTATTCCTAAGAGTCCATGCTCAAACAGACTGGTTTCCTAGTGGCCTATGCTCAAACAAGCATCTGCAGGGAAGGTCACCTTTCTGCACAAGCCATTTAAACCTGACAAAGGTACTGTGGCCTGGCTCTAATTCTAACCCTAGCCCAAATTGTGTAACTTTTGGACGACTGTCCTGGGACATTTTAGTTATATTTATTTTTTTTTGGGGGGGGGGGTTTAATAGTGTTGGTCATTATTTATGAACTCAATTTAATTAGTTTATCAGTCATGCAGAGTGATTTTGCTAATACGGTGAAAGAATTATTTGAACTACTTTAAAGCAGTAAGTCTTCTTAGTATTCCTCTTCTCCTTTTGGCTGCTCCTGTTTCAAGGTTGCCACAGCCTTAATGCTTAAACTTATAAAGACTCTCTTACTATATTGTTCAAACTTAACTATAATTAACTATAATAGTGAGGAGCTATTTTTCACTTAGGTGAAAAAGAAGAAATAAATCAACTTTTAACATGCTGTGATGCCTCGCCTTCACAGTAATCCTTAATGGCGTCGTTGGATGCAGCATGTTTAAGACCATTCAGACACCATTACAGACACTTGTCTCATTGTCTGATTCCACACCAGAATCTGTATGTCTTACCTGTAGAACAGAGCTGTAGCCAAATACACAGCCGTGCCAAATATGACAAGCAGGTATATACACAATGCACAAAAGCAGGGCCGATAAGTATCCTTTTGAAGAAGTATACTCGCACTGTTGACATGTTTTAACAAAAAACCGTGCTGGCAACAAGGAGCATGTCCTTTATACATGCAGCTTGCTGGCAGCCGTGATGGACAGCAACCTTTGGATAGGAAACAGGCTCAGACAGGCAGAGGAAATGCGTTTTTACTGTTCTTTCCAGTTGGAACCTTAAAACTTGTGGTACTGTCTCTGATGCCTAAGAAACAGCATGTTTAAATAGAGAAAACATTGGCTGGGACAGTGACAGCCATCAAAATCTGCCATTTCTTAGCTGAGATATAAGAGTTTTATGTATCCAAGACATTTGCTTTTGGCTGGTCCAGACAGCGGTCCCTGCCGTTTATCCCAGCAATGAAATTGGCCCCCCTCTAGGGTGTCTCTCTGCCTTTTACTCTATGAGGGCTGGGATAGACTGCAAGCCCTGGTTTGGATAAAACTGAAGGTATATGTGCATTATAATCTAAAAATTAGTTCTGGCTGAAGAGCAATGAAAATCTGTTGTCATGGATTTATGAGTTTTGACACAACAGGTCAGAATTTTTAAATGTATTAAAGAACAAATCCACAGACAACAGGTATTTATCCTCTACTGCACCTGTTCTAGCAGCGAATCAAAATTTTGGATATTCCTAATCTGGTTATGAATGGATGAAGGCTGTGTAGGATAATGCCTAGAACATAAATGCTTTCATAATGATTATGTTTAAATGTAATTTTGTTTGTAGAATTTTGTTTAAATACTACTTGCAAGATAAATGGAACATAACTGATGATGGGCCAGTAAAACCAGGCCTGCCTAGTGTCATACCTCGGCGCAGCTCACATCAGGACTATAAACCTTCATGCAGTGTCATAAACACAATGAGATTCTAGCATAACTACACCTGTCTTCTACACTCATTGGTCACTAGTGGAAATGGACCACCATGAGACTACTACTGCCCTGGACCTAGCAGAGCATAGCCATTATACCATTATGCGAGGCAGCGGTGGCCTAGTGGTTAGGGAGTTGGAATTTCGTTGTGTTGTGCTGTGCTGCGTTTCACAATGATAATGGTAGTCACTTTCACTTCCATGCTGCCATGTTATTACATTGTTGCACTTTGATTAGGGCTGCTGCAATGTCAATGCTACTTTGAGAACTGTCTTACTAACTTCCTTTCCTATTCATTCCTATCCTCTCTAGTGAGAGTAGAGCAGCTTGAGGAAACCCTGGAAAGGTGGAGATATGCTCTAAAGATCACAATGTCATTTACAAACATTATAGTTCACAGGGACTTCTGTCTGTCCAACACCATCGCAAACAAAATGGGGCTCAGCACTGATCCTTGATGTAACCCTTTAAGCACATCCATCACTTCTTCTGCAGACCTCATCACTGTCGCACTGCCCTCATATGCATCCTTTACCAATCTGACATACTTCTCTGGCACGCTCAGCATCAGCATACAATACCGCAAACCCTCTTTAGGTGCCCTGTCATATTTCTAGCTTTCTCTACATCTAAAAAGGCACAGTGCAACCCCTTCTGACTTTCTCTACACTTCATTCCATCTTTTGTGCTCTTTCTATTCTGCTGCTGACTAATCATCACCTTTAATCATCTTTCTTAACCTAGCTTCCATTACTCTTTCCCATAACTTAATGCTGTGGTTGATCAAATTTATCCCTCTGTATTTACTACAGCTCTATGCATCACCCTTATTCTTGAAAATTGGTACCAATTCTAACCCACTCTTCAGGCATCCTCTCACTTTCCAAGGTTGTGTTAAACAATCTGTTTAGGAACTCCATTCCCATCTCCTAAACACCTCCATGCTTTCATGGTTTTCATCTGGTCCATTCTTCATCTTTTTCATAGGTACCTTTTATATCCACTTTGCTAATCCTGGTTCACTATCCTCATGTCATCCAACCTTCTCCCTCTCTTATTCTCTTCATTCATCAGCCCCTCAGAATATTCCTTCCAATCACTCTACACACTCTACTCACTTGTGAGTACATTTCCATTTCTGTCCTTTATGGTCCTGACCTCCTGCACATCTTTCCCAGCTGTCTCTCTGTCTAGCTAATCGGTATAGGTCCTTTTCTCCATCTTTAGTACCCAAACTCGCTTTAGCCTTTGCTTTGCTCTTGACTTCATCTCCTTGTACTCCTGTCTAATTTTTTCATCTCTGACCATCCCACTTCTTCACATCCCACTGCCCTCACTTTCCTCGTTTTCTTGACTTCATCCTACAGACCACCATCCTATGCTGTTTTGCTTCACACTCCACTGTCACTACTTTGCAGGAGGGTCAGTCTGGAAGAGACTGGAGACTACAAAGGCTCAAATCCACCTGTGTGCAATTTCCTTCACTCATGTCACCCTGTGCTCCTCTCTCTTCTTAAAATAAGTATAACTACAGCCATTTTAATCCTTCCATCCCCAGCAAAATGTACAACCATCTGACCTTCTGCATTCCTCTTCTAGAAACCTCATCCCCTCAGTTGCATTCACCAGTATGCCCATTAAAGTCCGTGCCATTCTCTCTCCTCTGGGTACACCATCTATCACTCACTCCTGAATTCTGGCAGCAGCAGTGGCCTAGTGGTTAGGGAGTTGGCCCTAGGATCAGAAGGTGGTGTGTTTGAATCGCAGACCAGCAGGTTACCTTGAGGTACCTTTGAGCAAGGTACCATCCCCGTCACTGCTCCCCAGGTGCTTTCAGTAGCTGCCTGCTGCTGCACAGTGTGTATGGATAAAATGCATGAGCACTGACAATTTACATGCACACAATTATTAGGCAAGTGATTATTTTGAGGATAAATTTATTATGGAACATATACAGTGCTATCTGTAAATCTGAAATGTTAATAACCCTGAAACCTGAATGTTTTACAGAGGAAATGTGAGTGTGAACATTCTCAGGGAAAACATGGTTGCACAATTATTAGTTGTTAGTTTGCAGAATTATTATGCAGCTAAATTTAAAAAAAAAAATGATTATTTTCTTTTAAAGTGAGAATAATAGCCACGCAGTGGAGAACTTCTATGCATGTAATGGAGCATTGTTCTGCAGAAAAATCTTCTTGAACGATGCAGACTGAAAAACCGCTTCTAAAAACTGGCAGTAGGTTTGGGAGTTGATTTTGTGTCATCTTTAATAATACCAGCCCATTCCAGTACCCCACCTCCACCTTGCTGGTGTCTGAATGGAAGCGGAGCTCTGTGCCTGTTACTGATCCAGCCATGGGCCCATCCATCTGGTCCATCAAGAGTCACTCTCATCTCATCTCCGTAAAGCCTTTGAGAAATCTGTCTTGATATATTTCTTGGCCCAGTTTTGACGTTTCAGCTTTTCTTGTTCAGTGATGATCAGGTTTCAGCTCTCCTTATCTCTGCTGTGTCTCTGAGCACTAAACACCTTTTTTTTTTCTCCCCCCTGGGCACTCTGGTAGGGCATTTCTGGAATATCAAGTCAAGTAGGATTTTGTCATTTCAGCCATATAAACAGTACACAGTGAAACGAAATAACGTTCCTCCAGGACCCTGATGCTACACACTGCACAAGACACACGGCACGACAGACAGTACATTCATCCGTAGAGGGCTGCAGTGTTGTGGAACAAAGCAGCCCAGGTAGATTATGGTGTAGCAGTGTGGTGGAGCGGGAATATGACAGCTCTGGAGGGTTCATGGGTTCCTGGTAGCTTCACGTCTGATTCTTTTCAAATCTTTGGCAGCTAATTGGCAGCTAATCTTTTTTTTTCTCAACACATTTCTTGCTGTTGACTATTTGCAACAAACCGTTGCATGGTTCTGTGATCACGCACCAATATCTTAGCAATTTCGAGAGTTCTGCATCCCTCTGAAAGACTTCCTATAAAATGAGAATAGGTGGGTGCTTCTAAAGAACTTGTAACTCTGTTTCAAATAAGAAAATAACTGCACTCAGTTGTGCTTTCTAGCTGCAAGCTCTGAACTGAAAGGAAGAAAATGGTACAACGTCATACTCCAGCATATGTGCACTAATTCTTACGTTGTTAAATCCATCTAGCAGAAGTGCACCTCTTCTGTCCAACATATCCCCTTTCTTGTATTTTTCACGGACAGTTAACCGAACGTGGGAAAGCAATTAAACATGATTGCAGACGATGACAAAAGCAGCTAAATCTGTACTCAGAACAGGAGAGGTTTGCTGGCACCCATGAAAAAGTTTGACGCTATTGATTCTCTGAAATGTGTGATCAGCTGCCTAGTGGACTGGACAGGCACCGTTAGACTGTCAACATTGCAGCTCAGGGGGTTTGATGAGCATCATTGTAAAGCTGGCTTGACATGTCTACCAGTAGAGGGAGCAGTTTGGAATAAAGCCAAAGTCAAGCTGACGAGGAGGACTGTTGGATATTTGTACCTACTTTTATTATATATGGAATATGTATTTTCCCCCAGTGTGTTAGTAATTACGTTCTTAGTGGAATGTGTTTGCTGTCTGTTCTGTAAAGTTAAATGGTTCAGAATGCAGCGTAATTGAGATTGTTCCCAGTTGAGCAGAGTCTGGATGATTCCTTGATGAGACTTGGATGGGTGTGTGTATGTACTTGTTTTAGTATGTTTTGAGGACTGAAATACCTTAAGAGAGAAACAGAGCTTGCCTTTTATTTCAGTATCTGCTGAAAAGTCCTGACTTTGTAGGATTTATTTTAAACCGACACCTTTTATTTTTCATTGCTAAGATGAAGGTTAGGATAAGTTTATAGAATGCTCCACACATACGCTAGATCAGCACTACCCCCGGACCTTACAGTGTATGAAAACGTGTGTGTGTGTGTGTGTGTGTCTTGAGGCATATTAGTCCTCAGACAGCGATGAGTGGGTCCTGGATTTAAAAGTCTACATGGTTCACAGAATCTCTCATCACACTCCCACCAGCATTCTGGTCATGACCATGACATTGAGGAGCGACACACACATTCCTCATGACACAAAGTGCAGGACAGGTTAAACTTGCATATGGTCCTCATGATGTTGCTTGTAAGGTATTTTGTGCATGCACAGGCACTCTCGCGCACACACAAATATTCTCATATGTTTTTAATCTACCCAATCTATATTTCACACACACACACACACACACACACACACACACTCTCTCTCTCTCTCTCTCTCTCTCTCTCTCTCTCTCTCTCTCTCTCACATACACATATATAATGGTTTTCAGTTATAAAGGGCCAGTTAATCAGATACACTCCCACACATGGTCACCATGGCACAGTATGTAGGCCGGGCTCCACACTGGCAATGAGAGGCCCTCCATATGGAAGCCATCAACCAGCTTCAGGTCTGATGATGTCATCGCAGGAGGCCAGGTCGTTAATGAGAGACACAGAGAGACTGAAGCTCAAACAGTGTCCTTCTACCATGTCCTTCATCTATTCCTGCTCTGAAAGCACAGGGCAGCATCTGCTGCTGTTTTTTGTTTACCGTCACTCGAGTGGAATCGCTTTCCATATATGATGCCCAGTCCGAAGCCAATAATGGATAACATTCATGTTTACATCTGCCAGTCTGCAGAAATATTATATTACCTTTATGTACCTGCAGTATGGCGAGTCTGGCTTACAGGTGAAGTAAAATGCATTTTGTCCCAGTAGACCAGTGTTGTCTAAACCTTTAAATATGCTGATGCATAAGCAGCTCTTATCATCTGACGTCCCTACTTATGTTACACACAGTAATAATGTTGATTCAGTAATACAAAACATATCATTCTGCTTGAATCTAAATTGAATTTAAATCTGCTGTAAATGATACACACGACCACACCCCTCAAACTGTGTATGATTATGCCACAATATTAAGACCACTTTGAACAGTTTGTGAACATCTTTTTACAATGTTGCTTGGGAACCGTTGCCTAGTGTTAAGAAAATGCACTGACTGAAATATATAGTACTGTGCAAAAGTTTTAGGCAGGGGTGGAAAAAATGCTGTAAACACAGAATGCTTTTAGAAATGGAAGTGTTAATCATTTATTTTAATCAATCAACAAAATGCAGTGAATGAACGAAAGAGAAATCTAAATCAAATCAATATTTGGTGTGACCACCCTTTGCCTTCAGAACAGCATCTTCTAGGTACACTTGCACACAGTTTTTGAAGGAACTCGGCTGGTAGGTTGTTTCAAACATCTTGGAGAACTAACCACAGATCTTCTGTGGATGTAGGCTTCCTCACATCCTTCTGTCTCTTCATGTAATCCAGACACACTGGATGATGTTGAGATCAGGGCTCTGTGGGGGCCAGAAGAACTGATGCTGGTTTGAAGGCAAAAGGTAGGAACACCAAATATTGATTTGATTTAGATTTTTCTTTTGTTCGCTCACTTTGCATTTTGTAAATTGATAAAAAAAAAAAAATCATTATTTATATTTCTGAAAGCATTCTTTGTTTACAGCATTTTTTCCACACCTGTCTAAAACTTTTGCACAGCACTGTGTGTTTTTTTTTTCATTATTAATAATTAATGAAATCATGTTTTGAACATTAGAGTGTTAAATATAAGAGCTTCTCTCAACCAAGGAAAACTAAACTTTGGTTTTATTCCTGGTTACAAACTAGATGCCACTTGGTGGGTATCTAATGATTTATAATAATACCGCCACTAATATAATAATACCGCCTCACTAATGTACACAGTTTTCATTTTAATTGTCTGTTTTGTTTGCTTGTTTGTTGTATTCCTACCAAATATGCCAAATCTCCATTTCATGTTCCCCTTCCACTCCTTCCTGCCCTCTTTCCCAGGTGAGTTACGTCGAGGGCACTGCTCTAGTCCTTGGCTTCGAAGATCCCATGGTACGGACAGATGACACCCCAGTCAAGCGATGCCTGCAGACCAAATGGCCATACATTGAGCTGCTGTGGGCCACAGAGAGATCCCCCTCCCTCAATTAGCCCCTCACCTGCCCACCTCTGGCTGACCAGCCCCCCCACTATACTTCAGGAATGCTACTCACACCTAGTACTCTCACCTGCGCACTCTCTGCACTGCAAATTTAGGAGGCCAGCACAGTGCCTGAACTAAAACCATACAAAATACATACTGAACTCGTACCGGCTGACCTGTTCACATTTCTTCCTTTCCGTCTTTCGTCTGGCTTGTACATTTATTTTTCCAGATAATGTAATGATGTTGAACAAAACTCATTCTTTTCAGGTGTTACTCTGAGTTTTTCTTGGTGAAACCAAATTTTGCTCTTTTTTGCAGATGTTTTTTGCTGTTTTTCTACAAGTTTTTGTTAGTTTGTTTTTCGTTTGTCATTCGTTTGTTTACTTGACTTATAAAAAGGGGAAAAACTGACAAGGCAGGTTTACTGACTTGACCAAATTAGTCATTTATGAAGCTATCGGTAGTTTTTTGGTTTTTTTTTGGCTTAAGAACATGAACACGTAAGAACAGTCCGTGCAGCGCTTTCTCTCTGTGTTGATTCAGCGATGGTAATCGTGAGATATATTCTGGCCAAAGTCTTGGGCTGGGGCTCTAATCCCCTTGTGTTTTTGTGTGTGTAGCTGACCTGCTGGGAGGCAACCATATTCTAAAGCATTTACCTAAAACTGGGCAGAACTTTAGGCAGATTAGACAAGTTTATAATGCACTACAATCCGAAAGAGGAATAGAACCAAGGACAGTTAAAAAGAGGGAAACTAAGAACTGCTATTTAAACTTGGAAGTGCCCAAACTACCAATATCTCCCTTTTTCCTTGTTATCTTTTTTAATTTTTTTTTTTTTTTTTTTTTTTTTTTTTTTTTGCAGTAACCTGTTGACACATATTTATTGTTCTCTGCCTGAGGCACAGGGATGAACAAACACTTGCACACATTATTTATTCAGACCCTGACAGCTCACTAAAATAAACACTTTTTTCTTCATGCCTGAAGTGTGTATATCATTGTGGCGCTTCTTACTGCTGTCAGCACTGATATTTTATCAGCGTATGCAGTTCCTTTAACTCTTCTTCATTTCGGAAATCAAAGGTGAAAAATGCATCTCTATTTTAATGCTAATTCCCACTAGGGTTCTTATGGGTTTCCAGTAGTTTCATATGGTACAAATATCTTAACCTGAATTTTATCTTGTTTGCAGTATTTCTACAGACCCTCCTTCAGTCCAAGCAGTAGCCTAGTGGTTAGGAAGTTGGCCCCAGGATTGGAAGGTTGTGGGTTTGAATCCCAGACCAGTACCCTTGAACAAGTTACTGTCCCCATCACTGCTCCCCCGGGTAGCTAATAGTCACTTTCAGTTAAGCGTTCTGGCCCTGAGCTGCTGCATCATGTGAACCCACAGATTAGGCTGCTTCACACATTCACAGTAACATAAGTACAGCTTCCAGTCTAGAATGAGGTTTTCAGTCCTAACGATAGGAACTCACATGATTGCTTGATTCCCCTGTTCATTACTTCAAATGTTGGTTAATCTAACAGGGAGATATTTTAATACAGCACCTGGAAACCTGACGGATCAAAGTGCTTGATTAGCCTTATAGATTAAAAAAAAATAAAAAATCTGATGATTTTCTATCAGGAACCATGTTTTAATAATGATGTAAGAGTTGTCAGGTTCATATGCAAATACAGTTCTGTTAAAATAAATCACATGCATATTTCTTTGAAGTTACCAGAAATCACTAGGCCTTCACTGAAGACTCAGAAAGCCCTGAAAGGAAACACTAGATAATTACTTAGATACTAGACTTTTCTCTGCCTTTCGTGCTTTCAGCGCTGGGACGGGCTCCAGCAGCACCCGTGGTTAAGATAATGACTGAGAGATATTAAACTCAGTATGTACTGTTTATGTTTTGAGTCCTCAGAATGACAAGATGAGATTTGGTTTCATTTTGCTGTTGAAAAAATACAACACACATCATTTGCCAAGTTTTTGTATTACAATATGCAGGAAGTTCAGATTATAGAATATTTCCCAAACCAGGATTTCTGAGTTAGCCGGCTAAATTAAGCCCAATAGCAACTTCCTTCAGCACTTTTCCCAATGGCCATGCTTGACTTCGGCTCAAGTTATCCGGCTAAACTAAGAAATCTCACTTTGTGCTCTTTTACTGAGAGACTGCATGCTCAATCCATGATGATGCCACTGCAGTTCATAGCTGGGACATCAATAGATCACAACTAGACTCATTCTGTCTGGGTGGCTAAGATGATCCACCCTGCCATCCCATAATGCAACATGCTAATGAATGTGACTCGTCAGTGCTAGCCTTCACTTTGGCAGTTTAGATGCAGTTTACATCTAAAGATCAACATGAGAATTAAATGAGGTGTGTTTGAGCAGGGAATTCGCCAAACTGTGCAGAACACCATTTACTAAATAAAGCACTTTTATTTTTTTGCACCAAGGGCAGGTGCAGTTTGAGAGCACATGACCACGAAGAAGATGGTTCATTACAGAACACACCCCTGAGTTAAGTTTCAGAGTTGTTTCCGTCTTATTCCAGCGCAGATCACAAGAATCTTAATCCCTTTGTTTTCAAAGAGACATGCTTTGGCCCTACGGGTCATTGGATCAGGTCGCTCAAGGCCCATCTCGTTCTGGAGCTCTTGCAGCAGATGATAATTAAAAACGTTCCTGCTGAGGAGCATGAGGCATATGGAACAGATCCTGTATGCGGTTCGCCTAGAAGCTTCACATAATTACAGCCAAGAAGAAAAAAAAAATCACCATTTTAGTGGAACCTACGTTTTCCTCAAGCTCTCAAATAAACGACACTTGGGCACCACATCAAATGGCATATTTTCCACTTGATCAATGGCAGTGGCAAAGTCAATGAATTCGTGAACGAGGTTTTGTCGCTTTTATCAACCCCGAGTGTTTTAATGAGACCTTCGTTGAAATGTACTCTTTTTGATTTTGTCACAAACATAGGAAAGCTATGCTAATGGCAGACAGAAAACATTCCTAATTAGAATTATTTCTCGCTAATAGCACTTTGGAAAAATCGGCTTTGTTGAAACACTAAACATTTAATCTGTGCCATATTTTTGTCTGTTGTATTTAAAGAGGAGATTTTTTAGATTATTTGAACGTGACCATTCTTGTCATTGTGAAACGCCACAGCACACATCCATCCATCCATCCATTATCTGACGCTTGTCCCAAACGGGGTCGCGGGGGAGTGCTGGTGTCCACCCCAGTGCACACAGGGCGAGGACGGGGGACGCACCCTGAACAGGTCGCCAGCCCATTGCAGGGAGGAGCGGGAAGGGGACGGTACCTTGCTCAAGGGTACCCCAGGGCAACCTATTGGGAAGGGGTTCGAACCCCCGATCCTCCAATCATGAGGCCAACGCCCCTAACCACTAGGCCACCACTGCCCCGCCACAGCACACAGTGAAACGCAACGAAATTCAACCCGTACACTCACACACATGCAGCAGGAGGCAGCTATTGAAAGCGCCCGGGGAGCAGTGATGGGGACGGTACCTCATTGCAACCTACTACTCTAGGATTCAAACCCATGACCTTCTGATCCTGGGGCCAGCTCCCTAACCACTAGGCCACCGCTAGTTCATGAATTCATTTTTCCTACATTTTGTTTTTGATTCATGATATATTGTTCAATTACCGTTTCCAGCCTTTTAATATTAAAATTAAACTAACGAGATATAAAGCTGATATATATACCTCTAACTCTGTACTGAGGATCATGCAAGGAGCATTCCCGGTGGAAACGTTCCTTTTGAAGTTTATCGATAATGTGCAAGGCTAAACTGCTGTGGACTAAAAAGGTCGATCTGTTCAGCAATAGGATTCAGTTTGCTTTGCTAGAAACGGCCAATAGAAATGCACTTCAAGGGCTAGTTTCCATTTTAAAACTCTGTACGTTTCAGTGCACCTTTAATAAGGTTGATGAGTTGAATCAGTTCCACTTTTACCCAAGTAATTTCTTAAATAATTATTTGATCTTCTACTTTAGTACAGAATTTGTCCACTTTTGCCGCAGAGATTAATGCGGACATACCAAAAACAAAGCATTTAATAAAAGCAGTGATTGCACTTTAAAGTATAAGTGTTGTTACTGTAAGTAGAGATTGCAGGTATCTGTACTTTTAGATCGCTTTTGATTCATTTACATCTATATTTTCTACACTTTCGAATTCCTCACTGGATTACTTTTTTTTTAATGCATCTGATGAGAATTATCCATTTTTTTATTGTGCATTGCTGCTACACTCCCAATATCCAGACCAATTTCAACCTAAATGGATGGAACAAGACCGATTGTGCAGATCACAAAGGATAGACGTTACAAGACTTAATTACATGCACTGATTGTGATGTTGGTGTTGGGAGAAGTAGTAAAGGCATGGGTGTAACTATTGAAATTAATTATCATTATTTTAAGTAGTTTTTATGAACTTTGAGTTATACTAAAATAGAAATAGAAAATAGAAATGTCTTTCAAAGGCTACTTTTCACTTTTAAGCTAAATACATTTCAGAGCCTGTACTTTTACTAAGGTAAAGAAGTTTAATCGATTCTACTTACCCAAGTCCTCTTTTGCTATAGAGATTAATACAGACATATCTAAAACGTTGAGTTTAATAAAGACTTAAATCCTTGCACCTTAATTTCCATGTGTAAACTGTATGGACTGGGGAGTGAATGATCGGATTTGAAATTTTAACTGCTTTTACATGCTATGTAGGGGGGAAAAAAATAAAAACTGGTTTTATGACATGGGTCCTTGAAGGACTTCTTGAACCAAATAAAACACTTTTAACTTGTTTTATATTTGTTTTATACAGTTTAAGGTTGTTACATTTTTTGTTAATTAATTAGTAAATAGAAGATTAATCAGTCATTGATATCTCAAGATGTCCTTTAGTTTTTACTAATAGAAGACAGAAATGTGGTTGACAAGCTTTCAGTTCAGTTAATGGCTTTCTGTAGCCACTTAAAGTATTTTAAGAACATTTCAACCAGTTGAAGGTCAGATGGTTGTAGATTTTGCCAAAAGGATGGAAATGGCTGTAGGTAATATTAATTTTAAGAAGAGGGAGGAGCAAAGGGTGATGAATAAGAGTGGAGGAAGATGCACACAGGTAGATTATATCCTTTGCAGGATGTTCAGTCTGAAGGAGATTGGAGACTGCAAAGGGTGAGTGTAGCTAAACAGCACAGGATTGTGGTCTGTAAGATGACCTTTGAGGTCAAGAAGAAGAGGAAAGTGAGGGCAGAGTAGATCAAATGGAAGCTGAAGAAGGAACCCTACATGGTGTTGGGTATGACAGGCTCTGGGAGATATTAAAGAGTTACCAGATTGCTGGCCAACTACTACTTGGAGAAAGTATATGACAGGGTGCCTAGGGAGGAGTTGTGATTTTGTATGAGGAAGTCAGGTGTGGCAGAGAAGCATGTGAGAGTAGTAGAGAATATGTATGAGGGCAGTGTGACAGCGGTGTGGTCTGTAGTTGGAGTGATAGATGCATTTAAAGAAGAGGTAGGACTACATCAAGGATCAGACGGACAAAGTCAGACAGAAGCCCCGTGTACTATGATGTTCACTGATATTGTGATCTGTAGCAAAAGTAGGGAGCAGCTTGACGAGACCCTGGAGAGATGGAGATATGCTCTAGAGAGGAGAGGAATGAAAGTGAGAAGGATAACCAGTTTAAATTCCTGGGATCAACATTTCAGAGTAACGGTGAGTGCGGAAGAGAGGTGAAGAAGAGAGTGCAGGCAGGCTGGAATGGGTGGAGACAAATGGCAGGAGTGATCTGTCACCGATGGGTATCAGCAAGAATGAAAGGAAAGGTTTACAGGACCAGCTATGCTATACGGGTTGAAGACGGTGACGCTGAGCAAGCAAAGCTTGAGGTGTCAGATTTAAAGATGCTGAGATTTTCTTTGAGTGTGACGAGGATGGACAGGATTAGAAATGAGTATTAGAAGGATATAAAGTGAAAATAAGTGCATTCAACCTATTTTTTTGTTGAATTATTAATACGAAATGAATAGTGCTAGCATTTTCAAATGGAGTCAGAGAAAAAACTAAATGAAGTTAAGAAGAGTTTAGAAAGGTTTAACTACGTCTGAGCTCTAAGACAGTTTGTCCTACATCTCCATTGGGTGATGTTCCTCTTCAGCCAACCTCCAGTGAGTGTAAACATTCTAATGACTGATTATTACCATGGACTAATGTTTAGCAGATGTGCTCATGACTGCCTTCAGAACATCTGCCTTGGGTTTTTACCTGCCAGAAAGTTTTCTTTATCAGTCTCAGCGATAACTAAATGTTCATTGAACTTCACTAAAAGGAAGTTAAAACTCATTACATAGTAGGAGCAATTTATGATTACACTCAGCATTCATGTCTTTGGTTTTAATACTCAGTCGTAGGTTGAATATTAAGCTTGCTGTATTTCCATAAGTGTACAAATCAGTAAAATCTCATTGCAGCAACAACTGGATATTTACATTTATGGCATTTGGGACAGCGGTGGCCTAGTGGTTAGGGAGTTGCCCCCACATCGGAAGATTTTAGGTTCGATTCCCTCACCAGTAGGTACCCTTGAGCAAGGTACCATCCCCGTCACTGCTCCCCGGGTGCTTTCAATAGCTGCCCAATGCTGCATGGTGTTTGTGTGCATGGGTTAAATGCAAAGGTCCAATTTCGTTGTGGTTCACGTGTGCTGTGCTGTGACCTCGCAATGACAAGGGTTGTCACTTTCACTTTTAGCAGATGCTCTTATGCAGAGTGAATCTCCCTGGAGCAACACTAAAGGAGGTAAAGGTTTTGCTCAGGAACCTAATGGTAGAGTTGCTGGAGGTGAGAATTGTACCTGTTACCTCTTGGCCCATAGGCGAGTATACTATCTCTAGTCCACCACCATCCTTATAACAATGAAAGCTGTAGAGCCCCTTCATAACTACAGCAAAGACACAATGGAAGGACCAATCTAAACATTTTAAGGCCTAGTGAAGTGTTTTCCATCTTACAGTAACGCTTCTGTGATTGCCTTAATACTCTAATAAAAGGCTGTAATATGCAAATTTAAAGCATTGTTAGATTGTTCCCTAACTGTATTTTGGTATTGCACCTTATTGATTGTCAAAGTTTTAATCATTGCCTACAGCGAAACCGAGTCTACCTCATATTGTATGATCATGAACTGAAATCAGCTGAAACTCCAACAATTAGAAGTGCCCACTGCTTTTTAAGAGGGAGTAAGGGATGGTCACAAAATAGCAAAATGACTCACTTAAATGACTCCCATTTTTTGTGGGTCTCCATGAAATATTTCTCTTCCAGATTCATTAGGATTTGTTTTCATTCTCTCCACAACCAAGCCAGATGATTTGGGGCATTGTGAGCATTAAAGAATAATCAGCATTAGTCATTTTTTTAAAAGGAACTATAGCTATGTTGATGCCAAAGATTCAAGCTCATGTTGATCTTCAGTGTGTGGATTTTTCTATCTATTTCTAACAGACACCCCTGTCCCAAGAAGGTCTAATGAAATACCCACCACCTGCACTGCAGGAATCATCCCTGGTCAATCTAGTAGACTGGCTTTGTGCCTCATGGCCTGCGAAGGGAATTCAGAGAATGCTCTCTCGCTCTTCTCTCATCCTTCTCTCAGTATTAACCAGATTCCTTTCTTACATGCAGCCAATCCATAACACTTTTACAATGCTGCGTGTGTGTGTTTTGACAGGGGAGAGAAATCAGTAGCTTCAAATGGCTGAGACCCAAGACGCAGATTCCGAGAAGCTGGTAGAACATCTTGGCTTCACATCTTCTTTCGGCACATCAACCCTAGTGAAGAAAACAATCGCAGATGGTATAACACTCTATAACAGTTTTGAGAGTGTGTCTGTGTGTGCCGCCCACACTTGCAGTCTTAGGTTGTCGTTTTGACATTTTCAAAAATGAGGCGCTCGTTTTTTAGACTTTTTAGTTGATTGCCCTCTCCTGCTGAAGAGGGGATTTTAAAAAGAGCCAAAAATCTCATCCCTTTGTACGGTTCTGTGAAAAAGTCTCATTTCTTCACATTTTTCTTCCAAAGAGCTAGACCTCCTTGTATTGTTCTGTTGTATTGTTGAGAATTGGCTCTCTAGGCTTCCTCAAGTATAAAGTTTTTGTCTCTCATTTTCAGTACAGCCTCCGTACCTGAGCAGTTTGTTTTTGTTGGTTAATCCACACAGTGATCTATGTCTGAACCTTCAAGCAGAACAAAGCATCTGAAGCAGTGAAGAAACTGATGCAGATGATTCCATTTACATTTACATTTATGCCGTTTTTAACAGACACTCTTATCCACAGCGACTTACAGTTTCTGGTAACAGGGACGGTCCCACTGGAGAAATTCAAGTTAAGGGTTTCGCTCAGGAACCCAGTGGTGGTAGTGCTAGAGGTGGGATTTGGACCTGCGACCTCTTGGTCCATAGCCAAATATCCTACCATTAGAACACCACCATCCATGGATGATCCAGATGAGTGGTTGGAACCCCTTTATCTAGAACCTTGTATCTTTAGGGATATTAATAAATATATTATTGTTGTTGTTGTTGTTGTTATTATTTCTGCACAGCTGTAATAAATGCTTCCTATCCATCCATCCCATCAGAGTCACATCAGAGTCGCAAGGCTGTAAAACTAGTGATCACAAAAGCCCAAGTTTAGTAGAGTTTAGTTTAGAGTCTAGTTTAATGGATTCACAGTTGGTAAAGTGTTTTGTTTTTTTATTTCCAGCCCTTCTTTAACTGATTTTTTTCACGTTAGAACAGTTTACGAGCGGTTTACAAGTTTTGTTCTTCCACAAACTTGAGGATATTTTTGTTAACATCTCTTCTGCAGTATTTCTGGTCAGATTTTGATGAAGTCTGCGTCATATTTCTTACTTGTCGTTGCCTCTGAACATGCCTGGTCATAGCGATTTATAGCACACCATGGATAACACTGTTCATTGTTCAGTTGTATTGCTTAAGTAAATCATTTACAATATTTATTAACGTAACATGGTGCCAAAATGAAGGTCTTTCAGTGAGTATGCTGGAGAAGCAACTGTTCCAGTCTCCAGTGTAAAAACTGGATTGAGATATTAATGTACATATTACTGATTTATAAAAAAAATAAACATTTGTTTTCAATAATATTTTCTACAATTTTATCAGCATGCCTCCCCCATACAGCTTCTGACTGCACTCTCAGGGCAGATGGATCTGCACCTCCATTCAGGTTGTTATACATTTCATCTGGTCATGCTTGTGCTGGAGCCAAGTTCTTGCTCTGTCTGTGATCTGGACAGCATTATGTTACGTGAGCGAATGTCTTGAGACACCTCCAAATCTCCAAAGAGAACTTCTGTAAGATGGAGGATATAAAGACCAGAAGATATAAAATGGCCAGGATTCTGCCTCCTATATTTTTATCTTTCCTCCTGAGGGACGTTTTTCAATTTACCTGCACTTGGACAGAGGCAGACCAGTCTCCTTTTCTTCACCTCTGTCCCTCCCCTTTCCACTGCATCCTTAACCCTCTCCTTTCTCTTTTTTTTCACAGCTTTTTCTCCTTTTTCGTCTAATCCCACCTTCATCTCATTCTTCCTTTGGCTTAATATCCTTTCTGTCTTTCCAGATGGTGTGTCTGATCTGAGCTTTCCCTCTATTTCTCTCTTTGTCTCTCCTCTGTCTCACCCTGCAATGCGGATATAAAACAGAGAAGCTGGGACGTCCTATGAGCAGTTCTCTGTCATTCTGCTGTCCCCTCCCCCAACCAAGGTTGGAGGAATGTGTCACACCTGGCTTACATTGTCCCTCACCTACAAATGCATTCCGTCTGTTCTGTTATGCTCTTGTGCACCAGTGTGTGTGTGTGTGTGTGTGTGTGTGTATGTGCTTGTGTGTGTGTCTGTCTGTCTGTGCTTTCTCATAGTATTTTACATACTTACAACATGTGTGCCCTATAAAGTGTTTTGGTATGCCCATTGTATGTGAGTCATTTGTTTTAATTTTTGTTTTATTAAGACCTGGAGCCACGAGTGTATTTTTTGGTTTAAAATAACTTTTGCTTAAACAAAGTTAATTCTACAAGCCAGCCCATTCATATGAGTCTGAGTCAAGTGTCCAGTCTTTGTGGCGTGAGAGTCTCCAGGGTGCACAGTTGGAGCTGAGTCTCTAGAGCCGCTCTAGAGTCTTAGTTGAGTTGCGTGTCTTTGGGATGCCAGTCGAGTCAATTCTTCAGCAGAGGATTTTCATCACTTTATGGATGGTGGTCTTGAGTTAATCCGTTTAGTTTTTTCTTGGAAGGTTTTTTGCATGTCATGCTGACATGTGTCCTGCTAAAATACACAATGATTTGCATCATATTGCCTTTCTTTTTTTCAGTGTTCAAAACAAAAACCTGTATTAAATCAATGCGTGAAAGTGACTATTTGTCACAACACACAGCACAGCATACGGTGAAGGATAAACAAATGCATTCTTTGCATTTGACCCATACACGCACTGCACAGCAGTGGGCCGCCAGATCCAGCACTTTCACACCGTGCTAATTCATGGTGCATCGTTTGTTGTACTTTCCTGTACATAACGAGATCCAACAGATTCACTTATCTTCTGATGTTTATTGCTGAAGTGAGATTGATTGGGTGGTGGTGAACTAGTAGTGAAAAAACTATTTACCTTCTGAAACTGATTAACCTTCTGCTTATCTCACTTGTTTAGTTCTAAATTTGTTCAACTTGGCCAGTCCATCACTTAACAGACCCCGACAAACTCAAGAACAGTGTCACTCCAAGTGCAATTTCAGCATCTCCAGCATCTTCATTCTTTGAAGTCTGGGAGGAAACTCAGACACAGTGAGAACAGTGAGAAGGATCTTACTGGGAATCAAACACAGAGCATCACTGTGCCAGTGCTAGTGCTAATTAACTCCACTGAAAATGTCCAGTCTGTCTTAAGAGAATAAAAATGTGTTCAAATTAGTTACTTTCTTAGTATCTTTCCAACATCAACACTATTTACACTTAAATGGTAAGTAATGGACAGAACAGAACCAACATCAGTGCAGATCACAAACGACAGATGTAAAACGATGTGAACAAATGAATCAGAATAAATTTGACTGGGAGAAAAGGCAGTGCAGACGTGTATTGGGTGTGGTGTCTATAACTGTGCACCTAGTACCAGCATGGATAAGGTGAAGCAGTGAATTTAAGGTTTGTCATTTTTAGCTGATTGTTTGTACATTGTTTGGGCGGCACAGTGGGTAGAGCTGCCGCCTCACAGTGAGCAGGTCCCAGGTAGGAAGATCCAGGTCCTTTCTGTGTGTGATGTTCTCCCCATGGCTGTGTTGGTTTCCTCTGGGAGCTCCAGTTTCTTCCCAGTGTCCAAAGACCTGCACATCAGGTGGAGATACTAAATTGTGCTCTAAGGTGATTGTGATTGTCTGTTTGACTGCCCTGCAATGAACTGGCGACTTGTCTAGAGTGTTTCCCAGATTTCGCCCTGTGAGAGCTGGAAAGGACACTGCCCACAACCCTAATCAGGACAAGTGGCTAAGGAAATGAGTGAGTGTTTTGATAGTAGCTGAAGTTAAAAAAAATCAATAAAAATTATAGCATGGTGTAATGTTCAGTTTGTTTTGCATAAACATGTTTGTTTTGCATGCATTTCAGAATCTGTATTTTTTACTTTTACTGAGTAAAGTAGTTGAATCAATACACATGTATTTGTATTACTACTTAAGTATGGAACGTGTGTACTTTTACCACCTCTGCTTTCGATTTGCGTATTTGGAGGAGATCAGACTTTTAGTTAACAACTGTCACATCTGACTAGATTTTTGTTCTAAGAAATGTTCCTCAGACCATTGACGAAGCAACCACAAGTGTTTGTTTGGAAACTAAATAAACAATTATGATCACGTGTACATGCGTTTCTGGACGTGTGACCTACACTTTCGTATTGATTTGGTAAATATGTTGCTTCTCTAATATTTACATCCAGTTTCACGTGTTTCATATTAGCTAGCTAAAGCTAAACAAGTTAGCTGCTTCTTGTGCATGTCGGAAAATGACATAGAAGGGCATTCCAGTGTGAGCAGTGTTGACCATACTGGTGGGCAGAGTGTGGGAGAATATACAGAAAAAATAAATCTTACAGAAAACTGCAGTCCCCTCAAACTGGTGTATCAAATACACAAGGCACTACGTTCTGTGTGGATTAGCTTTTCTAGATGTAAAGCGCAGGACATAAAGCTGAAAATGCTATGTTCATTACATTTGTGGCATTTAGCAGACACTCTTATCCAGAGCAACTTCCATGTCCTAATTTCAGGGACAGTCCCCCCTGGAGACACTCAAGGATAAGGGTCTTGCTCAGGGACCCAGTGATGGTAGTGCCAGAGGTGGGATTCGAACCTGGGACCTCTTGAACCATAGGTCCATAGGCAAGTACCCTACCACTAGACCACCATCACACCTGAATGTTCATCTTTTGGTCTCAAATCTAAATGTGTTCAGTGCATGCCCAAAACAAGTGAATTTGTCTTACTGGTCCAGTACCAATTTGGAGTGCACTGTATGTTCTGAAAATTGTCTGCTTTGTTCACCTGCTCTCCAGCACCAGCTTGGGTTACTTCTTTCCAGTGAATTGTAATCTAGAATGGGTTTAACTCCAAACTAGTCCTTTGTTCATCAGCTTCTTTGTAAGGTCTTGATTTACTCCCTGAAACAAACAAGTGGTAAAGATTGCATGGAAGCATTTTCAGAGTGCAAAAATCTCATATACATATGTTCTTTCACCTGAAATTGAGAGCCAACAACTTTGAAAGTCCTTCAAGGACTGTTTCTAAACAATGCATTAAAATGTGACAAAACCTCAGCTTTCTGTAAAGCTTTTCTAATTTTAAACAGTTTCCAAACTATTTGAGTGCATATGGCATATATATGGCATGTATATGGCAATACTAGAGATAATAGGGTAGGCGGTGAAGATAATAAATAGATGGATGGATCATCCAAACAATAATCAAAAGCTCAGATCTTTTCTAACTTTAAAAATGTAAAGAAGATCTCATTCAAGGCTGAACTAAGCGACATCCGAGCTTTTGAATCCATTATTCCAGCTGGGTGTTTGCTTCTGCACGTGGGTCAATTTCATTTTATTGGACTGGTTCAGGAAGTTCTTGTGCCACCGAGGTTCGCATCAAAACAGCCACACTGCTTATTTTGCATGACCAACGCACACCATTCGCACCCGCATGCGAGTTTAGAACCTTTCACGTGCCTAATTACTGTTAATTACTGTTGATAACAGTTTATTACATGAAATCCATGCACACATCATTAGATGGGACAGTAATTTTGATGATGGTTTAGCAAACCTTCTGCCCTCGTTGTTAAAAAGCTGTTTTTCTAAAAGGGAGTTGCTCTGGTGATGCAGTTGCTGATGAGGTTGAGCCTGAGCCTCAATATGCTTTTTTCCTTCTGCTTCAAAATCAAATGCATTTGCCTTGCTGTTCCAATACTTTTGGAAGGCACTGTATATTCTGAAAATAATCTTTCTCACTCACCTGGACTATAGGACCAGTTTGGAAGTGGAATCTAGACTGGGTTTAATTCCAAACTAGATAATATTCCTTGTTCCTCCTTTCTTTATTCGGTGGACAAACAACTGAACCACAGTCGGATGCTTGCATTTTCAAAGTGAAAAAAGATGAAAGATGCTTTCAGTTATTTGCCTGCACAGCTGGATATTAATATTAGCTGATTTTATTGGCACACAGACGTATGGACTGAGCTCTAGTATTACCTGCTCTCATTCTCTGTCAAGATGATCCTACAAGTGTTGAGATCCAGCCAGGTACAGTGACTGGACTGAAGATGAGAGCCAAAAAGAGAACTTTTCTTAAGCAATACATTTTAAAAATCAAGAAAGTCTGTCTCTTGAATATGACAATAAAATGAGGGGTGGCTTAAAACTTTTGCACGGTACTTTATGTGTCAAGTTCGATGGGGAAAAAAACCCTGAGAGTAATTTCAGCCATGCTGAGTAGATGGCAGCTTGTATTTAAAGACTGGAAAAATGCAACAGCCGTGCCATTTGTGCACAAGATAGAGACCTTTCTATTTAACTTTCACATTTATTCCTTAAAGCTTTGATTAACTGCAGATATCCTGAGCAGTGTATCCTCAGTGTTTGAAAATGTAAAAGTAATGACTCTAAAGCTGCAGTAATCCACTGTTTTTCTCTCAGTGGGATTCTTTCAGCGTTCTGTAAAGTTTGTCTAACATTTGATAGTTCCAAAACCAGTGTGAATTTTTTTACTCAGTAAAGAGCAAAACTAGAGATAAGGGCAGCTGTGGCCTAGTGTTTAGGGACTTGGCCCCAGGATTAGACGGTTTTTGGGTCTAATCCCAGATCAGTAGGTTGCCCTGAGGTACCCTTGAGCAAGGTACCATCACCTTAACTGCTCCCCAGGCTCTGGATACCGTTGCCCCCCTGCTGCACTGCGTGTGTGGCGGTGGTCTAGTGGTAGGACACTTGCTTATGACCTATGGATCAAGAGGTCGCAGGTTCGAGTCCTACCTCCAGCACTACCACCATTGGGTTCCTGAGCAAAATCCTTAACCCTGAGTTGCTCCAGGGGGAAATTTCATAATGATTTCATTTTTAAAAACCTGACTGTACCCCTCTCTGCAGGGGACTGACCATTCTTACAGGAAACGTTTCCTCCTAGTTAGGGCAGGTGGTGAAAATAGTAAATAAATGGATGGAAGTAAGAATCAAAAGCTGTGATGTTTCATAAACAAGATCAGATAAGATCAGTTTGATGTCACTGGTGAAATAAAGTGACCTTTCTATTTAAAATGCCTAACAAGTTTGCTTATTGCTTTAAGCCTTGTTTACCCCACAGACGACTCCTGCATGTGGCTCAGTTTGATTTTCTCGGAACGGTTCAAGAACTTTTTGGCCCGTTCAGGTTTAGGGACATGCTGCTTAAGTCTTGAGATTTATTGTTCAGCTGTCCTGCTATAATTGTTCTTCCACTTCTCTCAACTATTCAGGATCTATTGAAAATATATATGTAGCGAAGAAAAAGAGAAATGTAAATTAGTTGAAGAAGGTAAAAAAGAATGTCATTGCTTTTTCAAAATTCCTGCTTAATAAAGTGTAAACAGAGTGGTTTGATGTGAAATGTGCCGTTCTAGAGAAAAGCCCTAATCCTTCAAAATAATGGTCAATAGAACCAGAGGTTTGAAGCTTTTGTGGCACTAAAGGAAAAATATAACATAACAAGGACTGTCATTATTTCTCCATTACAATCCTTTTCTCAAAAAAATGCAATTCATCAGTACATTCTTGACGAATCCACCTGATGATTGCTAAGCAATTTATACTTTTTCAAACATTGTGTAGAACTTTCTCCCCACCCATGTGCTACAATGCTACATGTTACAATGTGCTAATTAAGTACCGTTACTGCTATCGTTGGACGCGTGACGTGTTATGACGTAACAATCGTTTGTTTATCAATTAACTGCCGCTCCTGCCTTTGCTGCTGAAGAACTTTTCTCTGATGAATGGGTGATGAGTCTCGTGCGCTTTCTACTTCTTCTTCTTTCTCCACACCTTATTCCGTCTAAACCCCGCCCCCTGCCCCCGGATCGGCAGAATCTGGCCGTCCTCCTGTTCTTCTAGCCACTCTGAGCGCGGCAGGCGCGGCCTCTGGGAAAGCGGGCGGGAAAGAAACGCACCTCGCGCGCCGCTCCTCGCAGTGTCTCGCGCTCAAGCTGTTGGAGAGGAGAGGCGCGCGGCGCGCGCAGCGTCACTTTGGCTTCAGCTTCAGCGGATCTGCAGAGATGGTGGCGCCTTTCTGTGCGCTCGCGCTCCTGTGCGGGACGATCGCGGCTTTTAACCTGGACCTGGAGAAGCCCGCCGAGTACGCGGGTCCCGAGGGGAGTTACTTCGGCTACTCTGTGGACTTTTACCACCCGACACAGGACAGGGACGCGTGAGTGCCATCCATCCAGCCTGCAGCACTTCAGCACCACTTTCCACATTATAACCTATAAAAAACAGACTTTCAAGCAAATAATAGCATTTTTATTCACAGTCCCAAAACTAGACACTGGATGTACTCAAGCACCATACTTACAGGATACTGAATTTACCAAACAGCATCAAAGTACTTCGTAGTGGATGTAATTAACAGCATCCCAGTACTTGATGATGGATGTAATTAACAGAATCAAAGCACTGAATACTAAACAATGGATGTAATTAACAGCATCAAAGCACTTACTAATAGATGTAATCAACAGCATCAAAGTACTGAATACTAAATAATGGCTGTAATTAACAACGTCATAGTACTTTAGAGTAGGCACATGATGTACTCAGCATCATCGTAGTACTGAATAGTAGATACCCGATGGACCAAACAGAACCATAGTACTTAATACTTAATGCTGGATGTACTAAAGAGCATCATAGTACATAATAATGGAATGTATTGAGCATCATACTTGATACTGGATAGAATATGTACTCAGCGTCACAGTACTTAGTAGATACTTGATGTATTGCAGTACTTAACACGATCATATATTAAATCAGATACATGACACCTGTCACTTTTATTATGTTTTGTTTAGTTTAGCTATTTAAATTTTAAGTATTTCACTTGAGTGACACCACTTAAACATTTGTATCCAGTTCTGCTGGACTCTAAGTTTCTCACTGCTCCTACAGTCCGTAGCCTCTTATTACTCTTACTGACCCACTTTATGGCCTGAGACATTCGAGCCCATCTGGTAATAGAAAGATGACTTAAGGACTTCATTGTGGTTTCGGCTGTTGCTTACCAGCATAATCTTTTGAAATCCTACAGGCTCATCAAACGCCCATGTACTTTGACTTGATGTACCAGAATATCTGAACGGGAAGGCTGCTGGTAATGGGCTCATAAGGGACAGGGCTTTGTATGGCTGTAGTAAATGTTATAGAGCAGTCAGTTTTACAATAAAGACTAATACAACAGGAACCTCTGTGAGCTCAGCTCAGGATTCTGCATCTCTACAATGGACCAATATCTGCCTTAAGTTTGAACAGCACTGCTCTGTCTTTACGTGTATTATTAATGCATGTGTATTATTGATTTACCATTAAGCAGGATGTATTAGGGGCCAAGCAGGCATACTGTGTTTCACTGACGACAATCAGGGTGTCCAGAAGTTCGCTTCATAACTTGACTCGTGTGTTTATCATGTAGGCGCTTTTTTGTCCTATAAGTTCCTTAAACTCAAGGTTTATTCAGTATTCAGTTCTTAGGACTATTTCATCAAACCTCAAGAGCATCCGCTGTTTTATCGGGTTGATATCAGCAGGCAATGGATCAGATATCTGAGTGGAAAGAAACAGTCCTGTAATGAAGCATACAGACAGTGGGTGATGTCATATCGATGGCTGGGTTTTTCTCCCTGTGGGATGATGGAGTGTTTAAGAAGTTTGAACATGATAGACTTTAAGATGCTCATCTAGAGTGTAGTCATTTCAGGAAACAAAACATTTTAAGCTTAATTTATACCATTTATATAGTTTTTATATCTTTAGACTTATTCAGCTGTACTATGATTGTTCTATCAGTTATTCGGTATCTATTGGAAGTGTAGATGTGTATGTAGTGAAGAAAGTGAGAAATTGAAATCATTTAATGCTTTTTCAAAATTCCTGATAATAAAGTGTAAACAGAGTGGTTTGATGTGAAACATGCTGTTCTGGAGAAAATAATCCTTCGAAATGGGGATTAGAACCAGAAATCTGAAGCTTTTATGGCACTTAAAGAAAAATATAACATATAAAAGGGACTGTCATGATTATGTCATTATAATTTGTTTCTCAAAATTAAAAAAATGAAAATTATAATTAATTAGTACATTCTTGATGAATCCACCTGGTGATTGCTAAACAATTAGTCATTTTTATAAATTGTTCAGAACTTTCTCCCCAAAGTTGGGTCATTAACATGTTAATTTAATCGATAGATAACTTAGATGGCAGGGTTTTAATATGATGTGTATTTTTAGTTTTATTTACAGATAAATACAGTGAGTATTAAAGGCGGTTATTACCAAAGGAAACATTTTTTCATTGCTATTTACCACTTTTCCACCAAAAGTATTACATAATCAAACTTATAGCGCTGCATTTTCCTGTTTGCTAATGTGTGGTTAGAGCTAGGATGCAGGTCCTTGAGACTGATTATCTCTCTCTCTCTCTCTCTCTCTCTCTCTCTCTCTCTCCCCTCTCTGGCATTTCTTTTTCAGGTTGGCAGTTCTAGTTGGTGCTCCAAAGGCCAACACCTCCCAGCCAGGAATAGTGGAGGGCGGGGCGGTTTATTACTGCCCCTGGCCGTTGTCCCAGCAGGACCAATGCCATCAGATCCCTTTTGATAAAGCCAGTAGGTGCACTTCTGAAACATTGTTTTAGATAAAGGTTCCACATAGAACCAAAGAGGATTTTATAGAAGCATCACTGTTTGCTCTTTTAGAAACCTTTCAAAAGAACCATTTGAATGAATAAGATCTGTGAGTGTAAAGAAGCTTTTTAATATCGAAAGATCCTCTATTTAATGTAGAGCTTCTACATCAAATACAGGCTTTCCTTTAAAGTGCAGGGCTGCACGGTATGGGTCAAATAATGTAGTACCCCTCTGATGAACATATTTTTGTTGTGAAGAAGCTCTGACTTTTCCACACTGACGAGATATTTTATAGAATTCTGATTTTAAATTTTTATGGATTTGAACTTGATGAACTTGATGGACTTGATTTGTAGAAGAGAGGAATATTTAATGTATCCACGCTTTAGTGCAGAATATAAATCAAGTGGAAGTCAATTAATTATGCAACTATGAATGTAATGAATTATATTCTTACATAATTAGATTTAAACCGTATCAAATTAGTAAACAAGTCAAAATATGCATCATATTATTTAGCTCACATGTCAGGAAGAATCACTTAAAACTCAGCATTTTTCCCCTAAAAGACATGAAAAAAGGATTTAATGAGTAAACAGAAAATTAATAATCACTTTTATTGAATCCCAGTCTATTTTCAGACATTGCCTGAGGTTAAGACTTCACTCACTCCTGCTTCGACAATAAAAAGATCAAAACCCACGAGTTAATTTCTCTGCATATGGTTTGGGTTAAGCTTCAGGAGCGCAGTAATTACCAAGGAACCCCCTTAACTTTACCTCCATGTGCAATCTGGTGCAATTTAGACATTCTGACGCGTCATGCATCAGGCACATCCATCCACCTCAGCGAGTGACCCTCAAGGCATGTCCATCTCCTTAAAGGAATAGTTCAGCAAAAAAAGTGTAGCTCAGGTTTTACAAAACATTTTTCATTCCTACAACTGGGATGGAGCTGCAGGGCATATTTAGCCAAGAGTCAGTCGCTTGTTGTCTTAAATAGACTTGCTTGTGTTGTTTCTGTCTTTATGAATCAACATTATCTGAAAAACTGACAAAGTACTGACAAATGTTTTCTTCAGTTAGGCCTGTAGTGCTCCTGAAATTTTCTCTGATGATAAATTACCCCAGATTTAACAGTTCAATTGCCTTTTTTGTTCCTTCTATGAACATGGTTAGAACCATAAAGTGGTCCTATCAGCTGATTAGCTCTCTTGCTTCTGACCTTTGCTTATTACAGTTACATTTTCATGAAATCAAATCACATGGTTTAGCATTTGTTGAGGTCCCATGATTGTGAATGTAAATCTAATGGGTTGTTATGTTCTCAAAACGCTGGTGTAATAGTAACCAGCCAGTTCTTGGATCCAGTCTTGGTCCAGTATTGGCCAATATGGTTTCTTTAAAGCAGCATAGTATTCTGACTGTACACTTAAATTTACTGATGTTCTTCAGTGTGACTGACAATGGGGCAAATATAGCGTTAGGAGTCTTGCCCAAGATTCTTATTGGTGTATCGTGGGGAATCGGTCCTAGGCTGCCGTGTTTTGGACAGTAGTGTAAGCACCACACTACACACCGACTGCTATAATTGACAGGCGGTTGGCTGTGGCATCGCCTGGCACTGTGCATGGCCAATAGCTTAGACAGTTGCGGCACTTCAGAGAGCCTTGCAGGCTGTCACATTAACAGGCTGGTGGATGCTAAAGCAAAATCAAGCAACAGTTGAACAAATACGAGAGTAAAACCTCTTAAATGGAGCACTGAACTTCATTGCAGTGGAGAGTAAATCATATGATTATTTTCTTTTTTTTTGCTCTTTTTGAAGATTTTTAGTTTTTTAGAATATTTTGAATATTCAAGTATTTGTTTATTTCTATGCGTATTCTATAATCTATATTTTATTTCTATATTTATGTTCAGATTTTAGACCTCAGTGGAATTCTGTAACACATTACCTCTCTCTGAGTTAAAGGCTTATTTATGTTTTAAAATAAAATATTTTGTCATAAAATCAGGACATGATGTTCAGAATTAGGGGAAAAAATCATGTAATTAAATCTTTTAAAGAATTTCACTTTATCTTCCCGCCTTGCGCAACATTACATTCAGACTACTGCACTTTTAAAGGTGGGAAATATGTCACTGAGCAAATATTTTGACATTTATATCTTGAGGTTTGTGCAAAACAAATGGTTATTATGGCTAAATTAGTTTTTAGTAGGACGGGGAACTGGGTGTTTGTCATAAAAATGGTGGCCAGAGTAAAAACACAGGCTTCAGTTAACATGACAAAGTAAACTTTTTCAAGTTCCAGGATTTCTGATCTTGGAGGTATTAATGAGGTTCAGTGATAAATATCATGGTTTTACAGTTTGTTTTCCAAACCTGATCTTGTAAATAGAGTCAAGTTGACATATGTGATTGATGCTCAGTTGAAGGCAAGACTAATTTTTTGCAAGACTATTGCTTTACACACTTTTATCAGTGGTGATTAGTCTTCAACATCTGTTTACAGGATGTGCAATGATGGGACAGTTTATACAGAATCTAAAGCCATGAGGGCAAACGCAAAAGCAAGGTATAGGGTTGCTGTGAAGTCATGTTCTTAATCTGTCATGTGGGAAGCAGATGACAACAGAGCTTCAGGGCATATGTTGCTTTGTGGTTTTTGCATTGCTTAGCACAGCCTGCCAAATTCGAGCCTGTGAGTGCTATTACTGGTGGGCTGTAGTATAGGTAAGCCCTGGACACTTATTTTTACATGAGAAGCGTTCAGCATCAGAAAGGTCCTTGTGAACAGTGTGAAGTGTGGCAGGACTGCGATTTGGCATTGTGGCTCACAGTGCTGTACATGGGACATCCTGTAGAGGGAGGTCTAGCAAATGGGTTTGAGCTGTGTGATTGACTTTTAGACCCTAGAATAACGATTAGGCTGACAAAACAGAATTAAAGCCTGTAAAGTGCTTTCTGTCTGGCCTCATGTTCAGGTGCGAGAAGGAGTGTGGGGGTTGTTTTATGAACAAAGGCAGCTAAGCAATGAAAAGGTCTGATTTTTGTGTGTTTGTGTGCTGTACATAGTTCTCTTAATAAATCATTGAATATTATCAGGTTAATATTATCAGTGGTGAATGTCTGCGCTTCTGTTATTAAAGCGAGTAAATGTGTCCATTCTTGGACCAAGAATATGTGCAGATGAAATTAGTGCTGCTTTTTTGTAATGCAAAAATGTAATCCTGCAAAACAGATTAGAAAGGATTTACTTAAAAATGAAAAGATAAATATGTAAAAGATGCAGTGTCACTGATGCAAAATACCAATAGCTGCAGTACTGTGCAAAAGTCACCCTTCATTTCTTAAGATTTAGCTTGGAAAATGAGACGATAGGTACAGTCATTTATAACAACATGTGCAAACATGCATATAAATAGTCTTCTTCTTCTTCTTCTTCTTCTTCTTCTTCTTCATCTGCATCTTCCTCCTTCAAACTGACCACCCGGATGTCTTCTCTCACCACATCCATAAGCCTCCTCTTTGGTCTTCCTCTTTTCCTCTTTCTTGGCAACGCATCTACAGTATTAAACACAGAGACAGTGTATAATTCTAATAAGTCAACATTAGGGAAGGCCACCATTATTCTTCAGCACAGCCTGAACTCTCTTTTTTTTGTAGTTTCTTTAAGTTGTATTCAGGAATAGTTATCCAGGCTTCTTGAATTACATTCCAGAGCTCTTCTTGGTTCCATGGTGTAATGGTTAGCACTCTTAATCCAGCGATCTGAGTTCAAATCTCAATGGGACCTCGCCCTCTTTCTTAGGGAAAGTGGTGGCCTAATGTTTAGGGACTAGGCCCCACGATCAGCAGGTCATGGGTTCAAATCCCAGACTAGTAGGTTGCCCTGAGGTTGCCTTGAGCAAGGTACTATACCCATCACTGCTGCCTGGGCTCTTTAAATAGTTGCCCCCTGCTGCACGGTGTGTATGGAATAAATGCAGAGGTTGAATTTCGTTGTGCCTCACAGTGTGCTGTGCTGTGTTTCACAATGACAAGAATAGTCACTTTCACGTCTTTGGATGTTGGTTGCCTTTTGTTCTGTCAGGATGATCTCATGTTGCTTTAATAATGTGGTCATCCAGTCAGCTACAGGGACTGGACTGAAAATGAGAGCCAAAAACATTGAAAGCCCTTCATGAAGTCTGAACAATTTCAGAATAACTCAGAAAACAAATCGAGTCTGGCTTTTGGAAGCGAAATATGAAGAAATGAGGGGTCGTTCAAGACATTTTCACAGTACTCTGGTTTAGAAGAGCTTGTGGACAAGCCTGGTTCATGGGATGTTTCTGTTTGATGACCAGTTTCAGAGGACTGTTTTTTGTTTTTTAAACCACACGGTGACCTACATATGAATCATTCTAGCAAAACAAAGCGTCTAACTTAAGACATGAAGCAGTGAAGAAACAGGAGCAGATGATTCCAGATGATCAGGCCAGAGATTATTTTACTGATGATGCTGAACGCTGTAACGGTGGCGGGGTGCGGGAAGGACGCCAACGCAGAGCCAGGAGTTCAGATCATAACTTTATTATCTATATCTACAAAACAAGATCCAAGGACTGCAGTTCTAACTAAAACCAAGAACTAAGAAACTGCAGCCTAAACCAACTTACCAAACAACCAAGTGATACCAAAACCACCATTCCATGTAGGCTCAGCCTAACGAATGAGCCGCGCTCTGTTCTGACTCATCAGGGCTTAAATAGTCAGCCCCAATGAAGCACACCTGTGCCTTCATGAGCTCAGGTGTGCTCAGTCAGAACAGAGCGCCCTCTACCGTGCCCAAAACACACCTCACCCGTGACAAACGCTGAGTGGTTGGAACCACTTCTAGAACCTTGTAACTTCAGGCATTTTGCAGCTTGTCACAATAAAACATTTTTTCCTGTTTCTTTCATTTAATCTACTAAATATTCCAAAGATAAGACAGTTTAACAGTTCTAAAATAGTGTTTATTGCACTGACAAGGTGATTCTAACATATAAAGAAATGTTTCTAGACGTTTTCTCAGTAATAGATGATAGCTTAACACAAAAAGCTAAAAACCTTAATTGTTAGTTTGCCACTATACAGTACTGTGCAAATGTTTTAGGCAGGTGTGGAAAAAATGCTGTATACAAAGAATGCTTTCAGAAATATAAATAATGATTGTTTATTTTTATCAATTTACAAAATGCAAAGTGAGCGAACAAAAGAAAAATCGAAATCAAATCAATATTTGGTGTTACTACCTTTTGCCTTCAGACCAGCATCAGTTCTTCTAGGTACACTTTCACAAAGTCAGGAATTCTGTAGGATTATAGTCGGTGTCTGATCAACCAATGTTACCAAACAGGAGCTGATGATCATCAATGTCACACGGAGGTTGAAACAGTCATGTTTGGAACAACCTACCAGCCGAGTTCCTTCAAAAACTGTGCAAGTGTACCTAGAAGAACTGATGCTGTTTTGAAGGCAAAGGGTGGTCACACCAAATATTGATTAGATTTAGATTTCTCTTTTGTTCATTCACTGCATTTTGTTGATTGATGAAAATAAATGATTAACTCTTCCATTTCTGAAAGCATTCTTTGTTTACAGCATTTTTTCACACCTGCCTAAAACCTTTGCACAGTACTATAACTGAGAGAAATAGAGAGAGAATTAAAATCAAATAATCATTATGCTGCTGCTACACCATGCACCAGTGTTGCAGCAGCCAAACAGTAATAAAACCTGATGTTTTAATGGCAGTAAGGGCAGGTTGGACCTGTCCCAGACGTCGGTCGGCATGTTGAAAATAAAGATAATAATAATGCTTTGAAAGAACCACTTGCAATGGAGTTTAATGTTGATCTGAGACATAAGCGAAAGAAACAGACTGATGGACAGATGCATGTCATGAAGGTTAAAAGAGCCATGAATAAAAGGGACAGTGACCTGGACTAGCATGGAGTGTCTTCTGAGTTTTATTGTACATTGAAAGAAAACCTCTCCCACTCCCTAAACCGTCTAGCTAGACAGAATACACACACACACACACAAACAAACACATTATCAGATTCATTAGTCACTTTGTCACCATCACACTCGACCTTTGACCCCACCTTTGGCATCCAGACTGACATCTTTGATGACTTTGATGGATCACCGATGCAGTCGAGACGAATTCATTTAATACAGTTTAAAACTGCTGCAGAGCCTACTTGAAGTCTCTCTCTCTCTCTCTCTCTCTCTCTCTCTCTCCTCTCTCTTTCTCTCTCTCTCTCTCTCTCTCTCTGTCTCTCTCTCTCTCACTCACACACAGACAGTAATGTATCGAGATCTTCTAGAGTTACACTGTAAAATACACTCGTTATCATTTCCACAGTTTGTATGTCTAGTTCTTGGTGAATTGAGTCATTAGTTTGACGTTACTGCTTCTGATAAATGATCTGGGCTCATAAAACGTCTATTTGAGTGGGATCAGTTTTGCACTTCATACCTTACTGAGCGCAGTTTTGTGGACACTTTGTAAATGACTGTAGATCTGAGAAGGGTTACACAAATGGGCTTTAATGGGGCCTTGCGTTAGGCACACCTCGCGGTAGTTTATTTAAAGGGCCTGAGGTTATTAATGAGGCTGCCCAGTCTCATTACAGCATGATTAAGAGGGTTTGGACCAGGTGCTTTGAACATCCATGCTGCTTTATTGTTAATATGATCTCTTAAAGTCATAGTCTGATGAAAAGTCAGACATGCACGCCCTTCCTCCCCAAACCACGCTGTAATAGATCGGACACACTGCTGAAAAGGAATACAGCATTTGAGGAGATGCAAGTTATATAATACATTAATATATATATATAATATAACCTTCACTGGCACTCATAGGAAAAAAAAAAGAAAACTGATAAAACTGAAAAGATCTGGACCACATCTGCCTTTGATATGGAGTGGTTCAGGCTGCAAGGTGGGGTTAGTGTTGGGCAATGCTGCCAGATTTGGACCAGACGTGAAAATGAACGATGGAGCTGTGCCAGATCTGGGCTGATTATAATGAAATTCAAGGTTCACCTGGGCCAGCTTTGGCCTAAATTCACATCAGATGTACAGAACATATCAATGGAAAATTTGGCCTGTTGTGAAGAAATAAATCAGGCTCAACCTGTTTACAGATTTGTCACAGGACTTGGGTGAGGTTAGTGCTCGATCATGGCCCAATCTTGACGCTTGGATTAATTGTTTTAGTTTTATTATCAGAGAAGTTTCTTTTAAGGTCCCATTTTATTTTCTATCCCTAATCACCATTGATACTCCATGTATCTTTTGTAGGTCTTTTTGATGATTTGAAAATATTTGTTTTATTTGGGTGCATTTAGACCTTATTCTGCCCCGCATGTACCTTACCAACTTCAGTGGAGTTTAAAAAAGAATCCTCTCAAAACTATCAGAAAGCAGGCTTTGAGGCACCTGTTATTGTTAAATGTAACATTTTTTCAGTTTGGTAGGTTTAGAGTTTAGGATGTTTGGTTCAGATCATCACTCTCTCTCTCTCTCTCTCTCTCTCGTTCAGATAACCGGATGATTAAGGTGAATGGAACACGAGAGCCTTTGGAATTCAAGTCTCGTCAGTGGTTTGGAGCCACGGTTCGAACGCACAGGGGAAAAGTAGTGGTGAGTGTTACTGGGAAATGTAGTCCTGCAGCTGGCCAGTGGAAGCTGTGCTGGTCATTCTGATAAATGTGGCCCTTGAATGGAAAACAGTTTTTGTAGCAGCGTGTACTTCATCTCTGGTTTGTGGGAAGTTAAGTGCGGCGTGAGAGCACAGAACACAGAACACACGGCTTGTTCTGTTGGATCTGGAGCTGTGAGTGGTGATTAGGAGATGTTCTGTGGTTAAAAGAGTTTATGCTGAATAATAGGAAATAATGTTTGGCTGCCATACTGAGGAAGGGCTTTTCTGTTTTGGAAGAATTTATGCTCATTTCTTGGAAAAGTAAAATTTTGTTTGACTTTATAGAAAACCACTGGTATCCTAATAACAAACCACTATATATAAATCCTCAGTTTAATTTGTTTTTCAGTCATTCTCTGACTTAATGCATGGCTATATATATATATATATATATATATATATATATATATATATATATATATATATATATATATATATATATATATATAGAGAGAGAGAGAGAGAGAGAGAGAGAGAGAGAGAGAGAGATAGAGAGGAGTGTGAGCGTGAGTGTGTGTGTGTGAAAGTGACAACCCTTGTCATTGCGAGGTCACAGCACAGCACACAGTGAACCCCAACGAAATTGGACCTCTGCATTTAACCCATGCACTCAAACACCAGGGGGCAGCTATTTAAAGCACCCAGGGAGCAGTGACGGGGACGGTACCTTGCTCAAGGGTACCTCAGGGCAACCTACTGGTAAGGGAACCCACAGTCTTCCTATGCGGGGCAACTCCCTAATCACTAGGCCACCGCTGCCCTGGTGGGTGTGTGTGTGTGTGTGTGTGTGTGTGTGTGTGTGTGTGAGGGTTTTTCCCACCTAAAAGCATGCAAATGAGGTGGTTTGCAGATAAAGGTGTAACTGTGTGTGATCGTGCTTGGCTGTGATTGTGCTTGGCTGTGCTTGTTATCTGCTCTGTGATGAACTGATCACCTGTTTCTCTGCCTTTCTCTCTATAAAAGCTGGGATAGGCTTCAGCAGCCCCAGTTGTTGTTAAGATTTTGTATAAATGGATGAATGGGGGGGTGGATTGATGGACAGACAGATGATGAATATACATGTAGATGTGTGTTTTGTGTCTACAGGCATGTGCTCCTCTGTATCACTGGCGGACAGTGAAGATAAGCAGTGAGATGGACCCGGTGGGCACCTGCTATGTAGCTGTGCAGAACTTCAGTGCATACGCAGAATATTCCCCCTGCAGAACCAGTGAGTGTGTACACAACCAGTAACGTGCACACACTTTAACACTCACACACACTGTATTTGTGAGGACTTGTGTTATATTGTAGTGGAGGAATACTATGCTTACACAAGAGGCTGCTGTCTCTCTCTTGCAAAAATACGCATGTACCCACCCACCGCATCCCTCCTGAAACCTCAACCAAAAACAAACTGAAAGCCTTCCACCCTCTGCAGCCGTTTAGGCCAGGCCTAACCCTGCTGCTTCTTGTTCTTCCTGTGCACATCAGCAGTAGCATGCTGCTCTTACTCTAGCCTGGCTGCTTTCAGCCATGGTACACAAGCAAAGCAACAAACACAGTGACTCATTCACACATTGACCATCATGCACCCTGCTGTAAACAACAACCGAAGGAGGGCTGATGTTTATTCAGATATAGTTTCCTGTCTGGCTTCTGGGCTTTGATTATATCTAGTCAGATCTGAGAAATGGGAAAATATTCATGTAAAATCTTAATGAGATCAGCCACTTAGTCTTTTTCTGTGTCCCGGTTGTGGAACACATGCTTTTGAATGCAAAACAGAAGCAGGAATGTAATGCTGAGTAGATCAGTTGTAGTGATTTTGCAATGGATTAATTATAACCAATTATTCTGGTTTAACGAATGCACTCAAACATCACACTCTCTAGTTTCGAACATAACATTTGTCCAATTTTCTCAGGCCTGGGACCCAAAGTCCACAACTGAGTGCTGGCACTTTATACTTTACATGCCTTTTTATAACAGGGGGAGCTGAATGGTTAATCTGAAAATAATTCAGCATTAGCTGCTTAAAAGTGTGAGAATAAATGGCGAGACTTAAACTGTGAAATAAAACCCACAACTGGCCCATATTCTTAATGATGTGGCAACAGGTTAAAAATTATATGAAAGAAGTGTGCGTGCTTGCTTCATGTCATAATAGTGTGTGACAGCTTTCGAGCTGTAATTCCTGTTTCATAATCAACATGCATTGTTCATGTCATGCATCTGGACATTATAATTGCAAAAATGCTTTAAATGTTCATCTCTAGTGGTGAACCCATTTTCGTGTGAATGCCCTTCTAAGGCTGCCACAAACATTTTGCGCACAAAAAAGCAAATGGTGCACCTTCGAGTTAGCTTTGAAGTTTTTTAGGGTAGGGATAAACTGAATAATGAAAGCTGACCTTTGCCTGGAAATGAAAAGATATCTGTTATCTCTTAGCCACATATTTTGAGATTCAAATCATGTCCGCGAGAAACAGATACACAGCTGACTGAGGGTGATCTAAGTCGGGCAGATAGCTGCAAACTCATTGACAGGCTTAGGAAACAAGCCATGGCTGTAGTTCCTGCAGCCTTCCTCCTCTTGCATGGGTGTGATCCATTCTCAATCGTCCAAAATCGAATGAGAATTTGTGATGCATTCAGCTGTGTCATTAGCTTTGTGAGGGCAGGGTTGGTTTTGTGTGAGTGGTGTGAGTCCTCGCCAACAGAATTTGCTCACTCAGTTCATAGAAAGTGCAAATATCGTAACATCTTAATCCGAGCACAGCGGTGCACCTTTGACAGTGTGAGTGTGTAATGTGTCCAGAAAAGGAATTAGTGGGAGATATATGAGCCACTAATGGCTAAATAGGCCTCTCCATTTTCTGACAAACACCATGAAGCACCAACCATCTGGCAGCTGGCAGGCCACTGCTGCAAAAGAGCCAAAGCAGAGAATCATGAAAGTTGATATTAACCAGCACTGGTACTTTTGTGAAACACACACACACACACACACACACACACACACACACTCACACACACACACACACATGCACACAGACAACAGCTGGTCAGTTGTATGAAGGTACATTTCTCTGCTAGCTCCATGCTAGCTACATTGGAACGTCTTAATGCAAAATGCAAAAGAATGCAAAAAAATGAAAAAGTGCATTTTAAAGCAGACATATGAAGACTGTATGCTCACATAAGATCACAGGATCACTGCTGACCAGATATTTTGAATGAGCCAAAAAGTAACGGTAATGATATGGTCAAATCTGTGGCACTGCTGCAGGTATGTCAGGTGCAATGGTGCTGCTCGGGTCTTAACACCTGACAGTGGTGTTGCTGGAGTTTCTACACCTGACACCAACCAGAAATATCCAGCCAAGGATGGTTCTAATGAAAGAAAGTGTCCCCTTCTGGTCCTGAAGGGCTGGCGTCCTGCATAATGTGGTGATTAACCCCCTAATACGGGACCTCTTAAGCTGGTACATCAGCTTAGTAGATATTTCCGAACCTATAAACACCCCTCTGGGACTGGAATCGGACAACTTTAACTTCGATGGAAAGAGAGTGTGCGTATGACATGAAGAAAGCTGTTCCTTAGTGGCCATTGAACATGCATTGCATTGATATTCTGAATGTGGTGCTTCTTTTCCGGTGTAGATAACCCAGACCCTGAGGGACAAGGCTTCTGTCAAGCTGGCTTCAGTGTGGACTTCACCAAGGTAACCGCTCGCTCTCATGATCCACATCTGTGTGTGTGATGTTCCATATTTTGCAAAGACTTGTTCCATATAATATTCAGTCTTAAATCTCCACTAGAAATGATCTCCCTCATCCTTCCTCTCCCTCTATTGGTCTTAATAGAATTGTGTGAGAAAAGCATTGAAAAGGGAAGAGAGAGAAAGTTGGGAAGGGAAAGAAATATGGAGATGGAGAAAGACAGAAAGAGAAGGGAGGATGGATATGTCATTCTGAGCTCTGACTTCTCCTTTACACTAAAACAAGGAGCTGCAGGAAGAAGCCTGCTTCCTTTAAATCTCTCTCTCTCTCTCTCTCTCTCTCTCTCTCTCTCTAATGCCTTTCTTGCACTTCTGCACTTTCTGTTCCTTGCTTTCCAAGTTTATTTTCCTTTATGGACTTTTTTATTTTTCCTTTTTTTATTAGGAATAGGAAACTCTAATTTTAGCAACGTTGGTTTGATAAGATTTTTTTCCCCTTAAGTTGTGACCTCTTTCCACCCACCAGCTAGATTCCCTCTATGATGCAATGCTGGCAGACAGCCGTCACCTCTCCCTCCAAAATAAATGAAACCACTGCACAAAGCTTCATTGGTTGGCTCGACACACTTGTGTAATTACACAGGATTTCTGTCAAAGGCCAGTAATGCCAGTAAAATCAAAAGTGTGGCATTGATAATGCCAGTAAAAGGAAAGTACCACCATGATCCTTTTTGCATGAAATGTCAGAAACATGTTTACGTCAAGCTTCAAACATGCTCCTGTTTTTCCCCCTAAACAAAAAAATCAACTCTCTTTATAGCAGTTTATGTAGTCATTGTGGAGTTATGAAATGCATTGGCTTAAAAAAAAAAAACGTAATATAGTATGTTGGAATTGATTAAACATTCTGATGGAAATATTCTTTGGCATGGTTTAAAAATCTACTATTTGCTTCCCGTGCAGTTAATGTTTATGACGCTAGCCCTGAAAAAGTCCTTTTTTAATCTTTAAAATCACTGAAATAAATGTCAAAAATTTCTATTTTTTAAATGTGGTCAGAACAAAGTGCATACCTTACTGGAATCAGTACAAAACCAGTTCGGCTGAATCAATTCATTTGGAACGGACACGTGAGCCACTGATGCATTTTTACACCCATGTCATTTCTACACACACAGTGTTTAAGACCTCAGGATCAGAAGGTCATGGATTTGAATCCCAGACCAGTAGGTTGCCCTGAGGTACCCTTGAGCAAGGTACCATCCCCATCACTGCTTCTCGGGTGTTGGATATAGCTGCCCACTGCTGCACAGTGTGTGTGTGGATTAAATACTGAGCATGCATTTCATTGTGGTTCTTTGCTATGTGCTCACAAAGAAGTGGTCACTTTCACTTTCAATTTCACTCCACTCCCATTAGATTGGTGCCTGTCTCTCCTGTCATTTAGTGTCAGCACTAAGCTGCTCCAGATGTGCACACATGTTCTTAAGCCTTTGCACATAAATACTGTCAGCACTCACACCCCATCCTTCACTGGACGGTTGGAGTCAGTGACAGTTTGTCTACATACACACACAGACACACACACACACACCCACACACACACAATACATGTTTTGCCAGGTGCTTTAAGAACACTGGGAAGCAGCAGGCGTTGAACGAATAATGCTGAATATCTCAACACATAAAACATTGAAGCATCCAAAGTAAAGCACGGAGTCTGTGCGGCACAGTCCACACTGAAGCTTTCTGTGCAGACAGTTGATGAACAGATTGATTTAGTCATTGTGTGGAGAGCTGGAGCTTGATCCGCCCAGAACACCAGTATGGACTTGCTTTTTTTAAACGTAGCCCTTTTACAATGAATGCCATCGCTGTTTGGACATTACACTGGCTTTGAACTGTGGTCTAGAAGGGTATCGTCTGTTTAATACCAGTCCTACTGTTTCAGACTGTTGTATTCGCATAAACTCCTTACTGTTCAGTTCAGGATTACAGAGCATGTGTTATAGGAGCTTAGGTCTAAAGTGATTTTCATTCAGCTTTACTGTTTAAATGCAATTGAATTATAAATGCCCCTGTATAGTAATTCATTATGTTTTAAGTCACTTGTAATTGACAGATTCATGTTTTTGTGGATGCTTATATCAGCAGCATTAATATTGGGCTAAATAATGACATCATGGTGTGCTGGCGTCTACAACTCTTGCCTGGCGTCTACAATAATCATACAAACCCTATTCTGACTGGGCAAATCTGAAGCATTGGCTGGATTTAAGTTGTACCCAGCTTTCAGTTCATAACGCAATGGCTTGTTTGGTTAAAGTTAAGAACAGTATTTTACGTGTAATTGTGCTTGGATTAGCCTTGCAAACTTATTCCTCAAATATATGGCATTACAGAGTGGACTTTCCTCTGGTTCTTACTGTGTCTCTCTCTGCTTTCTTTCACTTTTTCAGGAGGGGACGTTAGTAGTTGGAGGACCAGGGAGCTTCTACTGGCAAGGTAACACACTTCTCGTCTTTTGCTTTATACTTCACCCCACTGAGGACCTTAAATCAGTAATCAGCCTCATAAACCTAAAAGCTTGCGTTACTTGAGCTCTTCTCCAAGGATTTTTAGAATTCATCTCTTTTAGCCAAGAACTTGGAAACTCCTCAAAGTTCTCAACTGGAAAGGTATTCAACGAGAAAGAGAGATGATGCGTCACCTTCCCACAGGTCTCGTTAGCATTGTAATCCAAGTTAACTTCCACGCCTTCCTGGTTTCATCGCCACCAGTGTAGGGCCAGCCCTCAATCCCCAGTGAATTAAGTCCAGCTCATTCGCAGCAAATGCATGACTGACGACTACCATTGGCTGTGGGGAACGCAGTGGCCGGGCTAGCTAAGATAAACACAGCGAGGTTAAATTAACTCATTTTCATGGTCAGTTTCATTGCTGTTGGCTCTGCGTCCAGTTGGTAATCAGAGGACTTATGCACCATAATTGGCTGCTAATGGACAATACTTCCATTTCCTCTGGTTTGTCCAGAGCTATTAGTTCCACCCATTCTGCAATGAAACACACTCATATGGAATATATATATTAGATATTTTTCTAAGATAGATAGATAGATTATATAAAATGAATAGATTATATAAAATAAATACATAACAGACTAACATTAACTAATCACATTTCACCTCCCCTTCCAACCATCCCCACTTATCTGCCTTAGCGCCACTTACATCATGGTGTCATAAATAATTAATACATTCAGAAATTAATAAAAACTCATTCTGACTAGAACATCCTGAGAAGTGTATTGGCTTTGTGCTGCTGACAATATTGAAGCAAAGGCTGAATCTTCTCTGAGATTCAGATCTTATTATGCAGTGCAGCCTTGAGGCTTCATTAGGAACTAGGCCCAATGTGTGGAAGATCGTGGGTTTCAATCCCAGACCAGTAGGTTGCCCTGAGATACCCTTGAGCATGGTGCCATCACCATCACATTACCATCACTGCTCCCTGGGCGCTGGACATAGCTGCCCCTTGCTGCACGGTGTGTGTGGCATAAAAGCAGAGGTTGCATTTTGTTGCATCTCAGTGTGTCGTGTGTTGTATTTCACGATGACAAATAGTCACTTTTGTTTCACTTTCTCTTCAAAATCTTGCGGCCGTTTGACTGAGGGATTTCCTAATATATCACTCAGAACTAGGTTTAGGATTAATTTACTAAAAAGTACTAAAAGTGACCTATTTCATAGCTGTTGTGTTAGATCCTCTTTTGGTTGTTTTGGGTGAAATGCAGGGAGTTTAACATAAAGCCAAGCAAGTGAAAAAGTTGCAGCATGTAAAAACCAGCCCTATAGTTTTTCAAGGTTTCTGATCTTTACAGGAATGGGTTGTTGTTCATGAGCTGGTTATAGCGACCAAATGAGGCACGGTAACATGGTCAGTATCCATGAGAATGTATGCGTGTGAAAGAGTGTGTGCGTATTTGTTTACACAGTGATAAAAACTGATTTTTGGATAATTGCAGTCATGTGTGTATGAATACCAGCATGTAAATGAAGTCATTCGCTTCGGCCCCCCACATCACTCTCGCAATCACTGTGTTAGTGTGTGTGTGTGTGTGTATGTGTGTGCGTGTGTGTAGGTGTAGGTGTGTGAGAGAGCGAGAGCGCAAGACTTTGAACTTTATACAGTATAATTTTTACTGAATTCCTGTGTCCTGCAGACATATTACTGTGCACTGTGTTCTGTGGGATGTTTATTGTTGGGCTGCATCTTGTGGTGTCTTGTAGGAGCATCATTGTAGAACTGTATCCTATAAGAGAATTCATTGAGTACTGTGTCATGTAGGAGTATCACTGTGGTCTTATAAGTATATTATATTATTCTAAAAGTATGAGTACTATTACCTTTGGTCATGTGTGTTATTTCCTGTAGGGGCATCACTGTAGTGCTATGTCCAGTAGCTTTATTGTTGTAGTTCTGTGTCCTGTAACAGTATTGCTGCAGTACTAATACTGTCCTGTAACAGTATTACTGCAGTACTGTCCTGTAACAGTATTACTGCAGTACTGTCCTGTAACAATATTACTGCAGTACTGTCCTGTAACAGTACTGCTGCAGTACTAGTACTGTCCTGTAACAGTATTGCTGCAGTGCTGTCCTGTAACAGTAATGCTGCCGTTCTGTCCTGTAACAGTATTACTGCATTGCTGTCCTGTAACAGTATTACTGCATTGCTGTCCTGTAACATTTTTGCTGCAGTACAGTCCTGTAACAGTATTGCTGCAGTACAGTCCTGTGAGATTTTTGCTGCAATACTGTCCTGTAACCGTTGTGTTGCAGTACTATCCTGTAACAGTATTGCTGCAGTATTGTCCTGTAACAGTATTGCTGCAGTACGATCATGTAGCACTACTGCAAAAGTACTATCCTGTAACAGTATTGCTGCAGTACTAGTACTGCATTTTAAAAGTATTGCTAGTACTGTCCTTTTACAGTATTGTTGCAGTACAGTATAGTATATTATTCTAAAAGTATGAGTACTATTACCTTTGGTCATGTATGTTATTTCCTGTAGGGGCATCACTGTAGTGCTATGTCCAGTAGCTTTATTGTTGTAGTTCTGTGTCCTGTAACAGTATTGCTGCAGTGCTGTCCTGTAACAGTATTGCTTAGTTTGTTCTAAAGCATGTATTACCGCCCCTGTTTTTTATTACTATTGTTAATATGGTACATGAGCCATAGTTCTGTAATTCTTAATTCTGTAGACAGTTGCAAATGTAAAGAGGTCTTAAAGCCATGCTTCCTGTGTCCTCCCCTCTTTTCCCACGCTCTATCCATCCTGCCCATGGGCTGAAGGGTTGGAGAAATTAAGAGAATAATAAAAGTCTATAACGTCATGATATAGTGCAAGGTGTTCCCTTTCCAGACCCACTTTCCACTGCTGAAATGCGAGTGCAGGCATGTATGTCCACTTACTTACGGCCACACGTGAATGTTTGTCTTTTTATTTCTTTGGTATTTCTTTTGTAGTTGGTGGACACACTCACTCACTCACACACTCATACACACACACAGGCACACACTTAAAGAGATTAATGGTCGGGGCCCAGGTCAGCCTACAGTTCTGATAATAAAAGAGAATAATGAGTTTATCTAACCTTCAGTGGGAAGAAAATACAGTCCGCTCTCTCGCTCTCTCCTCTGTTTCGCCTTGGCTTCAGAGAGGCATATAGGGTTAGGTTTCCCGTTAACTGGTTCATTTATGATTATTTTCCGTCTTTATCTACCCTTGCCTGAAACGGCCCATCAGAAAGACAAGGCTCTTTGATGATGTTCCCAAATGTATTTTTCACGAAGCTCCACAGCACAGCTATACAGCGGCAGGAAGTTGAACATCACCAGAGTGATGCACTAAGACCTGAGTGGAGTCTGAGGTACAGATCAGACACACCTGCTGTGCAAAAGCAACACACAGGCCTAACTGTTAACTGCAAATGTAGCTTTTCTAGCTCAGCCATATGCATTGATGCTGCGAATGTAAAAAGATCTTAAATAGAGAAATCTTGTAGCTCATTACGCTAAAGTCTTTTTAAAGTTGCCTTTTATAAGCAATTGTGAACATATTCTCCAGGTATGAATTTGAGGCCGTGGCAATGAGAGTCAGATCAAACTCAGGACAATTTTTAAGTACAATATCAGGCTTAGAGTCAGCTTTCCTGGCAGCTTTCTAAAGTATGTCAAGCATTTCTACAACAAGCAGCATTGAGAGGAACTCTACCTCGGAATGACTTTCCTGTGGAATGTTTTATTGGAAAAGAAATTCTTTATTATAACTTTATTTATGAACACTGCAGTCTCTTCACCAAACTTTCATTTTGTTCCTTGAGTATTGAATTTTTTTTCGCTTGATTAGACTCTAGAGTATTTTCACAGTACAAAACAATTGTCAAATTGTAACTAATTCATGATCTGTTGTGACTGGGGGCACTTTTTGCAATCCAGGCTTAATATCATTTGAAAGATAATTTCAGCTCAGATAGGTACGACTATAGGTACGACTAAACTAGTATAAGCTGAACAGCCGAATATATGCAACTGTCTACAAAAGTCTGTTGGCCATATTTTGCAGCTTAATTTCAATTTACAGACTATAAGGATAAAGTTGCACATATACACTCACACACAATTTCGCTGTCCATGATTCTCTCGTGAATCTAGGACCCCCAAGTGAGTATGCCTTTAACTTTCTGTCCATATATGTTGTGTGTGTGTGTGTGTGTGTGTGTGCGTGCGTGCGTGCGTGTGTGTGTGTGTGTTTAGGTCAGGTCATCACTGCAGGAGTAGCAGAAATTCTAAATGGCTATTCTCTGAAAGCTATTCTCCGGAAAGTGCAGGGAGAAAAACAGACAAGCGCCGCCTCAGACGCCTATGATGACAGCTACCTGGGTAAGAGTGCACGTGTGTGCATGTGTGTGTGAGTCATTTTTGTCATTTTCTGCAATTATGTCATCCTTTTTATCAGGATTTCTGATTTAGGATTGGTTCAACAACTCTGAACCGAAATACACCATCTGTCCAAAAGTTTGTGGACACCTAGTTATCCATTGTTTCTTCCAGGGGCATTACAACTCCTCCCCCCTCTTTTTTGCTGGAAGACACTGGATGGAGCGCCACTGCTCTACCGTCCAACGCTGGTGGGCTTATTACCCCTCTGGCCAACCCTTGTTTGGGGGAACGGTGACCTTCAGCTTTGCGTTCAGCTGCTCTTGAGCTTTCCTCCTGAGATTATTGGCTTCAAGCTGTGTGTGTGCACCTGTGTCAGCGATGGCAGCACCCCAGAGCAGCTGAATTCACGAATTAGATGATCTGTCTGATTACTTTAGGCCACACAGTGAATGAGATTATGTATTCCAGTCTATTGAAGCGTATATTGTGACAATTTGATAGAGCTAGCACACACAGGCTTTCAGGTCAGCAGCCTTGACCCAGTTTATCACCCCCAGTTGCACAAACTTACACACGAGGGGTCAAAACGGAGGCTTCACTTGTTCCTTCCTGAAGCTAAAGGTAAAGGCCTGAGAGCTGAGCCTACTGATAATATTTCCAGACAATACCAGGGCATCACCTTCACACAGCAGCTGTTTAACGTTTTTTATTTTTATAAATGTCTCATACAATCACATCTACACTTATTTAATTTTCTTTAAAAAACAGTACTTCCAGGAGTCAAAAACAATAATGGTACCTTATTTTTTTCAGCATTTTAATGCTTGTTTTAATTATCTTTTTAATATATTAGCTATTTATGATTTAAATTACTTTAATGTACTTATGTATTAATTTATCCTTTGTAAAAGTGTAATCAGACTAATCTAAATATTGTATTATTTCAAATATTAAATATATAAAATATATATATATATAAAAATATATATATATATATATATAATATATATATAGAAATAACTAGAATTTAAATTATTAGTTAAATATATATATTTACATTATATATATATATATATATATATATATATATATATATATATATAATGCTTAAATATACTTATATATTTAACTAATAATTTTACTTTCAGAGTTTATTTCTATACTTTTAAACCAAATAGGTATAACATACTCTCATATAAAGGCACACTGCACTCTGCTCTCCACCATCAAGGCCATGATGATTTATTGACGTGCAAATGATCATTTTACACTTCTATTCTTACTGACTGTTTACACCTGAGATTTAATATTGAAAATATGTTTGCATGCTCATCACGAGTGGGCCAGGGTATAAAGTTGGCCCTTCTCCACCTTCTGGACCTGCCGCTGATGTCCGTCCTTTTTACAGAGGGACTTATTTTGTCTTTTCTCCCCGTCTGTTCCTCAGGGTACTCTGTAGCGGTTGGGGAATTCACTGGTGATTCACAGCAAGGTGAAAATCTC